>CANJKZ010000796.1:1562500-1597500 GCA_947471745.1 Closterium sp. Naga37s-1 | reverse complement strand
CCCCCCGCTTCTCTCCACCAGGCACCCCTCCCTCTCCCCCCCCCACGCTATGCGCTCCCCCACTTCCCTCTAAAAATAATCTCACCATCCCTACGTCTCACCCCCTCCACCTGCCCCTGCAGCTCCAATCAAGAACCAACAGCAGTCTCATCACTTATCTCTTTTGTCTCATCCCTCCTTCTGCCCCTTTGTCCCCAAATCCCCACTCCTCTTCTCTTCTCACGCATACTTCCACACCAAACACACATAACACATCACACCCCCCACATCCCCTATGCACGAGTGCACAGACCGCAACACCGCTCTCGCGCTGATAGCCACATACTGCTTCATATGCATCGCATGTCCAACACTGCGCATTCCCCAGCACGACGCATCACACAAGTAGACACGCTGGCGCACAAGCACAGCAATGCACGGGAATAGCACTTTCACGACAGAACGCCTACAGTATGCCGGTTGCCTGGGCGGGTTTACATTCATTCAAAAATGATAAGCACGCATATCTATCTTCACCCTGCGATTACCTCCTGTTTTTCCTTGCCTAGTGCTTTCCACGCCGTCCGCCATATTCGTTTGCATGTATTTCACCACCCCGCAGGACCCAGCTCCCCAAGAGCACGCTACAGGAACAAAGGAAATATATTTTTTATTTCCCAGCGGCGCCGAAGAACTACCTAAATATTTATATAGATGAATATGTCATTTTTATAAATGTTTAGATTAGTTTTAGGTGTTGTACACTTTCTGTTGGGTGCTACTACAGGGGATGGGGCCTTCTCTCACAAGCCTCTCTTCCCCTTTTAGGTTTGATCTCGCCACTCTAGATGCTGTTAGCACTGAGGATGGCCATCACCTGGCCGAAATGCATTTGCCTCGTTTTTTTTAACAGCCCCTAGAGCGATTTCTTAGCTTGAAAACGGAAAGAAAGGTTAGAAATAGGACTTTAATCGCCTATCTCACGGAGAATTCGCGACCATAGTCGCGTCACCGCACTTAACCGCACCCGCAGCTTCGACTGGCGAGTCTCTCCTTGGCGAGGATTTTTTTCTCGCCAAGTCAACTTAGTTTTTTTCGCCCCCCATTTCTCAATCTTGACCACCCGAAGCGCGCATTTCAGGCGCGCGCCGCTTCGGGGGGGCCTTTTGTTTGTTTTTTTTTTTGTTTTTTTTTTTTTTTTTTTTTTTTTTTTTTTTTTTTTTTTCAACATCGAGACCCACCCCAGCCCTCCCTCTAATTCCCCTCGACACCCACCTCCTCCTCACGCTCCCTACTTCGCGCTACTTAGGAAACTCGAGCCGCGCCAGCTCTGGCGCGGCCAAGCTAGTTGCTGCAGCTAGGTTTTTTTTATTTTAAATAACCCTAAACTACGCGCTCGAAGAACAGCAATCGAGCGAAGAAACCGGAGGCCGGCAACTAGTATGACCGCGGTTTACCTAGGCACGCGATCAAACACACGCCAAGGCCGCCCACTGCATTCCCCACTGAAAACGGTCAGGAGGCGCCTTGGCGCCGCTTTCACTGCGACGCTGACACGGGACCTGCTGCGCGCCAGGCAAGCGCAGCTCACGAACAGCGAGGGGGAAGCTGTGGAGGGGAATTTGGAGGGGCGGCAGGAGAGAATGGAAGAAGCAGAATTCGCAGCTTCTGAGCGCTCACACGACTCAGGAGCTGGGGGTGACGGCTGGACGGCATCAGGAGAGGGATTTGACGGAGAGATAGGCAGCGGAGCAGGTGCGCACACGCCGGCGAGCAGAAATGGCGCTACTATCACGCCAGCGCCTTCAGCCATAGCAACACCTGCAGCAGCGCCACCAGATGCGCCAAGGCCGTCAGGCACGAACGACACAGGCCAGAGGGACCTGGGCGCGGCTGAGGGACTGTTGGGAGGGAAACTTGGCGGGGAAGCAGGCACACACGCTCGTGACGCCACTGCAGCAACGGCACCTTCACCTGGAACCGCTGTGACGCCAATGAACACGGACAGCGCAGCTGCAGGTAGAATCACACAGGCAGCAGCAGCAGTAACACCTGCAGCGGCGACGACAGTGACTGCGGCACCGTCAACCGCACCAGCAGCAGGGGCGTCCCACTCGGACGAGGAGCCTGCAGGCGCAGCGACCTTGGCATCACCAAAAACCGCGCCAGTAAAGGCCACCAGAGGGGTTGGCACTCTCACTTTCAGCTACAAACGGCCCGACACCCCAGGCACCCAGTCAACCAAACCGCCGCCAACTCAGCCACCACCTACCAGCTCACAGACACTAACGGGAAGGCAGCAGTCCGAGCAACTGCAGGCCAATCTGCAAGTGACCACAGCGCCGCCACAACCTACAGCCCAGCTACAAATACGACCACCAACCGCCGCTCCTACTTCTAATCCCGCCTCAACAGCCCAAACTGAGCCGAACAAGAGCGTGGAGCAGGGTACACAGGAAGGCTGGCTACAGGCCCTTGTCACCGAGACTATCAGAGGAGCTACGGCTGTTCTCAATGTAATCTCCTCAGCAAGCTCCCCTCCAAAAGAATCACATCCAGCATCGGCATCTCCACTCGCCCATGCACCGACTCCTACTGCCCCATCGCCGTGCCCAGAGGCTCCGGCGACAACCCTACCCTTCAGCCCGATGCCGGGAATGCAACAGGTGGGAAGCACAAGCAGCCTACTCGTGCAGACGGCTGGGAACGACGGTAGGGGAGGTTTGAAGGGGGCGGGGGATACGGGTACGGATGCGGCAGGGGAAGCACGGAATGAACAGCGCCCCGCTGCAGCTGCAGCACTGAGGGGCAGAGGGGGTAAAGATAGGGAAGTGGTGACGGGGACATATGCAGCCGGCCAGCACAGAGAACTGTAGCACCTATATCAGCAGCAATAAACGCCAAAAGGAACAGGGAGGAGGGAGGCAAGGCAGCAGGGACCAACACCGGAACTGCTACACGTGCGGCAGAACACCCCACTGTAACAAGGGTGAGTGCTAGAGAAGTTAGAGCAGGACCGCTGGAGCCGACCTCGATGAAATTGGGAGAGGTATTCGTTGTCACAAGCAGCCTCGTTAATGACCTCCTACTTGCCTGCCAAAGCACAGAAGAACAGCCCTCTGAAAGAACAGCACCCACTCTGGCACCTACTGATTCGATGACCCTCAGACAAAGCCACCATCAGCAGCAACAACAGACACAACGACCGCAGCAACAACCACACGAACAACAACCACAGGAGCAGCAGGATCAGCAGCAACAGCAGCAGGAACAAAATCAGGAGGAGCAGCAGCAACAGCAGCAGCAGCAGCAGCAGCAGCAGCAGCAGCAGCAGCAGCAGCAGCAGCAGCAGCAGCAGCAGCAGCAGCAGCAGCAGCAGCGACAGCAGCAGCAGCAGCAGCAGCAGCAGCAGCAGCAGCAGCAGCAGCAGCAGCAGCAGCAGCAAGCAGCCAAGGCAGGCGGAAGGACAGCGGGAACAATACTGCTGCAACAAGACCAGGAACAACTGCAGCGGCAGCAGCAGCAGCAGCAACAACAGCAGCAGCAGCAGCAGCAGCAGCAGCAGCAGCAGCAGCAGCAGCAGCGACAGTTCCAGCAACAGCAGCAACACAAGCAGGCGGGGGGAGCAGCAGGAACTAGGACACCTGCAACAGGAGCAAGAACAGCTACAGCAACAACAGCAGCAGCAGCAGATGCAGCAGCGGCAACAACAGCAACAGCAGCAGCAGCTACAGCAACAGCTGCAGCCAGCAGCAGCAGCAACAACATCAACAACAGCGGCAGCAGCAGCAGCAACATCAGCAGCAGCAGCAGCAGCAGCAGCAGCAGCAGCAGCAGCAGCAGCAGCAGCAGCAGCAGCAGCAGCAGCAGCAGCAGCAGCTGCAGCAACAGCAGGAGCAGCAGCAGGAGCAGCAGCAGCAGCAGCACCAACAGCAGGAGTGTGAGCAACAGGAGCCGAACCAGCAACAACAGCAGCGGCAGCAGCAGCGGCAGCAGCAGCAGCAGCAGCCGCCTCAGCGGCATGACAACAGTGAGGAGGCACCTATCATCATCCGATGCCCGTCTGAGCTAGCCCCCTTTAGGGATGACGAGGCAGAGCCACCGACGAGCCCAATGAGCCAGCCGAACTTTGAGCAAGTAAGGCTGACCCACAAGGACATCGGCAGGGCGGCAGCTGCCATTATGAAAGGAGAGGAACTCGGTATGAGGGGGCTGGAAGCAGCGAACAGGCTACCGGAAGGCGAGGACCTCCCTGCCGTCTGGTTCCAGCTCATTGACAACATGCAGCCGTTACTGTTAGACAAAAAACCACCAGAACCTCCCGCATCCACACACTTCACTACCATGCCTACAGTCATGAGCAAGATACTCGAGGAAGAGTTGATCTCATTCAGAAAATGCCTCCGCACCTTCAGCAAAGTGGCAACGGGCCTCGGGGAGCTTCAGCAGCAGCTCCGGAAGGGAGAGGTCTCTCACGCTCTACGCTTCTCCACCCCTAAGCTTCAGCTAACCGAACTTGTGTTACAGGAGCAGCTGAATCACGCGCTTGGAGAGGAGGTTAAAACCTTCAAGACCAAAGCCCAGGCGACGCTGCTAGTTTATAAGGAGAAAGAGAAAGCTTTTTGGGAGAGGGCAGCAGGAATCTGGGAGCCGAGAACACACACGCACTTTGAAGGGTTCCTCGAGAAAATTCTAGAGGCCTTCGAGCGTCGATCTGCAGCCGGTACCCCTGCTGCCGACGGCTACCTGGAGGAGCTGGCTGCCGACTACCTCGCACGGGGCATAGCTAGGGAGCTAATGTTCCATGCGGTGTGGGTACAGGACAGCCGCGGAGCAAGGGCTAAGGTGGCAGCAAAGAGAGAGAGAGCGCAGGCTGAACAGGCACGGCTGGAAGACATTCAAACCAGCCCCTCAACGAGCCTACTGGAGCTGGTGCAGGTAGTGATGAACAAGGGCCTGGAACCCCTGCAGCAGCGACTTAAGGCCCTGGAGGACCGCCAGCCAGACAGCAAGGGTGAACCAGACTCAGGGCAGTCCGCACGGCAGAGGAGGCGCCGACGCCAACGAGAAGCAAGGAAGAAGAGAAACCGTACCAAAGCTACCGACCAGCAAACCGCCAAAACGGGGGCAGAGGGAGCCACGGGAGGTACGGCGGCTGCCTCAGCAGCAGCAGGGAGTGGAGAGGAAACGGGAGAGGGTGGGGGGCAGGCGGCAGTAAGGGCTGGCGGCAGGCCAACGGTTGCTACAGATGCAGCAGTGACTACAGCAGTAGCCGCTGCAGGGACACAACCAGCAACGGCTAGTGCAACAGCCACCCTAGCAGCGGCCGGGGCAGCAGCTACACCAGCAGCAGCTAACACAGCTGCGGCACCAGCAGCAGCCAGTGCAGCAGCAGCACCGACAGCAATGACTACAGCAGCAACGACCGGAGCAAGGGCCACGCAGGCAGCAGCCAACACGACCCAGGCACCAGCAGCAGGCGGCACAGCAGCGGCCCAGAGAGTGACCGTGGCGAGATCGGCACTCCCCTCAGCGGTGGCGACAATCCCACGGCACGGGGAGGGCACACGAAGAGGAGGGCGCTGGCAGGCTACAGCAGGGACCTCGCAGCCGTCTGCAGCACTCGCCAAGACTGCTGCAGCGGTGAAGGTAGCTATGCGTGGGCTAAAGGTAAACCTGCCCAGGCAGCTTCACTGGGGAACAGCCCACACCGCACAACCGACACCGTGGCAGCAACAGTACGCACTCCACATTGCACCACAGCTCCCAGCGCAATACGGACGGCCAGCAGCACGCGCAGATACGAACACAGCACAGAGGGCATCGGCACGAGCGCAACAGGGGGGACGAAGGGAAGGGACAGAGCAACGGAGGGACACGCAGTTGGAACTGCCGGGAAGCACACAGTTGGGTCAAGGGCAGCCAGCACAGACCGAACAGCCACCGGACACCGAACATGCAACCGAACGCACAGCACAGCAGACGAATGACACGGGTAACCACGCACTAGAAGCACAGACACAAGTCGCACAACAAGTTAACACCCCTGCCCAACAAGCGCCGCAAGCATTCACGCCAGCAACATTCCCCGCATACACCGTCATGGCAGCCCCAGCACCGCACAACATGTACCACCCATACCCCTTCACACCCCAGCACCCCACCTTTGCAAGTGGCAGCCACATCCTGCCCCACACGCAACCCCTCTTCTTCTCTCAGAATTTCATCCCCTCTCTGCCCCCACAGGCACCAACGCAGCCGGCACTCTCGAACATATCGGTCATGTCATCAACACCCGCACCACAGACATTCGCATACATGCCTTACGCCCCCCCTATCCAGCAGGTCACCCAAGGACTTCAAGCAACCCAAGCGACAGGGAGAGCTGGACCGCCCCAGGTTGTGGGGGCACTCTCTACTCCCAACAACACCTCTGTTCCCCATACCCTACCAATGTATTTTTTAAACTAGCGACCCCCCCCCCACCCCTCACAGAACAACATGCAACAAGCAACACGTCTACGCACATCAACGCCCAGCTACCCTCACCAAAGGTACGCCCGCATGACCCAACCTACCTCAAATGCACAGCACAACCAGGTAGAAATACCACCGCACACCCCCCCACCGACAAACCGACCCAACCCCAAAATCACCACGCACAACAAACCAGCACAGCATCTCTCAGGGTACATCCTCTGGCGTCACTACCTCTAACACCCTGCCCTCCACAACATATTCTGCAGGGGCAGCAAATAGCCCCAACCAGCAGGTGAGTAAGAACCAGTCCATATAAACGACCCCGCTCGAGGCCTAGACGCAAGCACACCTCGACCCTGCTGACCCCAACCCAAAAACGCCTCCTTCGAACACCGCAGATTATGCTACAGGACGAACTAAACTCTAAATTCATTCACAACAGATCCGCACTCACCCTCTCGCGCACAGAGCTCGAGGGGCTAAGCCTAGGACTCTCTTTCATCCCAACCCCATCACCCCCCACAGAACAAACAGTTATGAGCGCCCTCTCGAGATTCACGAGAGCAGTGAGACTTACCGCACAGTTCGCGTCTGACAGGCCAGCCCCACGCTTTCGTATTCGCAACCCATCCTGGATGCCCAACCCTGCTCCCCCCCCCTGTAGAGCGATACATCGCTGAGGTGGGAAGGAACGTTACCGAACGCCTCCCACTAATGACGCGCAACGCACGCAGGAACATGAGTGAGCAAACGTTACGGTGCCTAAAAAAGTTGGGTAAGAATAAAGAGGTGGTGGTAAAGCCAGCTGATAAGAATCTAGGACTCGCCCTCCTAGATACCTCGTGGTATCGAGCAGAGGCACTCAGGCAGTTATCCGACACCAAAACCTACAGAGAGGTCGCAGCGGTACCCATGGACGACCTGTGCAGGGACCTCAACACTTGGTGCTCGAGGTACAAGGATAGGTTTCCTAAGGAAACCATCGAGTACATCCTGCAACCAAGGGTTTGAGCGACGCACAGAAGCAGACTGTGAGGATCACACGGACATACACCCTGAGCAGTTTCGGGTGTGCAGATTCTACCTGCTGCCTAAACTGCATAAAGACCCTGTCAAGGGGAGACCGATTTGCTCATCTACCCTTTGGATCTTTGAGCACGCCAGCCAGGTGCTCGATCACTACCTGCGCCCGTTGTTGGCCCTGGCACCAGCCCATCTACCAGACTCAATCACCCTACTACACACACTTCGTGCCCTCCCCATACCCGAGCATGCCATCTTCCTCACGTACGACGTGGAGAGCCTCTACCCGTCGATCCCGCTCCAGCAAGGCTTGGCCGCCATCCGAGAAACAAAAGACAGATTCGTACACGTCCACAGCTACCCAGTTTGGCCGGAGATGGGTACCGCCAAGCAGCTCAGTGCGTGCTGTGAGCTGCTGGAGCTAGTCATGACACAAAATCACCTACAATTCGATGGGAAGTTCTACCGACAGATCCGAGGTACAGCCATGGGTACTCCGGTTGCTGTGATCTATGCAGTTCTTTTTATGAGCTGGCTAGACGCTCGCATGGAGGAACTACACCCATCCCTGTCAGGGCATGTGCTACTGCACAGACGCTACATCGACGACGGATTGGTAGTCTGGACCGGATCGCTAGGAGAACTACACCAATGGATAGAGGGTTACAACAGCCTCATGGACGGCATTCGCATCACCACCGAGGTCAGTGCCACATCGTTTACGCTACTCGACATCACCTTCAGCAAAGGTAAGCTTTGGGAAGCAACGAGAAAGGAAGACGTGAGAGGCGGTTTTCTGGACACCTCAGTGTACCAGAAACCGCTGAACGTCTATCAGTACTTCCCTTTCCGATCGGCACACCCGCGACACTGCAAACGAGGATTCATCATTGGTGAGCTGTACCGCTACCTCCTGCGGGAGTCGTCAGAGGAGGGCTTCCAACAGATGAAATCCTCTTTCGCAGTGCGTCTACGAGCACGCGGCTACGACTCGAACTTCATCCAGCAAATTTTTGACGAGGTACAGTACAGCGACAGGGAAACACTCCTGCAACGATCAGAGAAGGGTAAGCACCGTGACGGCAGAGTACTGCCTTTTGTGCTCGAGTACCACCCTAGTCTCGAGCACCCACAGGTGAGGTCCCTACTCCGGTCCGAGACGAGTAAGGCAACCCTAGAGACGCTCTGCCCGAGACAGCCTTTCCTCAGCTTCCGTGCAGCACCTAAGCTAAGGAATATGCTTGTCCGAGCTGCGTTCACGAGTGCCGACGCTCGAGATACTTCCGAGTGTAGTGCCACATGAACGACCCCAATGGACTCTGTCGCATAGCGTTGCTGCGCTCGCCCCTGTTCGTGGCTTTCCCCTGATGTTGTTCTCTCACACTGCATTTCAAACAATCGGGGGGGGGCTGCGCCCCCCCCGAAAACCCCCCCCGCTTCTCTCCACCAGGCACCCCTCCCTCTCCCCCCCACGCTATGCGCTCCCCACTTCCCTCTAAAAATAATCTCACCATCCCTACGTCTCACCCCCTCCACCTGCCCCTGCAGCTCCAATCAAGAACCAACAGCAGTCTCATCACTTATCTCTTTGTCTCATCCCTCCTTCTGCCCCTTTGTCCCCAAATCCCCACTCCTCTTCTCTTCTCACGCATACTTCCACACCAAACACACATAACACATCACACCCCCCACATCCCCTATGCACGAGTGCACAGACCGCAACACCGCTCTCGCGCTGATAGCCACATACTGCTTCATATGCATCGCATGTCCAACACTGCGCATTCCCCAGCACGACGCATCACACAAGTAGACACGCTGGCGCACAAGCACAGCAATGCACGGGAATAGCACTTTCACGACAGAACGCCTACAGTATGCCGGTTGCCTGGGCGGGTTTACATTCATTCAAAAATGATAAGCCACGCATATCTATCTTCACCCTGCGATTACCTCCTGTTTTTCCTTGCCTAGTGCTTTCCACGCCGTCCGCCATATTCGTTGCATGTATTTCACCACCCCGCAGGACCCAGCTCCCCAAGAGCACGCTACAGGAACAAAGGAAATATATTTTTATTTCCCAGCGGCGCCGAAGAACTACCTAAATATTTATATAGATGAATATGTCATTTTTATAAATGTTTAGATTAGTTTTAGGTGTTGTACACTTTCTGTTGGGTGCTACTACAGGGGATGGGGCCTTCTCTCACAAGCCTCTCTTCCCCTTTTAGGTTTGATCTCGCCACTCTAGATGCTGTTAGCACTGAGGATGGCCATCACCTGGCCGAAATGCATTTGCCTCGTTTTTTTTAACAGCCCTAGAGCGATTTCTTAGCTTGAAAACGGAAAGAAAGGTTAGAAATAGGACTTTAATCGCCTATCTCACGGAGAAATTCGCGACCATAGTCGCGTCACCGCACTTAACCGCACCCGCAGCTTCGACTGGCGAGTCTCTCCTTGGCGAGGATTTTTTTCTCGCCAAGTCAAACTTAGTTTTTTTCGCCCCCCATTTCTCAATCTTGACCACCCGAAGCGCGCATTTCAGCGCGCGCGCTTCGGGGGGGCCTTTTGTTTGTTTTTTTTTTGTTTTTTTTTTTTTTTTTTTTTTTTTTTTTTTTTTTTTTTCAACATCGAGACCCACCCCAGCCCTCCCTCTAATTCCCCTCGACACCCACCTCCTCCTCACGCTCCCTACTTCGCGCTACTTAGGAAACTCGAGCCGCGCCAGCTCTGGCGCGGCCAAGCTAGTTGCTGCAGCTAGGTTTTTTTATTTTAAATAAACCCTAAACTACGCCGCTCGAAGAACAGCAAATCGAGCGAAGAAACCGGAGGCCGGCAACTAGTATGACCGCGGTTTACCTAGGCACGCGATCAAACACACGCCAAGGCCGCCCACTGCATTCCCCACTGAAAACGGTCAGGAGGCGCCTTGGCGCCGCTTTCACTGCGACGCTGACACGGGACCTGCTGCGCGCCAGGCAAGCGCAGCTCACGAACAGCGAGGGGGAAGCTGTGGAGGGGAATTTGGAGGGGCGGCAGGAGAGAATGGAAGAAGCAGAATTCGCAGCTTCTGAGCGCTCACACGACTCAGGAGCTGGGGGTGACGGCTGGACGGCATCAGGAGAGGGATTTGACGGAGAGATAGGCAGCGGAGCAGGTGCGCACACGCCGGCGAGCAGAAATGGCGCTACTATCACGCCAGCGCCTTCAGCCATAGCAACACCTGCAGCAGCGCCACCAGATGCGCCAAGGCCGTCAGGCACGAACGACACAGGCCAGAGGGACCTGGGCGCGGCTGAGGGACTGTTGGGAGGGAAACTTGGCGGGGAAGCAGGCACACACGCTCGTGACGCCACTGCAGCAACGGCACCTTCACCTGGAACCGCTGTGACGCCAATGAACACGGACAGCGCAGCTGCAGGTAGAATCACACAGGCAGCAGCAGCAGTAACACCTGCAGCGGCGACGACAGTGACTGCGGCACCGTCAACCGCACCAGCAGCAGGGGCGTCCCACTCGGACGAGGAGCCTGCAGGCGCAGCGACCTTGGCATCACCAAAAACCGCGCCAGTAAAGGCCACCAGAGGGGTTGGCACTCTCACTTTCAGCTACAAACGGCCCGACACCCCAGGCACCCAGTCAACCAAACCGCCGCCAACTCAGCCACCACCTACCAGCTCACAGACACTAACGGGAAGGCAGCAGTCCGAGCAACTGCAGGCCAATCTGCAAGTGACCACAGCGCCGCCACAACCTACAGCCCAGCTACAAATACGACCACCAACCGCCGCTCCTACTTCTAATCCCGCCTCAACAGCCCAAACTGAGCCGAACAAGAGCGTGGAGCAGGGTACACAGGAAGGCTGGCTACAGGCCCTTGTCACCGAGACTATCAGAGGAGCTACGGCTGTTCTCAATGTAATCTCCTCAGCAAGCTCCCCTCCAAAAGAATCACATCCAGCATCGGCATCTCCACTCGCCCATGCACCGACTCCTACTGCCCCATCGCCGTGCCCAGAGGCTCCGGCGACAACCCTACCCTTCAGCCCGATGCCGGGAATGCAACAGGTGGGAAGCACAAGCAGCCTACTCGTGCAGACGGCTGGGAACGACGGTAGGGGAGGTTTGAAGGGGGCGGGGGATACGGGTACGGATGCGGCAGGGGAAGCACGGAATGAACAGCGCCCCGCTGCAGCTGCAGCACTGAGGGGCAGAGGGGGTAAAGATAGGGAAGTGGTGACGGGGACATATGCAGCCGGCCCAGCACAGAGAACTGTAGCACCTATATCAGCAGCAATAAACGCCAAAAGGAACAGGGAGGAGGGAGGCAAGGCAGCAGGGACCAACACCGGAACTGCTACACGTGCGGCAGAACACCCCACTGTAACAAGGGTGAGTGCTAGAGAAGTTAGAGCAGGACCGCTGGAGCCGACCTCGATGAAATTGGGAGAGGTATTCGTTGTCACAAGCAGCCTCGTTAATGACCTCCTACTTGCCTGCCAAAGCACAGAAGAACAGCCCTCTGAAAGAACAGCACCCACTCTGGCACCTACTGATTCGATGACCCTCAGACAAAGCCACCATCAGCAGCAACAACAGACACAACGACCGCAGCAACAACCACACGAACAACAACCACAGGAGCAGCAGGATCAGCAGCAACAGCAGCAGGAACAAAATCAGGAGGAGCAGCAGCAACAGCAGCAGCAGCAGCAGCAGCAGCAGCAGCAGCAGCAGCAGCAGCAGCAGCAGCAGCAGCAGCAGCAGCAGCAGCAGCAGCAGCAGCAGCAGCAGCAGCAGCAGCAGCAGCAGCAGCAGCAGCAGCAGCAGCAGCAGCAGCAGCAGCCAAGGCAGGCGGAAGGACAGCGGGAACAAATACTGCTGCAACAAGACCAGGAACAACTGCAGCGGCAGCAGCAGCAGCAGCAACAACAGCAGCAGCAGCAGCAGCAGCAGCAGCAGCAGCAGCAGCAGCAGCAGCAGCGACAGTTCCAGCAACAGCAGCAACACAAGCAGGCGGGGGAGCAGCAGGAACTAGGACACCTGCAACAGGAGCAAGAACAGCTACAGCAACAACAGCAGCAGCAGCAGATGCAGCAGCGGCAACAACAGCAACAGCAGCAGCAGCTACAGCAACAGCTGCAGCAGCAGCAGCAGCAACAACATCAACAACAGCGGCAGCAGCAGCAGCAACATCAGCAGCAGCAGCCAGCAGCAGCAGCAGCAGCAGCAGCAGCAGCAGCAGCAGCAGCAGCAGCAAGCAGCAGCAGCAGCTGCAGCAACAGCAGGAGCAGCAGCAGGAGCAGCAGCAGCAGCACCAACAGCAGGAGTGTGAGCAACAGGAGCCGAACCAGCAACAACAGCAGCGGCAGCAGCAGCGGCAGCAGCAGCAGCAGCAGCCGCCTCAGCGGCATGACAACAGTGAGGAGGCACCTATCATCATCCGATGCCCGTCTGAGCTAGCCCCCTTTAGGGATGACGAGGCAGAGCCACCGACGAGCCCAATGAGCCAGCCGAACTTTGAGCAAGTAAGGCTGACCCACAAGGACATCGGCAGGGCGGCAGCTGCCATTATGAAAGGAGAGGAACTCGGTATGAGGGGGCTGGAAGCAGCGAACAGGCTACCGGAAGGCGAGGACCTCCCTGCCGTCTGGTTCCAGCTCATTGACAACATGCAGCCGTTACTGTTAGACAAAAAACCACCAGAACCTCCCGCATCCACACACTTCACTACCATGCCTACAGTCATGAGCAAGATACTCGAGGAAGAGTTGATCTCATTCAGAAAATGCCTCCGCACCTTCAGCAAAGTGGCAACGGGCCTCGGGGAGCTTCAGCAGCAGCTCCGGAAGGGAGAGGTCTCTCACGCTCTACGCTTCTCCACCCCTAAGCTTCAGCTAACCGAACTTGTGTTACAGGAGCAGCTGAATCACGCGCTTGGAGAGGAGGTTAAAACCTTCAAGACCAAAGCCCAGGCGACGCTGCTAGTTTATAAGGAGAAAGAGAAAGCTTTTTGGGAGAGGGCAGCAGGAATCTGGGAGCCGAGAACACACACGCACTTTGAAGGGTTCCTCGAGAAAATTCTAGAGGCCTTCGAGCGTCGATCTGCAGCCGGTACCCCTGCTGCCGACGGCTACCTGGAGGAGCTGGCTGCCGACTACCTCGCACGGGGCATAGCTAGGGAGCTAATGTTCCATGCGGTGTGGGTACAGGACAGCCGCGGAGCAAGGGCTAAGGTGGCAGCAAAGAGAGAGAGAGCGCAGGCTGAACAGGCACGGCTGGAAGACATTCAAACCAGCCCCTCAACGAGCCTACTGGAGCTGGTGCAGGTAGTGATGAACAAGGGCCTGGAACCCCTGCAGCAGCGACTTAAGGCCCTGGAGGACCGCCAGCCAGACAGCAAGGGTGAACCAGACTCAGGGCAGTCCGCACGGCAGAGGAGGCGCCGACGCCAACGAGAAGCAAGGAAGAAGAGAAACCGTACCAAAGCTACCGACCAGCAAACCGCCAAAACGGGGGCAGAGGGAGCCACGGGAGGTACGGCGGCTGCCTCAGCAGCAGCAGGGAGTGGAGAGGAAACGGGAGAGGGTGGGGGGCAGGCGGCAGTAAGGGCTGGCGGCAGGCCAACGGTTGCTACAGATGCAGCAGTGACTACAGCAGTAGCCGCTGCAGGGACACAACCAGCAACGGCTAGTGCAACAGCCACCCTAGCAGCGGCCGGGGCAGCAGCTACACCAGCAGCAGCTAACACAGCTGCGGCACCAGCAGCAGCCAGTGCAGCAGCAGCACCGACAGCAATGACTACAGCAGCAACGACCGGAGCAAGGGCCACGCAGGCAGCAGCCAACACGACCCAGGCACCAGCAGCAGGCGGCACAGCAGCGGCCCAGAGAGTGACCGTGGCGAGATCGGCACTCCCCTCAGCGGTGGCGACAATCCCACGGCACGGGGAGGGCACACGAAGAGGAGGGCGCTGGCAGGCTACAGCAGGGACCTCGCAGCCGTCTGCAGCACTCGCCAAGACTGCTGCAGCGGTGAAGGTAGCTATGCGTGGGCTAAAGGTAAACCTGCCCAGGCAGCTTCACTGGGGAACAGCCCACACCGCACAACCGACACCGTGGCAGCAACAGTACGCACTCCACATTGCACCACAGCTCCCAGCGCAATACGGACGGCCAGCAGCACGCGCAGATACGAACACAGCACAGAGGGCATCGGCACGAGCGCAACAGGGGGGACGAAGGGAAGGGACAGAGCAACGGAGGGACACGCAGTTGGAACTGCCGGGAAGCACACAGTTGGGTCAAGGGCAGCCAGCACAGACCGAACAGCCACCGGACACCGAACATGCAACCGAACGCACAGCACAGCAGACGAATGACACGGGTAACCACGCACTAGAAGCACAGACACAAGTCGCACAACAAGTTAACACCCCTGCCCAACAAGCGCCGCAAGCATTCACGCCAGCAACATTCCCCGCATACACCGTCATGGCAGCCCCAGCACCGCACAACATGTACCACCCATACCCCTTCACACCCCAGCACCCCACCTTTGCAAGTGGCAGCCACATCCTGCCCCACACGCAACCCCTCTTCTTCTCTCAGAATTTCATCCCCTCTCTGCCCCCACAGGCACCAACGCAGCCGGCACTCTCGAACATATCGGTCATGTCATCAACACCCGCACCACAGACATTCGCATACATGCCTTACGCCCCCCCTATCCAGCAGGTCACCCAAGGACTTCAAGCAACCCAAGCGACAGGGAGAGCTGGACCGCCCCAGGTTGTGGGGGCACTCTCTACTCCCAACAACACCTCTGTTCCCCATACCCTACCAATGTATTTTTTAAACTAGCGACCCCCCCCCACCCCTCACAGAACAACATGCAACAAGCAACACGTCTACGCACATCAACGCCCAGCTACCCTCACCAAAGGTACGCCCGCATGACCCAACCTACCTCAAATGCACAGCACAACCAGGTAGAAATACCACCGCACACCCCCCACCGACAAACCGACCCAACCCCAAAATCACCACGCACAACAAACCAGCACAGCATCTCTCAGGGTACATCCTCTGGCGTCACTACCTCTAACACCCTGCCCTCCACAACATATTCTGCAGGGGCAGCAAATAGCCCCAACCAGCAGGTGAGTAAGACCAGTCCATATAAACGACCCCGCTCGAGGCCTAGACGCAAGCACACCTCGACCCTGCTGACCCCAACCCAAAAACGCCTCCTTCGAACACCGCAGATTATGCTACAGGACGAACTAAACTCTAAATTCATTCACAACAGATCCGCACTCACCCTCTCGCGCACAGAGCTCGAGGGGCTAAGCCTAGGACTCTCTTTCATCCCAACCCCATCACCCCCCACAGAACAAACAGTTATGAGCGCCCTCTCGAGATTCACGAGAGCAGTGAGACTTACCGCACAGTTCGCGTCTGACAGGCCAGCCCCACGCTTTCGTATTCGCAACCCATCCTGGATGCCCAACCCTGCTCCCCCCCCTGTAGAGCGATACATCGCTGAGGTGGGAAGGAACGTTACCGAACGCCTCCCACTAATGACGCGCAACGCACGCAGGAACATGAGTGAGCAAACGTTACGGTGCCTAAAAAAGTTGGGTAAGAATAAAGAGGTGGTGGTAAAGCCAGCTGATAAGAATCTAGGACTCGCCCTCCTAGATACCTCGTGGTATCGAGCAGAGGCACTCAGGCAGTTATCCGACACCAAAACCTACAGAGAGGTCGCAGCGGTACCCATGGACGACCTGTGCAGGGACCTCAACACTTGGTGCTCGAGGTACAAGGATAGGTTTCCTAAGGAAACCATCGAGTACATCCTGCAACCAAGGGTTGAGCGACGCACAGAAGCAGACTGTGAGGATCACACGGACATACACCCTGAGCAGTTTCGGGTGTGCAGATTCTACCTGCTGCCTAAACTGCATAAAGACCCTGTCAAGGGGAGACCGATTTGCTCATCTACCCTTTGGATCTTTGAGCACGCCAGCCAGGTGCTCGATCACTACCTGCGCCCGTTGTTGGCCCTGGCACCAGCCCATCTACCAGACTCAATCACCCTACTACACACACTTCGTGCCCTCCCCATACCCGAGCATGCCATCTTCCTCACGTACGACGTGGAGAGCCTCTACCCGTCGATCCCGCTCCAGCAAGGCTTGGCCGCCATCCGAGAAACAAAAGACAGATTCGTACACGTCCACAGCTACCCAGTTTGGCCGGAGATGGGTACCGCCAAGCAGCTCAGTGCGTGCTGTGAGCTGCTGGAGCTAGTCATGACACAAAATCACCTACAATTCGATGGGAAGTTCTACCGACAGATCCGAGGTACAGCCATGGGTACTCCGGTTGCTGTGATCTATGCAGTTCTTTTTATGAGCTGGCTAGACGCTCGCATGGAGGAACTACACCCATCCCTGTCAGGGCATGTGCTACTGCACAGACGCTACATCGACGACGGATTGGTAGTCTGGACCGGATCGCTAGGAGAACTACACCAATGGATAGAGGGTTACAACAGCCTCATGGACGGCATTCGCATCACCACCGAGGTCAGTGCCACATCGTTTACGCTACTCGACATCACCTTCAGCAAAGGTAAGCTTTGGGAAGCAACGAGAAAGGAAGACGTGAGAGGCGGTTTTCTGGACACCTCAGTGTACCAGAAACCGCTGAACGTCTATCAGTACTTCCCTTTCCGATCGGCACACCCGCGACACTGCAAACGAGGATTCATCATTGGTGAGCTGTACCGCTACCTCCTGCGGGAGTCGTCAGAGGAGGGCTTCCAACAGATGAAATCCTCTTTCGCAGTGCGTCTACGAGCACGCGGCTACGACTCGAACTTCATCCAGCAAATTTTTGACGAGGTACAGTACAGCGACAGGGAAACACTCCTGCAACGATCAGAGAAGGGTAAGCACCGTGACGGCAGAGTACTGCCTTTTGTGCTCGAGTACCACCCTAGTCTCGAGCACCCACAGGTGAGGTCCCTACTCCGGTCCGAGACGAGTAAGGCAACCCTAGAGACGCTCTGCCCGAGACAGCCTTTCCTCAGCTTCCGTGCAGCACCTAAGCTAAGGAATATGCTTGTCCGAGCTGCGTTCACGAGTGCCGACGCTCGAGATACTTCCGAGTGTAGTGCCACATGAACGACCCCAATGGACTCTGTCGCATAGCGTTGCTGCGCTCGCCCCTGTTCGTGGCTTTCCCCTGATGTTGTTCTCTCACACTGCATTTCAAACAATCGGGGGGGGGCTGCGCCCCCCCCGAAAACCCCCCCCGCTTCTCTCCACCAGGCACCCCTCCCTCTCCCCCCCACGCTATGCGCTCCCCACTTCCCTCTAAAAATAATCTCACCATCCCTACGTCTCACCCCCTCCACCTGCCCCTGCAGCTCCAATCAAGAACCAACAGCAGTCTCATCACTTATCTCTTTGTCTCATCCCTCCTTCTGCCCCTTTGTCCCCAAATCCCCACTCCTCTTCTCTTCTCACGCATACTTCCACACCAAACACACATAACACATCACACCCCCCACATCCCCTATGCACGAGTGCACAGACCGCAACACCGCTCTCGCGCTGATAGCCACATACTGCTTCATATGCATCGCATGTCCAACACTGCGCATTCCCCAGCACGACGCATCACACAAGTAGACACGCTGGCGCACAAGCACAGCAATGCACGGGAATAGCACTTTCACGACAGAACGCCTACAGTATGCCGGTTGCCTGGGCGGGTTTACATTCATTCAAAAATGATAAGCCACGCATATCTATCTTCACCCTGCGATTACCTCCTGTTTTTCCTTGCCTAGTGCTTTCCACGCCGTCCGCCATATTCGTTGCATGTATTTCACCACCCCGCAGGACCCAGCTCCCCAAGAGCACGCTACAGGAACAAAGGAAATATATTTTTATTTCCCAGCGGCGCCGAAGAACTACCTAAATATTTATATAGATGAATATGTCATTTTTATAAATGTTTAGATTAGTTTTAGGTGTTGTACACTTTCTGTTGGGTGCTACTACAGGGGATGGGGCCTTCTCTCACAAGCCTCTCTTCCCCTTTTAGGTTTGATCTCGCCACTCTAGATGCTGTTAGCACTGAGGATGGCCATCACCTGGCCGAAATGCATTTGCCTCGTTTTTTTTAACAGCCCTAGAGCGATTTCTTAGCTTGAAAACGGAAAGAAAGGTTAGAAATAGGACTTTAATCGCCTATCTCACGGAGAAATTCGCGACCATAGTCGCGTCACCGCACTTAACCGCACCCGCAGCTTCGACTGGCGAGTCTCTCCTTGGCGAGGATTTTTTTCTCGCCAAGTCAAACTTAGTTTTTTTCGCCCCCCATTTCTCAATCTTGACCACCCGAAGCGCGCATTTCAGCGCGCGCGCTTCGGGGGGGCCTTTTGTTTGTTTTTTTTTTGTTTTTTTTTTTTTTTTTTTTTTTTTTTTTTTTTTTTTTTTCAACATCGAGACCCACCCCAGCCCTCCCTCTAATTCCCCTCGACACCCACCTCCTCCTCACGCTCCCTACTTCGCGCTACTTAGGAAACTCGAGCCGCGCCAGCTCTGGCGCGGCCAAGCTAGTTGCTGCAGCTAGGTTTTTTTATTTTAAATAAACCCTAAACTACGCCGCTCGAAGAACAGCAAATCGAGCGAAGAAACCGGAGGCCGGCAACTAGTATGACCGCGGTTTACCTAGGCACGCGATCAAACACACGCCAAGGCCGCCCACTGCATTCCCCACTGAAAACGGTCAGGAGGCGCCTTGGCGCCGCTTTCACTGCGACGCTGACACGGGACCTGCTGCGCGCCAGGCAAGCGCAGCTCACGAACAGCGAGGGGGAAGCTGTGGAGGGGAATTTGGAGGGGCGGCAGGAGAGAATGGAAGAAGCAGAATTCGCAGCTTCTGAGCGCTCACACGACTCAGGAGCTGGGGGTGACGGCTGGACGGCATCAGGAGAGGGATTTGACGGAGAGATAGGCAGCGGAGCAGGTGCGCACACGCCGGCGAGCAGAAATGGCGCTACTATCACGCCAGCGCCTTCAGCCATAGCAACACCTGCAGCAGCGCCACCAGATGCGCCAAGGCCGTCAGGCACGAACGACACAGGCCAGAGGGACCTGGGCGCGGCTGAGGGACTGTTGGGAGGGAAACTTGGCGGGGAAGCAGGCACACACGCTCGTGACGCCACTGCAGCAACGGCACCTTCACCTGGAACCGCTGTGACGCCAATGAACACGGACAGCGCAGCTGCAGGTAGAATCACACAGGCAGCAGCAGCAGTAACACCTGCAGCGGCGACGACAGTGACTGCGGCACCGTCAACCGCACCAGCAGCAGGGGCGTCCCACTCGGACGAGGAGCCTGCAGGCGCAGCGACCTTGGCATCACCAAAAACCGCGCCAGTAAAGGCCACCAGAGGGGTTGGCACTCTCACTTTCAGCTACAAACGGCCCGACACCCCAGGCACCCAGTCAACCAAACCGCCGCCAACTCAGCCACCACCTACCAGCTCACAGACACTAACGGGAAGGCAGCAGTCCGAGCAACTGCAGGCCAATCTGCAAGTGACCACAGCGCCGCCACAACCTACAGCCCAGCTACAAATACGACCACCAACCGCCGCTCCTACTTCTAATCCCGCCTCAACAGCCCAAACTGAGCCGAACAAGAGCGTGGAGCAGGGTACACAGGAAGGCTGGCTACAGGCCCTTGTCACCGAGACTATCAGAGGAGCTACGGCTGTTCTCAATGTAATCTCCTCAGCAAGCTCCCCTCCAAAAGAATCACATCCAGCATCGGCATCTCCACTCGCCCATGCACCGACTCCTACTGCCCCATCGCCGTGCCCAGAGGCTCCGGCGACAACCCTACCCTTCAGCCCGATGCCGGGAATGCAACAGGTGGGAAGCACAAGCAGCCTACTCGTGCAGACGGCTGGGAACGACGGTAGGGGAGGTTTGAAGGGGGCGGGGGATACGGGTACGGATGCGGCAGGGGAAGCACGGAATGAACAGCGCCCCGCTGCAGCTGCAGCACTGAGGGGCAGAGGGGGTAAAGATAGGGAAGTGGTGACGGGGACATATGCAGCCGGCCCAGCACAGAGAACTGTAGCACCTATATCAGCAGCAATAAACGCCAAAAGGAACAGGGAGGAGGGAGGCAAGGCAGCAGGGACCAACACCGGAACTGCTACACGTGCGGCAGAACACCCCACTGTAACAAGGGTGAGTGCTAGAGAAGTTAGAGCAGGACCGCTGGAGCCGACCTCGATGAAATTGGGAGAGGTATTCGTTGTCACAAGCAGCCTCGTTAATGACCTCCTACTTGCCTGCCAAAGCACAGAAGAACAGCCCTCTGAAAGAACAGCACCCACTCTGGCACCTACTGATTCGATGACCCTCAGACAAAGCCACCATCAGCAGCAACAACAGACACAACGACCGCAGCAACAACCACACGAACAACAACCACAGGAGCAGCAGGATCAGCAGCAACAGCAGCAGGAACAAAATCAGGAGGAGCAGCAGCAACAGCAGCAGCAGCAGCAGCAGCAGCAGCAGCAGCAGCAGCAGCAGCAGCAGCAGCAGCAGCAGCAGCAGCAGCAGCAGCAGCGACAGCAGCAGCAGCAGCAGCAGCAGCAGCAGCAGCAGCAGCAGCAGCAGCAGCAGCAGCAGCAGCAGCCAAGGCAGGCGGAAGGACAGCGGGAACAAATACTGCTGCAACAAGACCAGGAACAACTGCAGCGGCAGCAGCAGCAGCAGCAACAACAGCAGCAGCAGCAGCAGCAGCAGCAGCAGCAGCAGCAGCAGCAGCAGCGACAGTTCCAGCAACAGCAGCAACACAAGCAGGCGGGGGAGCAGCAGGAACTAGGACACCTGCAACAGGAGCAAGAACAGCTACAGCAACAACAGCAGCAGCAGCAGATGCAGCAGCGGCAACAACAGCAACAGCAGCAGCAGCTACAGCAACAGCTGCAGCAGCAGCAGCAGCAACAACATCAACAACAGCGGCAGCAGCAGCAGCAACATCAGCAGCAGCAGCAGCAGCAGCAGCAGCAGCAGCAGCAGCAGCAGCAGCAGCAGCAGCAGCAGCAGCAGCAGCAGCAGCAGCAGCTGCAGCAACAGCAGGAGCAGCAGCAGGAGCAGCAGCAGCAGCACCAACAGCAGGAGTGTGAGCAACAGGAGCCGAACCAGCAACAACAGCAGCGGCAGCAGCAGCGGCAGCAGCAGCAGCAGCAGCCGCCTCAGCGGCATGACAACAGTGAGGAGGCACCTATCATCATCCGATGCCCGTCTGAGCTAGCCCCCTTTAGGGATGACGAGGCAGAGCCACCGACGAGCCCAATGAGCCAGCCGAACTTTGAGCAAGTAAGGCTGACCCACAAGGACATCGGCAGGGCGGCAGCTGCCATTATGAAAGGAGAGGAACTCGGTATGAGGGGGCTGGAAGCAGCGAACAGGCTACCGGAAGGCGAGGACCTCCCTGCCGTCTGGTTCCAGCTCATTGACAACATGCAGCCGTTACTGTTAGACAAAAAACCACCAGAACCTCCCGCATCCACACACTTCACTACCATGCCTACAGTCATGAGCAAGATACTCGAGGAAGAGTTGATCTCATTCAGAAAATGCCTCCGCACCTTCAGCAAAGTGGCAACGGGCCTCGGGGAGCTTCAGCAGCAGCTCCGGAAGGGAGAGGTCTCTCACGCTCTACGCTTCTCCACCCCTAAGCTTCAGCTAACCGAACTTGTGTTACAGGAGCAGCTGAATCACGCGCTTGGAGAGGAGGTTAAAACCTTCAAGACCAAAGCCCAGGCGACGCTGCTAGTTTATAAGGAGAAAGAGAAAGCTTTTTGGGAGAGGGCAGCAGGAATCTGGGAGCCGAGAACACACACGCACTTTGAAGGGTTCCTCGAGAAAATTCTAGAGGCCTTCGAGCGTCGATCTGCAGCCGGTACCCCTGCTGCCGACGGCTACCTGGAGGAGCTGGCTGCCGACTACCTCGCACGGGGCATAGCTAGGGAGCTAATGTTCCATGCGGTGTGGGTACAGGACAGCCGCGGAGCAAGGGCTAAGGTGGCAGCAAAGAGAGAGAGAGCGCAGGCTGAACAGGCACGGCTGGAAGACATTCAAACCAGCCCCTCAACGAGCCTACTGGAGCTGGTGCAGGTAGTGATGAACAAGGGCCTGGAACCCCTGCAGCAGCGACTTAAGGCCCTGGAGGACCGCCAGCCAGACAGCAAGGGTGAACCAGACTCAGGGCAGTCCGCACGGCAGAGGAGGCGCCGACGCCAACGAGAAGCAAGGAAGAAGAGAAACCGTACCAAAGCTACCGACCAGCAAACCGCCAAAACGGGGGCAGAGGGAGCCACGGGAGGTACGGCGGCTGCCTCAGCAGCAGCAGGGAGTGGAGAGGAAACGGGAGAGGGTGGGGGGCAGGCGGCAGTAAGGGCTGGCGGCAGGCCAACGGTTGCTACAGATGCAGCAGTGACTACAGCAGTAGCCGCTGCAGGGACACAACCAGCAACGGCTAGTGCAACAGCCACCCTAGCAGCGGCCGGGGCAGCAGCTACACCAGCAGCAGCTAACACAGCTGCGGCACCAGCAGCAGCCAGTGCAGCAGCAGCACCGACAGCAATGACTACAGCAGCAACGACCGGAGCAAGGGCCACGCAGGCAGCAGCCAACACGACCCAGGCACCAGCAGCAGGCGGCACAGCAGCGGCCCAGAGAGTGACCGTGGCGAGATCGGCACTCCCCTCAGCGGTGGCGACAATCCCACGGCACGGGGAGGGCACACGAAGAGGAGGGCGCTGGCAGGCTACAGCAGGGACCTCGCAGCCGTCTGCAGCACTCGCCAAGACTGCTGCAGCGGTGAAGGTAGCTATGCGTGGGCTAAAGGTAAACCTGCCCAGGCAGCTTCACTGGGGAACAGCCCACACCGCACAACCGACACCGTGGCAGCAACAGTACGCACTCCACATTGCACCACAGCTCCCAGCGCAATACGGACGGCCAGCAGCACGCGCAGATACGAACACAGCACAGAGGGCATCGGCACGAGCGCAACAGGGGGGACGAAGGGAAGGGACAGAGCAACGGAGGGACACGCAGTTGGAACTGCCGGGAAGCACACAGTTGGGTCAAGGGCAGCCAGCACAGACCGAACAGCCACCGGACACCGAACATGCAACCGAACGCACAGCACAGCAGACGAATGACACGGGTAACCACGCACTAGAAGCACAGACACAAGTCGCACAACAAGTTAACACCCCTGCCCAACAAGCGCCGCAAGCATTCACGCCAGCAACATTCCCCGCATACACCGTCATGGCAGCCCCAGCACCGCACAACATGTACCACCCATACCCCTTCACACCCCAGCACCCCACCTTTGCAAGTGGCAGCCACATCCTGCCCCACACGCAACCCCTCTTCTTCTCTCAGAATTTCATCCCCTCTCTGCCCCCACAGGCACCAACGCAGCCGGCACTCTCGAACATATCGGTCATGTCATCAACACCCGCACCACAGACATTCGCATACATGCCTTACGCCCCCCCTATCCAGCAGGTCACCCAAGGACTTCAAGCAACCCAAGCGACAGGGAGAGCTGGACCGCCCCAGGTTGTGGGGGCACTCTCTACTCCCAACAACACCTCTGTTCCCCATACCCTACCAATGTATTTTTTAAACTAGCGACCCCCCCCCACCCCTCACAGAACAACATGCAACAAGCAACACGTCTACGCACATCAACGCCCAGCTACCCTCACCAAAGGTACGCCCGCATGACCCAACCTACCTCAAATGCACAGCACAACCAGGTAGAAATACCACCGCACACCCCCCACCGACAAACCGACCCAACCCCAAAATCACCACGCACAACAAACCAGCACAGCATCTCTCAGGGTACATCCTCTGGCGTCACTACCTCTAACACCCTGCCCTCCACAACATATTCTGCAGGGGCAGCAAATAGCCCCAACCAGCAGGTGAGTAAGACCAGTCCATATAAACGACCCCGCTCGAGGCCTAGACGCAAGCACACCTCGACCCTGCTGACCCCAACCCAAAAACGCCTCCTTCGAACACCGCAGATTATGCTACAGGACGAACTAAACTCTAAATTCATTCACAACAGATCCGCACTCACCCTCTCGCGCACAGAGCTCGAGGGGCTAAGCCTAGGACTCTCTTTCATCCCAACCCCATCACCCCCCACAGAACAAACAGTTATGAGCGCCCTCTCGAGATTCACGAGAGCAGTGAGACTTACCGCACAGTTCGCGTCTGACAGGCCAGCCCCACGCTTTCGTATTCGCAACCCATCCTGGATGCCCAACCCTGCTCCCCCCCCTGTAGAGCGATACATCGCTGAGGTGGGAAGGAACGTTACCGAACGCCTCCCACTAATGACGCGCAACGCACGCAGGAACATGAGTGAGCAAACGTTACGGTGCCTAAAAAAGTTGGGTAAGAATAAAGAGGTGGTGGTAAAGCCAGCTGATAAGAATCTAGGACTCGCCCTCCTAGATACCTCGTGGTATCGAGCAGAGGCACTCAGGCAGTTATCCGACACCAAAACCTACAGAGAGGTCGCAGCGGTACCCATGGACGACCTGTGCAGGGACCTCAACACTTGGTGCTCGAGGTACAAGGATAGGTTTCCTAAGGAAACCATCGAGTACATCCTGCAACCAAGGGTTGAGCGACGCACAGAAGCAGACTGTGAGGATCACACGGACATACACCCTGAGCAGTTTCGGGTGTGCAGATTCTACCTGCTGCCTAAACTGCATAAAGACCCTGTCAAGGGGAGACCGATTTGCTCATCTACCCTTTGGATCTTTGAGCACGCCAGCCAGGTGCTCGATCACTACCTGCGCCCGTTGTTGGCCCTGGCACCAGCCCATCTACCAGACTCAATCACCCTACTACACACACTTCGTGCCCTCCCCATACCCGAGCATGCCATCTTCCTCACGTACGACGTGGAGAGCCTCTACCCGTCGATCCCGCTCCAGCAAGGCTTGGCCGCCATCCGAGAAACAAAAGACAGATTCGTACACGTCCACAGCTACCCAGTTTGGCCGGAGATGGGTACCGCCAAGCAGCTCAGTGCGTGCTGTGAGCTGCTGGAGCTAGTCATGACACAAAATCACCTACAATTCGATGGGAAGTTCTACCGACAGATCCGAGGTACAGCCATGGGTACTCCGGTTGCTGTGATCTATGCAGTTCTTTTTATGAGCTGGCTAGACGCTCGCATGGAGGAACTACACCCATCCCTGTCAGGGCATGTGCTACTGCACAGACGCTACATCGACGACGGATTGGTAGTCTGGACCGGATCGCTAGGAGAACTACACCAATGGATAGAGGGTTACAACAGCCTCATGGACGGCATTCGCATCACCACCGAGGTCAGTGCCACATCGTTTACGCTACTCGACATCACCTTCAGCAAAGGTAAGCTTTGGGAAGCAACGAGAAAGGAAGACGTGAGAGGCGGTTTTCTGGACACCTCAGTGTACCAGAAACCGCTGAACGTCTATCAGTACTTCCCTTTCCGATCGGCACACCCGCGACACTGCAAACGAGGATTCATCATTGGTGAGCTGTACCGCTACCTCCTGCGGGAGTCGTCAGAGGAGGGCTTCCAACAGATGAAATCCTCTTTCGCAGTGCGTCTACGAGCACGCGGCTACGACTCGAACTTCATCCAGCAAATTTTTGACGAGGTACAGTACAGCGACAGGGAAACACTCCTGCAACGATCAGAGAAGGGTAAGCACCGTGACGGCAGAGTACTGCCTTTTGTGCTCGAGTACCACCCTAGTCTCGAGCACCCACAGGTGAGGTCCCTACTCCGGTCCGAGACGAGTAAGGCAACCCTAGAGACGCTCTGCCCGAGACAGCCTTTCCTCAGCTTCCGTGCAGCACCTAAGCTAAGGAATATGCTTGTCCGAGCTGCGTTCACGAGTGCCGACGCTCGAGATACTTCCGAGTGTAGTGCCACATGAACGACCCCAATGGACTCTGTCGCATAGCGTTGCTGCGCTCGCCCCTGTTCGTGGCTTTCCCCTGATGTTGTTCTCTCACACTGCATTTCAAACAATCGGGGGGGGGCTGCGCCCCCCCCGAAAACCCCCCCCGCTTCTCTCCACCAGGCACCCCTCCCTCTCCCCCCCACGCTATGCGCTCCCCACTTCCCTCTAAAAATAATCTCACCATCCCTACGTCTCACCCCCTCCACCTGCCCCTGCAGCTCCAATCAAGAACCAACAGCAGTCTCATCACTTATCTCTTTGTCTCATCCCTCCTTCTGCCCCTTTGTCCCCAAATCCCCACTCCTCTTCTCTTCTCACGCATACTTCCACACCAAACACACATAACACATCACACCCCCCACATCCCCTATGCACGAGTGCACAGACCGCAACACCGCTCTCGCGCTGATAGCCACATACTGCTTCATATGCATCGCATGTCCAACACTGCGCATTCCCCAGCACGACGCATCACACAAGTAGACACGCTGGCGCACAAGCACAGCAATGCACGGGAATAGCACTTTCACGACAGAACGCCTACAGTATGCCGGTTGCCTGGGCGGGTTTACATTCATTCAAAAATGATAAGCCACGCATATCTATCTTCACCCTGCGATTACCTCCTGTTTTTCCTTGCCTAGTGCTTTCCACGCCGTCCGCCATATTCGTTGCATGTATTTCACCACCCCGCAGGACCCAGCTCCCCAAGAGCACGCTACAGGAACAAAGGAAATATATTTTTATTTCCCAGCGGCGCCGAAGAACTACCTAAATATTTATATAGATGAATATGTCATTTTTATAAATGTTTAGATTAGTTTTAGGTGTTGTACACTTTCTGTTGGGTGCTACTACAGGGGATGGGGCCTTCTCTCACAAGCCTCTCTTCCCCTTTTAGGTTTGATCTCGCCACTCTAGATGCTGTTAGCACTGAGGATGGCCATCACCTGGCCGAAATGCATTTGCCTCGTTTTTTTTAACAGCCCTAGAGCGATTTCTTAGCTTGAAAACGGAAAGAAAGGTTAGAAATAGGACTTTAATCGCCTATCTCACGGAGAAATTCGCGACCATAGTCGCGTCACCGCACTTAACCGCACCCGCAGCTTCGACTGGCGAGTCTCTCCTTGGCGAGGATTTTTTTCTCGCCAAGTCAAACTTAGTTTTTTTCGCCCCCCATTTCTCAATCTTGACCACCCGAAGCGCGCATTTCAGCGCGCGCGCTTCGGGGGGGCCTTTTGTTTGTTTTTTTTTTGTTTTTTTTTTTTTTTTTTTTTTTTTTTTTTTTTTTTTTTTCAACATCGAGACCCACCCCAGCCCTCCCTCTAATTCCCCTCGACACCCACCTCCTCCTCACGCTCCCTACTTCGCGCTACTTAGGAAACTCGAGCCGCGCCAGCTCTGGCGCGGCCAAGCTAGTTGCTGCAGCTAGGTTTTTTTATTTTAAATAAACCCTAAACTACGCCGCTCGAAGAACAGCAAATCGAGCGAAGAAACCGGAGGCCGGCAACTAGTATGACCGCGGTTTACCTAGGCACGCGATCAAACACACGCCAAGGCCGCCCACTGCATTCCCCACTGAAAACGGTCAGGAGGCGCCTTGGCGCCGCTTTCACTGCGACGCTGACACGGGACCTGCTGCGCGCCAGGCAAGCGCAGCTCACGAACAGCGAGGGGGAAGCTGTGGAGGGGAATTTGGAGGGGCGGCAGGAGAGAATGGAAGAAGCAGAATTCGCAGCTTCTGAGCGCTCACACGACTCAGGAGCTGGGGGTGACGGCTGGACGGCATCAGGAGAGGGATTTGACGGAGAGATAGGCAGCGGAGCAGGTGCGCACACGCCGGCGAGCAGAAATGGCGCTACTATCACGCCAGCGCCTTCAGCCATAGCAACACCTGCAGCAGCGCCACCAGATGCGCCAAGGCCGTCAGGCACGAACGACACAGGCCAGAGGGACCTGGGCGCGGCTGAGGGACTGTTGGGAGGGAAACTTGGCGGGGAAGCAGGCACACACGCTCGTGACGCCACTGCAGCAACGGCACCTTCACCTGGAACCGCTGTGACGCCAATGAACACGGACAGCGCAGCTGCAGGTAGAATCACACAGGCAGCAGCAGCAGTAACACCTGCAGCGGCGACGACAGTGACTGCGGCACCGTCAACCGCACCAGCAGCAGGGGCGTCCCACTCGGACGAGGAGCCTGCAGGCGCAGCGACCTTGGCATCACCAAAAACCGCGCCAGTAAAGGCCACCAGAGGGGTTGGCACTCTCACTTTCAGCTACAAACGGCCCGACACCCCAGGCACCCAGTCAACCAAACCGCCGCCAACTCAGCCACCACCTACCAGCTCACAGACACTAACGGGAAGGCAGCAGTCCGAGCAACTGCAGGCCAATCTGCAAGTGACCACAGCGCCGCCACAACCTACAGCCCAGCTACAAATACGACCACCAACCGCCGCTCCTACTTCTAATCCCGCCTCAACAGCCCAAACTGAGCCGAACAAGAGCGTGGAGCAGGGTACACAGGAAGGCTGGCTACAGGCCCTTGTCACCGAGACTATCAGAGGAGCTACGGCTGTTCTCAATGTAATCTCCTCAGCAAGCTCCCCTCCAAAAGAATCACATCCAGCATCGGCATCTCCACTCGCCCATGCACCGACTCCTACTGCCCCATCGCCGTGCCCAGAGGCTCCGGCGACAACCCTACCCTTCAGCCCGATGCCGGGAATGCAACAGGTGGGAAGCACAAGCAGCCTACTCGTGCAGACGGCTGGGAACGACGGTAGGGGAGGTTTGAAGGGGGCGGGGGATACGGGTACGGATGCGGCAGGGGAAGCACGGAATGAACAGCGCCCCGCTGCAGCTGCAGCACTGAGGGGCAGAGGGGGTAAAGATAGGGAAGTGGTGACGGGGACATATGCAGCCGGCCCAGCACAGAGAACTGTAGCACCTATATCAGCAGCAATAAACGCCAAAAGGAACAGGGAGGAGGGAGGCAAGGCAGCAGGGACCAACACCGGAACTGCTACACGTGCGGCAGAACACCCCACTGTAACAAGGGTGAGTGCTAGAGAAGTTAGAGCAGGACCGCTGGAGCCGACCTCGATGAAATTGGGAGAGGTATTCGTTGTCACAAGCAGCCTCGTTAATGACCTCCTACTTGCCTGCCAAAGCACAGAAGAACAGCCCTCTGAAAGAACAGCACCCACTCTGGCACCTACTGATTCGATGACCCTCAGACAAAGCCACCATCAGCAGCAACAACAGACACAACGACCGCAGCAACAACCACACGAACAACAACCACAGGAGCAGCAGGATCAGCAGCAACAGCAGCAGGAACAAAATCAGGAGGAGCAGCAGCAACAGCAGCAGCAGCAGCAGCAGCAGCAGCAGCAGCAGCAGCAGCAGCAGCAGCAGCAGCAGCAGCAGCAGCAGCAGCAGCGACAGCAGCAGCAGCAGCAGCAGCAGCAGCAGCAGCAGCAGCAGCAGCAGCAGCAGCAGCAGCAGCAGCAGCCAAGGCAGGCGGAAGGACAGCGGGAACAAATACTGCTGCAACAAGACCAGGAACAACTGCAGCGGCAGCAGCAGCAGCAGCAACAACAGCAGCAGCAGCAGCAGCAGCAGCAGCAGCAGCAGCAGCGACAGTTCCAGCAACAGCAGCAACACAAGCAGGCGGGGGAGCAGCAGGAACTAGGACACCTGCAACAGGAGCAAGAACAGCTACAGCAACAACAGCAGCAGCAGCAGATGCAGCAGCGGCAACAACAGCAACAGCAGCAGCAGCTACAGCAACAGCTGCAGCAGCAGCAGCAGCAACAACATCAACAACAGCGGCAGCAGCAGCAGCAACATCAGCAGCAGCAGCAGCAGCAGCAGCAGCAGCAGCAGCAGCAGCAGCAGCAGCAGCAGCAGCAGCAGCAGCAGCAGCAGCAGCTGCAGCAACAGCAGGAGCAGCAGCAGGAGCAGCAGCAGCAGCACCAACAGCAGGAGTGTGAGCAACAGGAGCCGAACCAGCAACAACAGCAGCGGCAGCAGCAGCGGCAGCAGCAGCAGCAGCAGCCGCCTCAGCGGCATGACAACAGTGAGGAGGCACCTATCATCATCCGATGCCCGTCTGAGCTAGCCCCCTTTAGGGATGACGAGGCAGAGCCACCGACGAGCCCAATGAGCCAGCCGAACTTTGAGCAAGTAAGGCTGACCCACAAGGACATCGGCAGGGCGGCAGCTGCCATTATGAAAGGAGAGGAACTCGGTATGAGGGGGCTGGAAGCAGCGAACAGGCTACCGGAAGGCGAGGACCTCCCTGCCGTCTGGTTCCAGCTCATTGACAACATGCAGCCGTTACTGTTAGACAAAAAACCACCAGAACCTCCCGCATCCACACACTTCACTACCATGCCTACAGTCATGAGCAAGATACTCGAGGAAGAGTTGATCTCATTCAGAAAATGCCTCCGCACCTTCAGCAAAGTGGCAACGGGCCTCGGGGAGCTTCAGCAGCAGCTCCGGAAGGGAGAGGTCTCTCACGCTCTACGCTTCTCCACCCCTAAGCTTCAGCTAACCGAACTTGTGTTACAGGAGCAGCTGAATCACGCGCTTGGAGAGGAGGTTAAAACCTTCAAGACCAAAGCCCAGGCGACGCTGCTAGTTTATAAGGAGAAAGAGAAAGCTTTTTGGGAGAGGGCAGCAGGAATCTGGGAGCCGAGAACACACACGCACTTTGAAGGGTTCCTCGAGAAAATTCTAGAGGCCTTCGAGCGTCGATCTGCAGCCGGTACCCCTGCTGCCGACGGCTACCTGGAGGAGCTGGCTGCCGACTACCTCGCACGGGGCATAGCTAGGGAGCTAATGTTCCATGCGGTGTGGGTACAGGACAGCCGCGGAGCAAGGGCTAAGGTGGCAGCAAAGAGAGAGAGAGCGCAGGCTGAACAGGCACGGCTGGAAGACATTCAAACCAGCCCCTCAACGAGCCTACTGGAGCTGGTGCAGGTAGTGATGAACAAGGGCCTGGAACCCCTGCAGCAGCGACTTAAGGCCCTGGAGGACCGCCAGCCAGACAGCAAGGGTGAACCAGACTCAGGGCAGTCCGCACGGCAGAGGAGGCGCCGACGCCAACGAGAAGCAAGGAAGAAGAGAAACCGTACCAAAGCTACCGACCAGCAAACCGCCAAAACGGGGGCAGAGGGAGCCACGGGAGGTACGGCGGCTGCCTCAGCAGCAGCAGGGAGTGGAGAGGAAACGGGAGAGGGTGGGGGGCAGGCGGCAGTAAGGGCTGGCGGCAGGCCAACGGTTGCTACAGATGCAGCAGTGACTACAGCAGTAGCCGCTGCAGGGACACAACCAGCAACGGCTAGTGCAACAGCCACCCTAGCAGCGGCCGGGGCAGCAGCTACACCAGCAGCAGCTAACACAGCTGCGGCACCAGCAGCAGCCAGTGCAGCAGCAGCACCGACAGCAATGACTACAGCAGCAACGACCGGAGCAAGGGCCACGCAGGCAGCAGCCAACACGACCCAGGCACCAGCAGCAGGCGGCACAGCAGCGGCCCAGAGAGTGACCGTGGCGAGATCGGCACTCCCCTCAGCGGTGGCGACAATCCCACGGCACGGGGAGGGCACACGAAGAGGAGGGCGCTGGCAGGCTACAGCAGGGACCTCGCAGCCGTCTGCAGCACTCGCCAAGACTGCTGCAGCGGTGAAGGTAGCTATGCGTGGGCTAAAGGTAAACCTGCCCAGGCAGCTTCACTGGGGAACAGCCCACACCGCACAACCGACACCGTGGCAGCAACAGTACGCACTCCACATTGCACCACAGCTCCCAGCGCAATACGGACGGCCAGCAGCACGCGCAGATACGAACACAGCACAGAGGGCATCGGCACGAGCGCAACAGGGGGGACGAAGGGAAGGGACAGAGCAACGGAGGGACACGCAGTTGGAACTGCCGGGAAGCACACAGTTGGGTCAAGGGCAGCCAGCACAGACCGAACAGCCACCGGACACCGAACATGCAACCGAACGCACAGCACAGCAGACGAATGACACGGGTAACCACGCACTAGAAGCACAGACACAAGTCGCACAACAAGTTAACACCCCTGCCCAACAAGCGCCGCAAGCATTCACGCCAGCAACATTCCCCGCATACACCGTCATGGCAGCCCCAGCACCGCACAACATGTACCACCCATACCCCTTCACACCCCAGCACCCCACCTTTGCAAGTGGCAGCCACATCCTGCCCCACACGCAACCCCTCTTCTTCTCTCAGAATTTCATCCCCTCTCTGCCCCCACAGGCACCAACGCAGCCGGCACTCTCGAACATATCGGTCATGTCATCAACACCCGCACCACAGACATTCGCATACATGCCTTACGCCCCCCCTATCCAGCAGGTCACCCAAGGACTTCAAGCAACCCAAGCGACAGGGAGAGCTGGACCGCCCCAGGTTGTGGGGGCACTCTCTACTCCCAACAACACCTCTGTTCCCCATACCCTACCAATGTATTTTTTAAACTAGCGACCCCCCCCCACCCCTCACAGAACAACATGCAACAAGCAACACGTCTACGCACATCAACGCCCAGCTACCCTCACCAAAGGTACGCCCGCATGACCCAACCTACCTCAAATGCACAGCACAACCAGGTAGAAATACCACCGCACACCCCCCACCGACAAACCGACCCAACCCCAAAATCACCACGCACAACAAACCAGCACAGCATCTCTCAGGGTACATCCTCTGGCGTCACTACCTCTAACACCCTGCCCTCCACAACATATTCTGCAGGGGCAGCAAATAGCCCCAACCAGCAGGTGAGTAAGACCAGTCCATATAAACGACCCCGCTCGAGGCCTAGACGCAAGCACACCTCGACCCTGCTGACCCCAACCCAAAAACGCCTCCTTCGAACACCGCAGATTATGCTACAGGACGAACTAAACTCTAAATTCATTCACAACAGATCCGCACTCACCCTCTCGCGCACAGAGCTCGAGGGGCTAAGCCTAGGACTCTCTTTCATCCCAACCCCATCACCCCCCACAGAACAAACAGTTATGAGCGCCCTCTCGAGATTCACGAGAGCAGTGAGACTTACCGCACAGTTCGCGTCTGACAGGCCAGCCCCACGCTTTCGTATTCGCAACCCATCCTGGATGCCCAACCCTGCTCCCCCCCCTGTAGAGCGATACATCGCTGAGGTGGGAAGGAACGTTACCGAACGCCTCCCACTAATGACGCGCAACGCACGCAGGAACATGAGTGAGCAAACGTTACGGTGCCTAAAAAAGTTGGGTAAGAATAAAGAGGTGGTGGTAAAGCCAGCTGATAAGAATCTAGGACTCGCCCTCCTAGATACCTCGTGGTATCGAGCAGAGGCACTCAGGCAGTTATCCGACACCAAAACCTACAGAGAGGTCGCAGCGGTACCCATGGACGACCTGTGCAGGGACCTCAACACTTGGTGCTCGAGGTACAAGGATAGGTTTCCTAAGGAAACCATCGAGTACATCCTGCAACCAAGGGTTGAGCGACGCACAGAAGCAGACTGTGAGGATCACACGGACATACACCCTGAGCAGTTTCGGGTGTGCAGATTCTACCTGCTGCCTAAACTGCATAAAGACCCTGTCAAGGGGAGACCGATTTGCTCATCTACCCTTTGGATCTTTGAGCACGCCAGCCAGGTGCTCGATCACTACCTGCGCCCGTTGTTGGCCCTGGCACCAGCCCATCTACCAGACTCAATCACCCTACTACACACACTTCGTGCCCTCCCCATACCCGAGCATGCCATCTTCCTCACGTACGACGTGGAGAGCCTCTACCCGTCGATCCCGCTCCAGCAAGGCTTGGCCGCCATCCGAGAAACAAAAGACAGATTCGTACACGTCCACAGCTACCCAGTTTGGCCGGAGATGGGTACCGCCAAGCAGCTCAGTGCGTGCTGTGAGCTGCTGGAGCTAGTCATGACACAAAATCACCTACAATTCGATGGGAAGTTCTACCGACAGATCCGAGGTACAGCCATGGGTACTCCGGTTGCTGTGATCTATGCAGTTCTTTTTATGAGCTGGCTAGACGCTCGCATGGAGGAACTACACCCATCCCTGTCAGGGCATGTGCTACTGCACAGACGCTACATCGACGACGGATTGGTAGTCTGGACCGGATCGCTAGGAGAACTACACCAATGGATAGAGGGTTACAACAGCCTCATGGACGGCATTCGCATCACCACCGAGGTCAGTGCCACATCGTTTACGCTACTCGACATCACCTTCAGCAAAGGTAAGCTTTGGGAAGCAACGAGAAAGGAAGACGTGAGAGGCGGTTTTCTGGACACCTCAGTGTACCAGAAACCGCTGAACGTCTATCAGTACTTCCCT
>CANJKZ010000796.1:1552500-1557500 GCA_947471745.1 Closterium sp. Naga37s-1 | reverse complement strand
CAAGATCGCGCCCTCGAGCCTGGTCAAGATTCTAGCGCGAATCTTGACCAGATTCGAGCGGGCCCCACCTCCTCCTCCTAAGATCCCCTCCCCCCTAAGACGCGCCCCACTACAGCAGCAGCAACTATTTTAAATAGCAGCAGCTTCAACGTTAAAAATCGGCAGCAGCAGAGGCAGAAAAAAAACGCAAACTTCAAAAAAATGCTACGCCTGAATACGGCATCATCTCGCCGTCATTCCAACGCCATTGCATCACATATTTTCTCCTCTTTCCGTCGACCCCACATTCACCTGCCGTCATTTCCCCCCCCCCCCCCCCCCCCCCCCCTCTCCTCCTCCTCTCTCATCACCTCCCATTAAGGGGAGCAGTGGTTTGGTCAGCTGCTGGAATGGAGAGTAGACGCCGTGCCCCTGCCTTCAGATGCCGCTCGACATCATCGCTGCCAGCCCGGAGTGTCCGGGGTGCACCGGAGGGATCCCGCGAATTTGTGGGCTTTAATTGCCCCAACCACGGTCGACCCTCGCATCGTGCCTTCCCTGGCCATGCTTGGCCCAAGCGCTGCTGCAGGACGACCAGAGGAGAGCAGCAGCATGGAGCTGCTACCCACCCCAAAGGCTTGCCAAGCCATTTCTCCCCTTGGCGGGTTTTGGCGGGTTTGGAGGGGGAGACGAGTTCGCCCGGAGCCGCAACTGCACCAGGAGATGCGGAACATCATCACCAACGCCTCCTCCCATTTTCACCTCATTCGCTCAACTGCACGCTCGCCGGCGCTGTTTCGCGGAAACCGCGGTTTTTGGTGGATTCGGAGGGGAAATCTCAGTCGCCAGGAGCCGAAATTATACCGGGAGATGCGGAACAGCCCACCCTTCATTTCCTATCATTTTCATTTCATGCGGAATTTTTTCCGCAAAATGCAGAGCAAAACAGTGTTTCACAGGCAATTGCACCCACTTAAAAGTCCCTTTTTCCAACGACAAGTCTGACCGACAACTCGCCTTGCTTTCCGGAGGTGCAGGAGTGCTTTTGCAGGATGCCCGTCGAAGTCCCAAGCCCTACTGAAGCTACCGGCTCAAGAAAAAATTAATTCGCCTATAATTTTTAATTAAGTTATAAGCGTTTAGTAATTTGTTTGAGATTAGTGTAGCTGTTGTATGTGGGCTGGGGATTAGCAGAGCCCCAAAAAACGCTCCCCCCTGCATCTTTTGCTTGCTTGGTTGGGTACAAAGGGTAGGGGACCCCCTAGTGTTGGGTCCTTTTCATTGTTCGCACCGATGATGCCCGCGAGGGCGAAACCGGTTTGCGGTTTGCAGTGAGCTTGCCCCTCCCTGGGGTTTCTCCTCTCCTTGTGCCCTGGTCAGCACCTACTCACAGAACCTCTCACGCTCAACGCCTCCTAAAAACGCCACCTCGCACCCAAGTCGGGCGATAATTCTCGCGTGGTGGGCTGTTGCAGCTCTGCTTTATTTTTTAATCTAAACCTAAACCTGCCTGGCGTGAGCATCAACCCGCTGGAAGAAGCTGGAGGCCGGCAGCTGTGGCGTTTCTGGATGGTGAAGAGCTCAAGAATTCATTTTCATGGGACTTACTTTTGCTTTTTTCGATTTATCAAAGCAGCTGCATTCATTTTACTGCAGTCGCGACTGTTTTTTTAACAGGTCGCGACCCTGTAAGGGGGCGCCGGCGGTCAAGGCAGGGGGGGACGGCGCCATCATCACCCTGCTTGGGTGGCGCGACGGGATTCGGCCGCCAGGACGGCCGAATCTTGACCGGGATCTGCGCCGATTCTGGCGCGATCCTGGTCAAGATCGCGCCCTCGAGCCTGGTCAAGATTCTAGCGCGAATCTTGACCAGATTCGAGCGGGCCCCACCTCCTCCTCCTAAGATCCCCTCCCCCCTAAGACGCGCCCCACTACAGCAGCAGCAACTATTTTAAATAGCAGCAGCTTCAACGTTAAAAATCGGCAGCAGCAGAGGCAGAAAAAAAACGCAAACTTCAAAAAAATGCTACGCCTGAATACGGCATCATCTCGCCGTCATTCCAACGCCATTGCATCACATATTTTCTCCTCTTTCCGTCGACCCCACATTCACCTGCCGTCATTTCCCCCCCCCCCCCCCCCCCCCCCCCCTCTCCTCCTCCTCTCTCATCACCTCCCATTAAGGGGAGCAGTGGTTTGGTCAGCTGCTGGAATGGAGAGTAGACGCCGTGCCCCTGCCTTCAGATGCCGCTCGACATCATCGCTGCCAGCCCGGAGTGTCCGGGGTGCACCGGAGGGATCCCGCGAATTTGTGGGCTTTAATTGCCCCAACCACGGTCGACCCTCGCATCGTGCCTTCCCTGGCCATGCTTGGCCCAAGCGCTGCTGCAGGACGACCAGAGGAGAGCAGCAGCATGGAGCTGCTACCCACCCCAAAGGCTTGCCAAGCCATTTCTCCCCTTGGCGGGTTTTGGCGGGTTTGGAGGGGGAGACGAGTTCGCCCGGAGCCGCAACTGCACCAGGAGATGCGGAACATCATCACCAACGCCTCCTCCCATTTTCACCTCATTCGCTCAACTGCACGCTCGCCGGCGCTGTTTCGCGGAAACCGCGGTTTTTGGTGGATTCGGAGGGGAAATCTCAGTCGCCAGGAGCCGAAATTATACCGGGAGATGCGGAACAGCCCACCCTTCATTTCCTATCATTTTCATTTCATGCGGAATTTTTTCCGCAAAATGCAGAGCAAAACAGTGTTTCACAGGCAATTGCACCCACTTAAAAGTCCCTTTTTCCAACGACAAGTCTGACCGACAACTCGCCTTGCTTTCCGGAGGTGCAGGAGTGCTTTTGCAGGATGCCCGTCGAAGTCCCAAGCCCTACTGAAGCTACCGGCTCAAGAAAAAATTAATTCGCCTATAATTTTTAATTAAGTTATAAGCGTTTAGTAATTTGTTTGAGATTAGTGTAGCTGTTGTATGTGGGCTGGGGATTAGCAGAGCCCCAAAAAACGCTCCCCCCTGCATCTTTTGCTTGCTTGGTTGGGTACAAAGGGTAGGGGACCCCCTAGTGTTGGGTCCTTTTCATTGTTCGCACCGATGATGCCCGCGAGGGCGAAACCGGTTTGCGGTTTGCAGTGAGCTTGCCCCTCCCTGGGGTTTCTCCTCTCCTTGTGCCCTGGTCAGCACCTACTCACAGAACCTCTCACGCTCAACGCCTCCTAAAAACGCCACCTCGCACCCAAGTCGGGCGATAATTCTCGCGTGGTGGGCTGTTGCAGCTCTGCTTTATTTTTTAATCTAAACCTAAACCTGCCTGGCGTGAGCATCAACCCGCTGGAAGAAGCTGGAGGCCGGCAGCTGTGGCGTTTCTGGATGGTGAAGAGCTCAAGAATTCATTTTCATGGGACTTACTTTTGCTTTTTTCGATTTATCAAAGCAGCTGCATTCATTTTACTGCAGTCGCGACTGTTTTTTTAACAGGTCGCGACCCTGTAAGGGGGCGCCGGCGGTCAAGGCAGGGGGGGACGGCGCCATCATCACCCTGCTTGGGTGGCGCGACGGGATTCGGCCGCCAGGACGGCCGAATCTTGACCGGGATCTGCGCCGATTCTGGCGCGATCCTGGTCAAGATCGCGCCCTCGAGCCTGGTCAAGATTCTAGCGCGAATCTTGACCAGATTCGAGCGGGCCCCACCTCCTCCTCCTAAGATCCCCTCCCCCCTAAGACGCGCCCCACTACAGCAGCAGCAACTATTTTAAATAGCAGCAGCTTCAACGTTAAAAATCGGCAGCAGCAGAGGCAGAAAAAAAACGCAAACTTCAAAAAAATGCTACGCCTGAATACGGCATCATCTCGCCGTCATTCCAACGCCATTGCATCACATATTTTCTCCTCTTTCCGTCGACCCCACATTCACCTGCCGTCATTTCCCCCCCCCCCCCCCCCCCCCCCCCTCTCCTCCTCCTCTCTCATCACCTCCCATTAAGGGGAGCAGTGGTTTGGTCAGCTGCTGGAATGGAGAGTAGACGCCGTGCCCCTGCCTTCAGATGCCGCTCGACATCATCGCTGCCAGCCCGGAGTGTCCGGGGTGCACCGGAGGGATCCCGCGAATTTGTGGGCTTTAATTGCCCCAACCACGGTCGACCCTCGCATCGTGCCTTCCCTGGCCATGCTTGGCCCAAGCGCTGCTGCAGGACGACCAGAGGAGAGCAGCAGCATGGAGCTGCTACCCACCCCAAAGGCTTGCCAAGCCATTTCTCCCCTTGGCGGGTTTTGGCGGGTTTGGAGGGGGAGACGAGTTCGCCCGGAGCCGCAACTGCACCAGGAGATGCGGAACATCATCACCAACGCCTCCTCCCATTTTCACCTCATTCGCTCAACTGCACGCTCGCCGGCGCTGTTTCGCGGAAACCGCGGTTTTTGGTGGATTCGGAGGGGAAATCTCAGTCGCCAGGAGCCGAAATTATACCGGGAGATGCGGAACAGCCCACCCTTCATTTCCTATCATTTTCATTTCATGCGGAATTTTTTCCGCAAAATGCAGAGCAAAACAGTGTTTCACAGGCAATTGCACCCACTTAAAAGTCCCTTTTTCCAACGACAAGTCTGACCGACAACTCGCCTTGCTTTCCGGAGGTGCAGGAGTGCTTTTGCAGGATGCCCGTCGAAGTCCCAAGCCCTACTGAAGCTACCGGCTCAAGAAAAAATTAATTCGCCTATAATTTTTAATTAAGTTATAAGCGTTTAGTAATTTGTTTGAGATTAGTGTAGCTGTTGTATGTGGGCTGGGGATTAGCAGAGCCCCAAAAAAACGCTCCCCCCTGCATCTTTTGCTTGCTTGGTTGGGTACAAAGGGTAGGGGACCCCCTAGTGTTGGGTCCTTTTCATTGTTCGCACCGATGATGCCCGCGAGGGCGAAACCGGTTTGCGGTTTGCAGTGAGCTTGCCCCTCCCTGGGGTTTCTCCTCTCCTTGTGCCCTGGTCAGCACCTACTCACAGAACCTCTCACGCTCAACGCCTCCT
>CANJKZ010000796.1:1272500-1547500 GCA_947471745.1 Closterium sp. Naga37s-1 | reverse complement strand
CGCTAGGCCCTTGTTCTAGCTATTATGCACACGCTAGGCCCTTGTTCTTGCTATTTTGCACTCGCTAGGCCCTTGTTCTTGGAACTTTGCACACGCTAGGCCCTTGGTCTTGAAAATTTGCACACGCTAGGCCCTTGTTCTTGCAATTTTGCACTCGCTAGGCCCTTGTTCTTGCAATTTTGCACTCGCTAGGCCCTTGTTCTTGCAATTTTGCACTCGCTAGGCCCTTGTTCTTGCAATTTTGCACTCGCTAGGCCCTTGTTCTTGCAATTTTGCACACACTAGGCCCTTGTTCTTGCTATTTTGCACACGCTAGGCCCTTGTTCTTGCTATTTTGCACACGCTAGGCCCTTGTTCTTGCAATTTTGCACTCGCTAGGCCCTTGTTCTTGCAATTTTGCACTCGCTAGGCCCTTGTTCTTGCTATTTTGCACACGTTATGCCTTTGTTCTTGCTATTTTGCACACGCTAGGCCCTTGTTCTTGCAATTTTGCACACGCTAGGCCCTTATCTTGCAATTTTGCACTCGCTAGGCCCTTGTTCTTGCAATTTTGCACACGCTAGGCCCTTGTTCTTGCAATTTTGCACTCGCTAGGCCCTTGTTCTTGCAATTTCGCACTCGCAAGGCCCTTGTTCTTGCAATTTTACACATGCTAGGCCCTTGTTCTAGCAATTTTGCACACGCTAGGCCCTTGTTCTTGCAATTTTGCACACGCTAGGCCCTTGTTCTGGCTATTTTGCACACGCTAGGCCCTTATTCTTGCAATTTTCCATACGCTAGGCCCTTGTTCTTGCTATTTTGCACACGCTAGGCCCTTGTTCTTGCAATTTTGCACTCGCTAGGCCTTTGTTCTTGCAATTTTGCACTCGCTAGGCCCTTGTTCTTGCTATTTTGCACACACTAGGCCCTTGTTCTTGCTATTTTGCACACGTTATGCCCTTGTTCTTGCTATTTTGCACACGCTAGGCCCTTGTTCTTGCAATTTTGCACACGCTAGGCCCTTGTTCTTGCTATTTTGCACACGCTAGGCCCTTGTTCTTGCAATTTTGCACTCGCTAGGCCCTTATCTTGCAATTTTGCACTCGCTAGGCCCTTGTTCTTGCTATTTTGCACACGCTAGGCCCTTGTTCTTGAAATTTTGCACACGCTAGGCCCTTGTTCTTGCTATTTTGCACACGCTAGGCCCTTGTTTTTGGAACTTTGCACACGCTAGGCCCTTGGTCTTGAAAATTTGCACACGCTAGGCCCTTGTTCTTGCAATTTTGCACACGCTAGGCCCTTGTTCTTGCAATTTTGCACTCGCCAGGCCCTTGTTCTTGCAATTTTGCACTCGCCAGGCCCTTGTTCTTGCAATTTTACACACGCTAGGCCCTTGTTCTTGCAATTTTGCATACGCTAGGCCCTTGTTCTTGCAATTTTGCACACGCTAGGCCCTTGTTCTGGCTATTTTGCACACGCTAGGCCCTTGTTCTTGCAATTTTGCACACGCTAGGCCCTTGTTCTAGCTATTATGCACACGCTAGGCCCTTGTTCTTGCAATTTTGCACACGCTAGGCCCTTGTTCTTGCTATTTTGCACACGCTAGGCCCTTATTCTTGCAATTTTGCACTCGCTAGGCCCTTGTTCTTGCAATTTTGCACTCGCTAGGCCCTTGTTCTTGCTATTTTGCACACGCTAGGCCCTTGTTCTTGCAATTTTGCACTTGCTAGGCCCCTGTTCTTGCAATTTTGCACTCGCTAGGCCCTTGTTCTTGCTATTTTGCACACGTTATGCCCTTGTTCTTGCTATTTTGCACACGCTAGGCCCTTGTTCTTGCAATTTTGCACATGCTAGGCCCTTGTTCTTGCTATTTTGCACACGCTAGGCCCTTGTTCTTGCAATTTTGCATACGCTAGGCCCTTATCTTGCAATTTTGCACTCGCTAGGCCCTTGTTCTTGCTATTTTGCACACGCTAGGCCCTTGTTCTTGAAATTTTGCACACGCTAGGCCCTTTTTCTTGCTATTTTGCACACGCTAGGCCCTTGTTCTTGGAGCTTTGCACACGCTAGGCCCTTGGTCTTGGAAATTTGCACACGCTAGGCCCTTGTTCTTGCAATTTTGCACACGCTAGGCCCTTGTTCTTGCAATTTTGCACTCGCTAGGCCCTTGTTTTTGCAATTTTGCACTCGCTAGGCCCTTGTTCTTGCAATTTTACACACGCTAGGCCCTTGTTCTAGCAATTTTGCACACGCTAGGCCCTTGTTCTTGCAATTTTGCACACGCTAGGCCCTTGTTCTGGCTCTTTTGCACACGCTAGGCCCTTGTTCTTGCAATTTTGCTCACGCTAGGCCCTTGTTCTTGCTATTTTGCACTCGCTAGGCCCTTGTTCTTGCAATTTTGCACTCGCTAGGCCCTTGTTCTTGCTATTTTGCACACACTAGGCCCTTGTTCTTGCTATTTTGCACACGCTATGCCCTTGTTCTTGCTATTTTGCACACGCTAGGCCCTTGTTCTTGCAATTTTGCACACGCTAGGCCCTTGTTCTTGCTATTTTGCACACGCTAGGCCCTTGTTCTTGCAATTTTGCATACGCTAGGCCCTTATCTTGCAATTTTGCACTCGCTAGGCCCTTGTTCTTGCTATTTTGCACACGCTAGGCCCTTGTTCTTGAAATTTTGCACACGCTAGGCCCTTTTTCTTGCTATTTTGCACACGCTAGGCCCTTGTTCTTGGAACTTTGCATACGCTAGGCCCTTGGTCTTGAAAATTTGCACACGCTAGGCCCTTGTTCTTGCAATTTTGCACACGCTAGGCCCTTGTTCTTGCAATTTTGCACTCGCTAGGCCCTTGTTCTGGCTCTTTTGCACACGCTAGGCCCTTGTTCTTGCAATTTTGCACACGCTAGGCCCTTGTTCTAGCAATTTTGCACACGCTAGGCCCTTGTTCTTGCAATTTTGCACACGCTAGGCCCTTGTTCTGGCTCTTTTGCACACGCTAGGCCCTTGTTCTTGCAATTTTGCACACGCTAGGCCCTTGTTCTTGCTATTTTGCACTCGCTAGGCCCTTGTTCTTGCAATTTTGCACTCGCTAGGCCCTTGTTCTTGCTATTTTGCACACGCTAGGCCCTTGTTCTTGCTATTTTGCACACGCTATGCCCTTGCTCTTGCTATTTTGCACACGCTAGGCCCTTGTTCTTGCAATTTTGCACACGCTAGGCCCTTGTTCTTGCTACTTTGCACACGCTAGGCCCTTGTTCTTGAAATTTTGCACACGCTAGGCCCTTGTTATTGCTATTTTGCACTCGCTAGGCCCTTGTTTTTGCAATTTTGCTCACGCTAGGCCCTTGTTCTTGCAATTTTGCACTCGCTAGGCCCTTGTTCTTGCAATTTTGCACACGCTAGGCCCTTGTTCTTGCAATTTTGCACTCGCTAGGCCCTTGTTTTTGCAATTTTGCACTCGCTAGGCCCTTGTTCTTGCAATTTTACACACGCTAGGCCCTTGTTCTAGCAATTTTGCACACGCTAGGCCCTTGTTCTTGCAATTTTGCACACGCTAGGCCCTTGTTCTGGCTCTTTTGCACACGCTAGGCCCTTGTTCTTGCAATTTTGCACACGCTAGGCCCTTGTTCTTGCTATTTTGCACTCGCTAGGCCCTTGTTCTTGCAATTTTGCACTCGCTAGGCCCTTGTTCTTGCTATTTTGCACACACTAGGCCCTTGTTCTTGCTATTTTGCACACGCTATGCCCTTGCTCTTGCTATTTTGCACACGCTAGGCCCTTGTTCTTGCAATTTTGCACACGCTAGGCCCTTGTTCTTGCTATTTTGCACACGCTAGGCCCTTGTTCTTGAAATTTTGCACACGCTAGGCCCTTGTTATTGCTATTTTGCACTCGCTAGGCCCTTGTTTTTGCAATTTTGCTCACGCTAGGCCCTTGTTCTTGCAATTTTGCACTCGCTAGGCCCTTGTTCTTGCAATTTTGCACACGCTAAGCCCTTGTTCTTGAACATTTGCACACGCTAGGCCCTTGTTCTTGCTATTTTGCACACGCTAGGCCCTATTTCTTGCAATTTTGCACTCGCTAGGCCCTTGTTCTTGCAATTTCGCACTCGCTAGGCCCTTGCTCTTGCAATTTTACACATGCTAGGCCCTTGTTCTAGCAATTTTGCACACGCTAGGCCCTTGTTCTTGCAATTTTGCACTCACTAGGCCCTTGTTCTTGCAATTTGGCACACGCTAGGCCCTTGTTCTAGCAATTTTGCACACGCTAGGCCCTTGTTCTTGCAATTTTGCACACGCTAGGCCCTTGTTCTGGCTATTTTGCACACGCTAGGCCCTTGTTCTTGCAATTTTGCACACGCTGGGCCCTTGTTCTTGCTATTTTGCACACGCTAGGCCCTTGTTCTTGCAATTTTGCACTCGCTAGGCCCTTGTTCTTGCAATTTTGCACACACTAGGCCCTTGTTCTTGCTATATTGCACACGCTATGCCCTTGTTCTTGATACTTTGCACACGCTAGGCCCTTGTTCTTGCAATTTTACACTCGCTAGGCCCTTTTTCTTGCAATTTTGCACTCGCTAGGCCCTTGTTCTTGCTATTTTGCACACACTAGGCCCTTGTTCTTGCTATTTTGCACACGCTATGCCCTTGCTCTTGCTATTTTGCACACGCTAGGCCCTTGTTCTTGCAATTTTGCACACGCTAGGCCCTTGTTCTTGCTACTTTGCACACGCTAGGCCCTTGTTCTTGAAATTTTGCACACGCTAGGCCCTTGTTATTGCTATTTTGCACTCGCTAGGCCCTTGTTTTTGCAATTTTGCTCACGCTAGGCCCTTGTTCTTGCAATTTTGCACTCGCTAGGCCCTTGTTCTTGCAATTTTGCACACGCTAGGCCCTTGTTCTTGCAATTTTGCACTCGCTAGGCCCTTGTTTTTGCAATTTTGCACTCGCTAGGCCCTTGTTCTTGCAATTTTACACACGCTAGGCCCTTGTTTTTGCAATTTTGCACACGCTAGGCCCTTGTTCTTGCAATTTTGCACACGCTAGGCCCTTGTTCTGGCTCTTTTGCACACGCTAGGCCCTTGTTCTTGCAATTTTGCACACGCTAGGCCCTTGTTCTTGCTATTTTGCACTCGCTAGGCCCTTGTTCTTGCAATTTTGCACTCGCTAGGCCCTTGTTCTAGCAATTTTGCACACGCTAGGCCCTTGTTCTTGCTATTTTGCACATGCTAGGCCCTTGTTCTTGGAACTTTGCACACGCTAGGCCCTTGGTCTTGAAAATTTGCACACGCTAGGCCCTTGTTCTTGCAATTTTGCACTCGCTAGGCCCTTGTTCTTGCAATTTTGCACTCGCTAGGCCCTTGTTCTTGCAATTTTGCACTCGCTAGGCCCTTGTTCTTGCAATTTTGCACACACTAGGCCCTTGTTCTTGCTATTTTGCACACGCTAGGCCCTTGTTCTTGCTATTTTGCACACGCTAGGCCCTTGTTCTTGCAATTTTGCACTCGCTAGGCCCTTGTTCTTGCAATTTTGCACTCACTAGGCCCTTGTTCTTGCTATTTTGCACACGTTATGCCCTTGTTCTTGCTATTTTGCACACGCTAGGCCCTTGTTCTTGCAATTTTGCACACGCTAGGCCCTTATCTTGCAATTTTGCACTCGCTAGGCCCTTGTTCTTGCTATTTTGCACACGCTAGGCCCTTGTTCTTGAAATTTTGCACACGCTAGGCCCTTGTTCTTGCTATTTTGCACACGCTAGGCCCTTGTTCTTGGAACTTTGCACACGCTAGACCCTTGGTCTTGAAAATTTGCACACGCTAGGCCCTTGTTCTTGCAATTTTGCACACGCTAGGCCCTTGTTCTTGCAATTTTGCACTCGCTAGGCCCTTGTTCTTGCAATTTCGCACTCGCTAGGCCCTTGTTCTTGCAATTTTACACATGCTAGGCCCTTGTTCTAGCAATTTTGCACACGCTAGGCCCTTGTTCTTGCAATTTTGCACACGCTAGGCCCTTGTTCTGGCTATTTTGCACACGCTAGGCCCTTGTTCTTGCAATTTTCCATACGCTAAGCCCTTGTTCTTGCTATTTTGCACACGCTAGGCCCTTGTTCTTGCAATTTTGCACTCGCTAGGCCTTTGTTCTTGCAATTTTGCACTCGCTAGGCCCTTGTTCTTGCTATTTTGCACACACTAGGCCCTTGTTCTTGCTATTTTGCACACGTTATGCCCTTGTTCTTGCTATTTTGCACACGCTAGGCCCTTGTTCTTGCAATTTTGCACACGCTAGGCCCTTGTTCTTGCAATTTTGCACACGCTAGGCCCTTGTTCTTGCAATTTTGCACTCGCCAGGCCCTTGTTCTTGCAATTTTGCACACGCTAGGCCCTTGTTCTTGAAATTTTGCACACGCTAGGCCCTTGTTATTGCTATTTTGCACTCGCTAGGCCCTTGTTTTTGCAATTTTGCTCACGCTAGGCCCTTGTTCTTGCAATTTTGCACTCGCTAGGCCCTTGTTCTTGCAATTTTGCACACGCTAAGCCCTTGTTCTTGAAAATTTGCACACGCTAGGCCCTTGTTCTTGCTATTTTGCACACGCTAGGCCCTATTTCTTGCAATTTTGCACTCGCTAGGCCCTTGTTCTTGCAATTTCGCACTCGCTAGGCCCTTGCTCTTGCAATTTTACACATGCTAGGCCCTTGTTCTAGCAATTTTGCACACGCTAGGCCCTTGTTCTTGCAATTTTGCACTCGCTAGGCCCTTGTTCTTGCAATTTTGCACACGCTAGGCCCTTGTTCTAGCAATTTTGCACATGCTAGGCCCTTGTTCTTGCAATTTTGCACACGCTAGGCCCTTGTTCTGGCTATTTTGCACACGCTAGGCCCTTGTTCTTGCAATTTTGCACACGCTAGGCCCTTGTTCTTGCTATTTTGCACACGCTAGGCCCTTGTTCTTGCAATTTTGCACTCGCTAGGCCCTTGTTCTTGCAATTTTGCACACACTAGGCCCTTGTTCTTGCTATATTGCACACGCTATGCCCTTGTTCTTGCTATTTTGCACACGCTAGGCCCTTGTTCTTGCTAATTGAGTGCCCCCACCATGGAATGAAACAGCTTCCTGTCACTCTCACCCACCACCTCCTCTTCAGCACAGGGCTCCACAGTGAACCCCGAAGGCAGTGGGGTGGCTGGCTTTCCTCCATCTTGCAGCCCATACTTCTCAGCCAGCCCCTCACAATACTTTCTCTGGTGCAACCTCAACACTCCCTTGTCAAGGTCCCTCTCCACATGCATGCCCAAATAGTACTTCACATCTCCCATCTTGGAGCACTTAAACTGCATCTCCAGCATCTCCTCCACATGCTCAATCATTGCAGACGACTCAGAGAAGAGCAGGATGTCATCCACATACACCAGGAGCATGAGAAACTGCTCCTTCTCCTGCAGCAGGAACAAGCTGTGATCACACTCACTCTTCTTGAAACCCCCAGCCAGCAGAGTCTCCTCTAACTTGTGGTACCATGCACGAGGAGCCTGCTTCAGGCCATAGATGGCCTTCTTCAGCCTGCACACCCTGCCGCTCCCATCATCCAAACCCTCAGGCTGTAACATGTACAGCTCCTCCAGAATGATCCCATTGAGGAAGGCGGTGGTGATGTCCATCTGCTTCACCCGCCATCCACGGTATGCTGCCATTGCCAATGACACCCGAAGTGTTGTGCCTTTCCCCACAGGAGCATAGAGCTCGTTGAAGTCCTTTCCCTTTGTCTGCTGAAACCCCTTAGCCACAAGCCTTGACTTGTAGCGGGTCAGCGCCCCATCAGGTCCGTACTTGTGCCTGAAAATCAGCTTGGAAGAAATGGCCTTCTTCCCAGGTGGCAGCTCACACAGCTCCCACGTCTCATTCTCTAGCAGAGAATCATACTCCTCCTTCACACTCTGCTTCCACTTTTCAGCATCGGGCCCGCTCAATGCCTCAGCTAGCGTCTTGGGCTCAGGGACGGCTGCCCAGTAGCAGTGTGCTATCTCATCCTCATCACACTGCTCAGCCACACTCCCAGCCCTTACCACCTTTGGCTTGCCACGGCTTGCATAGGTCAGCCTGTTAGGAGGGCGCACATCCCTCCTAGGACGGTCAGCCGTACGTCCGGCACCTTGTGGAGCACCTTGCTCCTCCTGCTGCTGCGGCTGCTGCTGCTGTTGCTGCTGCTGCTGCTCCTCCACCTCAGGTTCTCCCCCATCCTCTGTCACCCCAGAGATCTCATTCTCAGAGACAGAAACCTCCACTTGCCTTGAAGGCCGCTGCACCTCATCGGCCTCGACAATTAGCGGTGTCGTTGGAAGCTTCTGCTGCTGCTGCCGCTTCCACTCCTTGTAGTACAAGGACTCAAGGAACTTCACATCCCTTGACACGGTCAGCTGCTGGCTGGTCAAGTCCCAAATCAGCCAGCCCTTGTGATCCTTAGCAAGCCCCAAGTGCACACCCCATCTCCCAGAAGCTTCCAGTTTTCCCCTCTTCTCCTTAGGCACATGAAACACCACCATGCACCCAAAGGCTCTCAGCATGTTCACAGCTGGTGCAATCCCATACCACTTGGTGTAGGGGACCCACTGCTTGTCCCCCACAGTTGCCAGCACCCTGTTCTTCACAACAACGACCTGCCGCAGTGCTGTCACCCAAAACGGATCCGGCAGCCCTGCACGCCCAAGGAGAGTGCGAGCACCTTCCTGCAGGGTCCGGTTGAACCGCTCAGCCACGCCATTCTGCTGAGGGTTGTAAGGCACTGTGAGCTGATGCTGGATCCCCTTCCGCTTCAGCTCCTTCTCAAAATCAGCGCCGATGAACTCTCCTCCGTTGTCAGTGCGGATCACCTTCACCTTGTGTCCGCTTTCCCTTTGTGCTCTCGGCATCCACTCCTTAAGAACAGCCGCTGCCACCTCCCCCTTAGTCTTGAGAGGGTACACCCACACCGCACGCGTGTGGTCGTCCACAATCGTCAAGAAGTAGCGGCTGCCCGAGAGAGAAAGGGCCCTCGTGGGGCCCACCACATCCATGTGCACTAGTGCAAGTGGTGCCTTGGCTGGTCCTGTGCTGCTGCTGAAGGGAAACTTCGTGAATTTGGTCTCAAGGCAGGTAGGGCAGCTCCCAATCTCCTTTGCTCCCCCCTTCACCTCCAGCCCCTTCAAGCACCCATCCTTTACCAACTTCTGCAGCATAGGAATGTTCACATGGCACAGCCTCTCATGCCACGTCTCCCAATCAGCCTCACCACTCCCAGATGAAGCCTTTGCCCATGCAGCTGTCGCATCCACACCAGCAAGCACCTCACCATGTGGCTGTTGTGGCTGCTGCACCTTCTTGACTGCATCCAGGGCCCCAGCAGTTGGTGCAGTCTCCTCTCCTCCCGCAGTTGCTTTAGCCGCTGCCGCTGCCTTTGCCGTTGCTGGTGGTTTCCCCTTCCAAGGGATGATGGGCAGCTGCCACAAGTCCTTGATGCAGCTGCTCTTCTCCTCCAAGTTCCACAGCAGCAACTTCCCAAGCTTTGCACGGCAGCTGGTTGGGCCGAAGGTAACTTCAGCCTTGCTCTTCTGCAGCCGGCGCACAGAAAGAAGGTTAGCGGACAAACCTTCAACCAACAGCACATTCCCAAGCCCCACAAGCTCTCCATTGGCTCCCATCACCTTGGCATTCCCAACACCAATCACAGGGAGCAAAGCACCTGAAGCGGCAGCCACAAACTTGATCTTCCCAGGAGGTTTTACCTCATCAAGCAAATCTGCCCGTGGGGTCATATGACTCGTGCAACCTGAATCGATCACCCAGTGAGTGAGGGGGTGCATCACAACCTTCCCAACTGAACCCACATCACCCCCACTCCCTTGCACATCCTCAACCATGAGGAACATCCCAGGGTCGGCTTTACCTTGTGCACCATCACCTTGTGCACCTGAACCTTGCACAGCGTCACCGCGTGCACGTTCACCACTTGGCGGCTTCATGCCTGGAGGGGCCCATCCCTCAGGCCGGCTGAAACACTTGAACCACGGGTGTCCAGCCTTCTTGCAGTACCAGCACGCACCCTCCATTCGGGTGCTCCCCCTGCCACCAGAGCTCCCATGCCCCTCATTGTAGTCACCTCGTCCTCTCCCTCTGCCAAAGCCTCTCCCACGGCCTCGGCCTCTCCCTCCCCCTCTTCCTCTGCTGCCTCCTGCAGCTCCATACCCCTCAGCAGTTTTGTTGGCAGCACCACCTCCCGTGTGGCGTCTGCGGAAGTCCTCCTGCAGAATCTGCTGCCGTAGCCACTCAGGCGTCCATTTGTCCTGCTGAACGTTGAGGGTGGGGATGAGGTTGTCCCACGAGTTGTCGAGCACCGAGATGATCTTGGTGCACTGTTGCATCTGCGACACTTCGCTGCCCGCCGCTGCCATCCTCGCATAGGTGTCCTTGATCTTGTCAAGGACCCGTTTCACATCATCTCCCGGTTTCATGGAGAGGGCAGCCAACTCCTTCTCCAACACAATCACCATCGGCAGCGTGTTGGGCTGAATCACGTCGCGTAGCAGCTTCCATGCCTTCGGTCCGGAATCATCCAACTCCACCAAATCCTTGATGTGCTGGAACATGTCGTTGTTGACCGATTGGAGGATGAGGTCGTACAGCACCGCGCTCTTCTCAATCCACCGATCGCGGGCATCTCCTTCCCCCGGCATCTTCTCCTCTCCCATTGCAATTTTCAGCAGCTTGTAGCGCTTGAAGGCGCTCCGCATCCGCCCGCTCCATTCCTCATAGTTGGAGCCATCCAAAGCTTCAATCTTGGATGGTGGCGGCTCACTCCTCTTCTCAGCTGCATCTCCACTCCCTTGATTCATCTCCTCTGCTCCCAATCAGAGGTTTCAGCTCCCCCTTTTGCTGGTCACAATGTAGATCCACACAATCTTCACAAGTGTCAGCGCCAACGAAATTTCGGCAGAGTTTCCCCTTAGCGGAAGTCACATCCAACCTCCAGAACTCCACTTAGGCACGCCCACAGGCCATGGTGGGTCTAGGAGGGTCTTCAAACTTCAGTAGACTCCCCACAAGGTCCTTAATCAGCTCTGATACCACTTGATAGATATTAAGGACGGAGTCTATGAAGATTAGGGGCTGAAATATCTCAAAATCGTCAACTACAATTCTGGACAGAAAAGTCGTCGTCACAAGAAACGTCGTCGACGAAAGGTCCACTGTTAGAATTCTTTCAAACTCGAGTATGTTGTAGCCCTTGACCGTGGCTATCTTTCCCAATTTGAAAAGTATCAGAATATGGAGTATAACTCGAGTTATGAACTTCGGCGCACTAGGGGGTATGCTGCCATAGAAAACGTAACTCAATCACAATGATCTCACAAGTTCACACAAGAAAGTTAGAGTAGCAATAGAACCAGGTAGGAGGGGATGAGGAGGACGAGAGGGAAGGTCCCAAGAGAGTCCCCAACCAAGGAAACCCCATGCCATACAATTCCCTTCCCCATAGGCAACCCAACTTTGACCTTTGTCACTATCCCAACCTCCACAATCCACCTCAACCCAACTTGGCCACACTTGCCAACCTGGTTTGGTTTCTCCCAACCATTTGGCAGCAACTACAGTAGAAAAGACGAATTTCCCAACCCCCAAAAGTCTGTACCCCATATTGAGTCAACCCCACAACTTCCCATAGTCACCACAACCAAATATCAAAAGGATACGAACTCCAACGTTCGTAACTTTCTTGTTCGTGCTCCGATTGAAGCGATACTTGGTTCCTCGGAAAGCTCTTGAGCAGAGGAGTCACTTCAGATAGCTGCTCAAGCCAAATAACATTCACACACATACACTCAGAAAAACCAAACCGCACAAAACACAAATTCTTGCACACACTCACAACACGCATGCAACGCACGAACATATGATGGGAGGCAGACAGACGTGAATGCGAATGGTAGCATCACTCAACAATTTTGCACTCGCTAGGCCCTTGTTCTTGCAATTTTGCACTCGCTAGGCCCTTGTTCTTGAAAGCTTGCACACGCTAGGCCCTTGTTCTTGCAATTTCGCACACGCTGGGCCTTTGTTCTTGCTATTTTGCACACGCTAGGCCCTTGTTCTTGGAACTTTGCACACACTAGGCCCTTGGTCTTGAAAATTTGCACACGCTAGGCCCTTTTTCTTGCAATTTTGCACACACTAGGCCCTTGTTCTTGCAATTTTGCACTCGCTAGGCCCTTGTTCTTGCTATTTTGCACACGCTAGGCCCTTGTTCTTGGAACTTTGCACACGCTAGGCCCTTGGTCTTGACAATTTGCACACGCTAGGCCCTTGTTCTTGCAATTTTGCACACGCTAGGCCCTTGTTCTTGCAATTTTGCACTCGCTAGGCCCTTGTTCTTGCAATTTTGCACTCGCTAGGCCCTTGTTCTTGCAATTTTACACACGCTAGGCCCTTGTTCTAGCAATTTTGCACACGCTAGGCCCTTGTTCTTGCAATTTTGCACACGCTAGGCCCTTGTTCTGGCTATTTTGCACACGCTAGGCCCTTGTTCTTGCTATTTTACACACGCTAGGCCCTTGTTCTTGCAATTTTGCATACCCTAAACCCTTATTCTTGCAATTTTGCACTCGCTAGGCCCTTGTTCTTGCTATTTTGCACACACTAGGCCCTTGTTCTTGCTATTTTGCACACGCTATGCCCTTGTTCTTGCTATTTTGCACACGCTAGGCCCTTGTTCTTGCAATTTTGCACTCGCTGGGCCCTTGTTCTTGCTAATTTGCACACACTAGGCCCTTGTTCTTGCAATTTTGCACACGCTAGGCCCTTGTTCTTGCAATTTTGCACACGCTAAGCCCTTGTTCTTGAAAATTTGCACACGCTAGGCCCTTGTTCTTGCTATCTTGCACACGCTAGGCCCTTTTTCTTGCAATTTTGCACTCACTAGGCCCTTGTTCTTGCTATTTTGCACACGCTAGGCCCTTGTTCTTGAAAGTTTGCACACGCTAGGCCCTTGTTCTTGCAATTTCGCACACGCTGGGCCTTTGTTCTTGCTATTTTGCACACGCTAGGCCCTTGTTCTTGGAACTTTGCACACACTAGGCCCTTGGTCTTGAAAATTTGCACACGCTAGGCCCTTTTTCTTGCAATTTTGCACACACTAGGCCCTTGTTCTTGCAATTTTGCACTCGCTAGGCCCTTGTTCTTGCTATTTTGCACACGCTAGGCCCTTGTTCTTGGAACTTTGCACACGCTAGGCCCTTGGTCTTGACAATTTGCACATGCTAGGCCCTTGTTCTTGCAATTTTGCACACGCTAGGCCCTTGTTCTTGCTATTTTGCACACGCTAGGCCCTTGTTCTTGTAATTTTGCACACGCTAGGCCCTTGTTCTTGCAATTTTGCACACGCTAGGCCCTTGTTCTTGCAATTTGCACTCGCTAGGCCCTTGTTCTTGCTATTTTGCACACGCTAGGCCCTTGTTCTTGCTATTTTGCACACGCTAGGCCCTTGTTCTTGCAATTTTGCACTCGCTAGGCCCTTGTTCTTGCAATTTTGCACTCGCTAGGCCCTTGTTCTTGAAAGCTTGCACACGCTAGGCCCTTGTTCTTGCAATTTCGCACACGCTGGGCCTTTGTTCTTGCTATTTTTCACACGCTAGGCCCCTGTTCTTGGAACTTTGCACACACTAGGCCCTTGGTCTTGAAAATTTGCACACGCTAGGCCCTTTTTCTTGCAATTTTGCACACACTAGGCCCTTGTTCTTGCAATTTTGCACTCGCTAGGCCCTTGTTCTTGCTATTTTGCACACGCTAGGCCCTTGTTCTTGGAACTTTGCACACGCTAGGCCCTTGGTCTTGACAATTTGCACACGCTAGGCCCTTGTTCTTGCAATTTTGCACACGCTAGGCCCTTGTTCTTGCAATTTTGCACTCGCTAGGCCCTTGTTCTTGCAATTTTGCACTCGCTAGGCCCTTGTTCTTGCAATTTTACACACGCTAGGCCCTTGTTCTAGCAATTTTGCACACGCTAGGCCCTTGTTCTTGCAATTTTGTACACGCTAGGCCCTTGTTCTGGCTATTTTGCACACGCTAGGCCCTTGTTCTTGCTATTTTGCATACGCTAGGCCCTTGTTCTTGCAATTTTGCACACGCTAGGCCCTTGTTCTGGCTATTTTGCACACGCTAGGCCCTTGTTGTTGCAATTTTGGACACGCTAGGCCCTTGTTCTTGCTATTTTGCACACGCTAGGCCCTTGTTCTTGCAATTTTGCATTCGCTAGGCCCTTGTTCTTGCAATTTTGCACTCGCTGGGCTCTTGTTCTTGCTAATTTGCACACACTAGGCCCTTGTTCTTGCTATTTTGCGCACGGTATGCCCTTGTTCTTGCTATTTTGCACACGCTAGGCCCTTGTTCTTGCAATTTTGCACACGCTAGGCCCTTGTTCTTGCTATTTTGCACACGCTAGGCCCTTGTTCTTGCAATTTTGCACACGCTAGGCCCTTATCTTGCAATTTTTCACTCGCTAGGCCCTTGTTCTTGCTATTTTGCACACGCTAGGCCCTTCTTCTTGAAATTTTGCACACGCTAGGCCCTTGTTCTTGCTATTTTGCACACGCTAGGCCCTTGTTCTTGGAACTTTGCACACGCTAGGCCTTTGGTCTTGAACCTTTGCACACGCTAGGCCCTTGTTCTTGCAATTTTGCACACGCTAGGCCCTTGTTCTTGCAATTTTGCACTCGCTAGGCCCTTGTTCTTGCAATTTTGCACTCGCTAGGCCCTTGTTCTTGCAATTTTACACACGCTAGGCCCTTGTTCTAGCAATTTTGCACACGCTAGGCCCTTGTTCTTGCAAGTTTGCACACGCTATGCCCTTGTTCCTGAAATTTTGCACACGCTAGGCCCTTGTTCTTGCAATTTTGCACATGCTAGGCCCTTGTTCTTGCTATTTTGCACACGCTAGGCCCTTGTTCTTGCTATTTTGCACTTTCTAGGCCCTTGTTCTTGCAATTTTGCACACGCTAGGCCCTTGTTCTTGCTTTTTTGCACACGCTGGACCCTTGTTCTTGCAATTTTGCACACGGTAGGCCCTTGTTCTTGCAATTTTGGACTCACTAGACCCTTGTTCTTGCAATTTTGCACTCGCTGGGCCCTTGTTCTTGCGAATTTGCACACACTAGGCCCTTGTTCTTGCTATTTTGCACATGCTATGCCCTTGTTCTTGCTATTTTGCACATGCTAGGCCCTTGTTCTTGCAATTTTGCACACGCTAGGCCCTTGTTCTTGCTATTTTGCACACGCTAGGCCCTTGTTCTTGCAATTTTGCACACGCTAGGCCCTTATCTTGCAATTTTGCACTCGCTAGGCCCTTGTTCTTGCTATTTTGCACACGCTAGGCCCTTGTTCTTGAAATTTTGCACACGCTAGGCCCTTGTTCTTGCTATTTTGCACACGCTAGGCCCTTGTTCTTGGAACTTTGCACACGCTAGGCCTTTGGTCTTGAACCTTTGCACACGCTAGGCCCTTGTTCTTGCAATTTTGCACACGCTAGGCCCTTGTTCTTGGAATTTTGCACTCGCTAGGCCCTTGTTCTTGCTATTTTGCACACGCTAGGCCCTTGTTCTTGAAATTTTGCACACGCTAGGCCCTTGTTCTTGCTATTTTGCACCTGCTAGGCCCTTGTTCTTGCTATTTTGCACACGCTAGGCCCTTGTTCTTTCTATTTTGCACTTTCTAGGCCCTTGTTCTTGCAATTTTGCACATGCTAGGCCCTTGTTCTTGCTTTTTTGCACATGCTGGACCCTTGTTCTTGCAATTTTGCACACGCTAGGACTTTGTTCTTGCTTTTTTGCACACGGTAGGCCCTTGTTCTTGCAATTTTGGACTCGCTAGACCCTTGTTCTTGCAATTTTGCACTCGCTAGGCCCTTGTTCTTGCTATTTTGCACACGCTAGGCCCTTGTTCTTGCTATTTCGCACACGCTAGGCCCTTATTCTTGCTATTTTGCACACGCTAGGCCCTTGTTCTTGCAATTTTGCACACGCTAGGCCCTTGTTCTTGCAAGTTTGCACACGCTAGGCCCTTGTTCTTGCAATTTTGCACATATTATAATTTTTAAACACACGAAGTGTTTTTCAAAATTACGTATTTCAAAAGCGCAGCTGCTTGTAACGCATGTTTTGGCATCGTCGAAGCGCGCTAAACGCCCTTCTCCAACTACAAGTCGTGGGTTGGAGCTCATTTCCCTCCACCCACGTCTCTCGTTTTCCAACGGCTCATGCAACTTCACTTTCTCGAGCTCACTTCTAGTTTTACCGTTCAAGCTGGCGAGAACTCGCTCATTACCTAGAGGCGTTTCCCCTTCAACTTTATTAGCCGACATCCTTAACCAAAACCGCTCAACGATGGCTGCAACGCCGACGCTTAACCGTGCCAACAACATCGTCGCCAACGACCCAATAATTTCCGACAACGACCGTAATGCCCGTGAAACGACGGGCGAGCGTCGCAACAAGCGCCGGGCAGACGGCGAAACATCCGCCCCGACCGCCGTGGACGTGCTGCTGGGCGGGCTCGAAGTCAACAAAAACGCCGAGCAGCACCCCCAGCACCCTTCGGCGCCTGTGGCGCCAGTGGCACCTGTGGCGCCAGTGGCGTCTGTGGCGCCAGTGGCGAACGTGGCGACACACGCCACGGACGCGGAGCACGCGCCAGCGGCACACGCCTCCGGCCGTCCGTCGCGTCAGCGCCAGAGGCGCCGTACTGCTGCCTCATCTGACGCGACGGCTGACCAGGCCTTGACCGAGGCGTTGACCCCGGACCAAGTCAAGGCCCTCCTGTCCCTGTTACAGCAGCACCCCGCTAGCGCGATCGCCGCCGAAACTACACAACCTGCAGCATCTGCATCGGCTAAAAACGACATTGCAAAAAAGGAGAAAGGAGCAAAAGGACCATCAACGCGCCGCCACGACAAGGAGGCGGTTACCAGTGCTCCTGAAGCTGCCGCAGTCAACAACGACTCCGACGACTCAGACGACGACGCCGGTGAGGCTCCGAACAACGCAACAAATTTTCCCCCCATGGAAAATCTCCCTCCCCTCCCTTGCACTAACCCCACTTTTTCGGCGGCAAACTTCATCGACCCAATCGTGCGAGCGAAAGTGGAGCCCCTGGAGGACCTGAGGGCCTACCTGAAGCACGCGGAGTACAAACTGCAGCGCGGCGACGCGGCGGGCGGACTTGAAATGGTCGCGAGCGCCCTCGACTATATTTCGGAGCGCTACGACATGCTTCAAGTCGAGGACGCAACCGACGATCGCGTCGCCAAGCGGTTCAAGATGTACCAGCAGAAGAGCCTCCTTACCTCCCGCCCGTTCAAGCAAGCCGTCGCCGACGTGGCAGCAATGGATCGCGCGGAGGGTGCGCACGCTTGATCCCACCGCGGCGGAGGTCGCGGGCCCATGGCTTTCAACCCCAAGCGCGGCCCGCCTATGGGGAGCTTCCACGGCTTCCGTGGGACATGCTTCCGCTGCGGCCAGCCGGGGCATGTGGCAAGTGGCTGTCCGCGGAATGGCAATGGTGGCCAAGGACCCGCACCCGTGGTGTAGGGATGGTCCTTGAGCGTTTGCGCCTTAGCGCGCGTGGCACGGTGCACGTCAAGTGCGTTGACCGTGGGCAACCCAAAGGGGTTTGCGGTGGCTATGAGCCAAGCCCTAGTTAGGGGTGATGATTAGGCTATAGGCCTAGGAGGCGGGAGAGGGAATAGAAAGGCCTTTGGTCCCATAAATTGGCCCGCGCGGTGCGGGGCGGATGCATGCTAGGAAGCATGGCTATGTGTGGCCTGTTTCTTATAAGGGCTTTATTTTTAAAGTACTTTCTGATCTTGGCTTTGGATGACAAAAAAAAAAAAAAAACCAGAGAGCGACAAAATGGCAAGCACCCACACGAACCCGAGCAAACGGCCCCACCATTCGTTGGCATCGGTAGCCTTATCTTGGCCACGAGCCAGAGGGCATGTCATGGATAAAGGGAAAGCAAGAGCAAATGCAAAGAGTGAACGAGAGCGAGATAGAGAGAGAGAAAGAGAGGGAGAGAGAGAGAGAGAGAGAGAGAGAGAGAGAGAGAGAGAGAGAGAGAGAGAGAGAGAGCGAGAGAGAGACAGAGAGAGAGAGAGGGAGAGAGAGAGAGAGAGAGAGAGGAAGAGAGAGAGAGAGCAAGAGAGAGAGAGAGAGGGAGAGAGAGAGAGGAGAGAGAGAGAGAGAGAGAGAGGGAGAGAGAGAGAGAGAGAGAGGGAGAGAGAGAGAGAGAGAGAGAGGGGAGAGAGAGGCGAACCGCGCCACACAGACACCATGGGTGACAAACGGTGATTACGACTTGTTGATGTGTCTACGCACGCGTTATCGTATGCGCATTCCTTGAGGCACGATGGCTTGCATTCTAACACCTCTGCGCCATTGTCACTCGGCAAACATGCAGAGATAACACGATACGAGACGCTAGGCGACGGAGATCCGTACGAGTTCGCCGTCACTGACAAATCTGTCACGCAAATGCGCGGGCGGCTTCGCACAACCCTTGCATGGTGGAGCTCGTGGTGCCCTAGCAGCCTCATCCTCTCTGTCATCGCTAACGGTTACTGGCTGCCATGGAGCCACAACCCACCACAACCGTTTCACGAGCGCAACCACCTCGGGGCACAAACACATGCTGCGTTCACACGCACTGCCATTTGCGAACTTACCGAGACCGGCGCGGCGGTGGTCACCCCAGCAGCGGAGCTCACATGCATAAGCCCACTCAACGTGGTTGAGCAACGAGAAAAATGCAGGCTAATCCTCGACCTCAGGAAAGTGAACGCGCACCTGACCATCCCTAAATTCAAATACGAAGGCCTAAGCCGTGTGGCCGACCTGGCACGCATGGGAGATTGGATGTTCTCCATCGACCTCAAATCGGGATACCACCATATCGACATACACAACTCTTGCTGGAAATTCCTGGGCTTCGAATTTGAAGGGCGCACGTACGCCTTCCGTTCACTACCCTTCGGCCTCGCCACGGCACCATTTGTCTTCACGCAGCTCATCAAACAACTAGCCAGGCGCTGGCGTGAACAAGGCGTTCGAGTGATACCCTATGTGGACGACATCCTGTTCTTATGCACGTCCAAGGCCCACGCACAAGCAACATGCCAGCAGATAATTTCGGACCTCAAGATGGCGGGCTTGGTGATTAACGCGAAAAAATCGCAGCTGCTACCATCACAACATCTGCGATTCTTGGGCGTCGAGTTGGACACCAAATCTGGTCAATTCTCCATTGGCACCGATCGACGGGCATCACTTCATGCACACATTCGGAACCTACTGGACGCAAGCAAAGCGCGCCGACAGGTTCCAGTCCGCCACCTGGCCAGAATCACCGGCACACTCGCGTCGATGGCCGTCGCACTCGGCGCCACGACTCGTGCATTCAGCCACGCAATGCTACAAGCAATTAACGACGCGCCATCCTAGGGAAGCAGCTTGAGCATTTCCCCCCCCGTTGCTGAAGAGTTGCAGTTCTGGCTTGAAGAGTTCGACAAATTTAATGGCGCACCATTCCACGTTCGGAACAGTTACGACGCGGTAATTCACGTGGACGCCAGCTCTCATAGTTGGGGCGCCACCCTGCTCACCTTCCCTGGTGAACTCGAAGAGGCAAGCGCAGCCATGCCAGAACCACTACAAATGACGTCCAGCACTCGGAGGGAAATCGAAGGCGTCCTTTGGGCCCTTCGAACGTACGCGAACAAGGTTCAGCAAAAACACGTGCTCGTGAGGGTGGACAACCAAGGGGTCTTTTTCATCCTCCGCAAAGGCGGCTCTCGCACCCCCGACCTCAGCACCGCTTGCAAGGACATCATCCGCACATGCATGGAGCTCGGCACTCGATTAATTGTTGAATGGATCCCGCGCGAGCTAAACTCCCATGCAGATGAGCTGTCCAAAATGATCGACCACGACGATTACTCCTTGAAACAACCATGGTTCCGCATCCTCAATTGCCGCTGGGGTCCCCACTCAATCGACCTTTTCGCAAGCCCAAACAACTCGCAGCTGCCACGATTCTGCTCAAAAATACCACATCCGGAGGCCACTGCAATCGACGCATTCTCGAGTTCATGGTCGACCGAGAATGGCTTCGCGTTCCCGCCACCCCAGTTAATCCCAGCAGTCATCCACCACGCACAACGCACCCACGCCTCATTCACCCTCGTTGTCCCACACTGGCCAGGGGCAACCTGGTGGCCGCTCCTACAACCCTCCCCACCTAGCTGGGCCCCGCATATCCAAGCACAAATTCCCCTGACGCACGGCAGCCAATGTTTAGCAGTAGGCTCGCACCGCACCGCTTTCTCAGGCATAGGATTGCCTCATGGTACAATCGTCGCATTGCGAGTGGTCTTCAACTAACCCATCTCGTCCTCCTTCGCGCAGACGTACTGCCAAAGCTACAAGTCCAGCTTCTAAAGATGCTCTCACAGTCTCGTGCCGACTCAACGATCCAAACGTACGAGCCATACTGGGTCAAGTTTCGAGCCTTCTGTGCAAAGGTGAACCTCCCATTCCTCCCCGCGGCAGACATGACCCTCGCACTGTTCCTGGTGTACGCCATCAAACGCAAGGCCACCCTATCCATGGTACAACTCACCTGCTCAGCCGTGAGCTTCGCCCACCGCATGACTGGGAGCGCATGCCCAACGGCAGGACCATTCACCACTCAAGTACGCGACTTTGCGAAACGACACTGTCCTCGCCCCACGAGAGTGAAGGAGCCAGTCTCGCTGCAACAAGTCAGTGACATGTCGGCAGGATACCTGCGATCTGATAACCCCGGCGAATTCCAGAAGGGGCTCATCCCCATTCTCATGTACTCTGGATTCCTGCGATACTCAGACCTCGTCGCCATCGAGTGGCAAGACATCCAGTTCGACGACGAGGTCATGTGGATCCTAATTCCGTACTCCAAGACGGACCAAGCTGGAAAAGGCACATGGATACCTATCGCCGCAACACACGATCCGTTCTGCCCTGTCCGCGGCACTCGACGACTCATTCGACTCGCCGGATATGATCAGCAATCAAGGGGGCCGCTGATTTGGACCTTCGGTCATGGTTCCACCCAAGGTGGCCAAGCAAGGCCACCGTCGTATCCGACAATCCGAAACTGGTGCAAAGAGGCCTTTGGGAAGATCGGACTTGGAGAACAACAGCTGGGCACTCATTCCTTTCGCAAGGGTGCAGCCACTGCCGCGGCAAACACCGGCGAGCCAGACAGAATCTTCAAACGGCTGGGCCGATGGCGTAGTGACGCAGCCAAGGAGATGTACGTCACGCCTAATGCCGAACATCTCATCAACGCCTCCCGCCAGTTGCAGGATCTGAATCATGCCCCGTCCTCAGCACAGCACGCAGAGGCACTCATCCGTCATCGGAAGCCCCTGCTACCCATGTCTCAAGGACCCCAGTTGAAATGAGAACGATGCCAAATGATAAGTAAGAGAAAGCAAGCTTTCTAAATATTATAATTTTTTAACACACGAAGTGTTTTTCAAAATTACGTGTTTCGAAAGCGCAGCTGCTTGTAACGCATGTTTTGGCATCGTCGAAGCGCGCTAAACGCCCTTCTCCAACTACAAATCGTGGGTTGGAGCTCATTTCCCTCCACCCACGTCTCTCGTTTTCCAACGGCTCATGCAACTCTCCCACCCCCCGCCCCAACACTGACGGAAATCATCGACGCCGCTTGAACGAGAAGATCGATAGCCTGTAGCATGATAGACATCAAGTAGCATGATGAATCGCTAGTACAATGATTGATACGCACTATAGTAACATGTACTAGCACTTTTGTTTCCTAGCTCGAGGTGCATGTTGTAATTTGCCAGTTGAAATGAGAACGATGCCAAATGATAAGTAAGAGAAAGCAAGCTTTCTAAATGCTAGGCCCTTGTTCTTGCAATTTTGCACACGCTAGTCCCTTGTTCTTGCAATTTTGCGCACGCTAGGCCCTTGTTCTTGTAATTTTGCACACGCTGGAGCCTTGTTCTTGAAATTTTGCACACGCTAGGCCCTTGTTCTTGCTTTTTTGCACACGCTGGACCCTTGTTCTTGCAATTTTGCACACGCTAGGCCCTTGTTCTTGCAATTTTGCACACGGTAGGCCCTTGTTCTTGCAATTTTGCACCCGCTAGGCCCTTGTTCTTGAAATTTTGCACACGCTAGGCACTTGTTCTTGCAATTTTGCACTCGCTAGGCCCTTGTTCTTGCTATTTTGCACACGCTAGGCCCTTGTTCTTGCTATTTAGCACACGCTGGGCCCTTGTTCTTGCAATTTTGCACTTGCTAGGCCCTTGTTCTTGCAATTTTGCACACGCTAGGCCCTTGTTCTTGCTATTTTGCATACGCTGGACCCTTGTTCATGCAATTTTGCGCACGCTAGGCCCTTGTTCTTGCAATATTACGCACGGTAGGCCCTTCTTCTTGCAATTTTGCACTCGCTAGGCCCTTGTGCTTGCAATTTTGCACACGCTAGGCCCTTGTTCTTGCAATTTTGCACTCGCTAGGCCCTTGTGCTTGCTATTTTGCTCACGATAGGCCCTTTGTCTTGCTATTTCGCACATGCTAGGACCTTGTTCTTGCTATTTTGCACACGCTAGGCCCTTGTTCTTGCAATTTTGCACACGCTAGGCTCTTGTTCTTGCTATTTTGCACACGCTAGGCCCTTGTTCTTGCAATTTTGCACACGCTAGGCCCTTGTTCTTGCTTTTTTGCACACGCTGGACCCTTGTTCTTGCAATTTTGCACACGCTAGGCCCTTGTTCTTGTAATTTTGCACACGGTAGGCCCTTGTTCTTGCAATTTTGCACTCGCTAGGCCCTTGTTCTTGAAATTTTGCACACGCTAGGCCCTAATTTCTTGCAATTTTGCACACGCTAGGCCCTTGTTCTCGCTATTTTGCACACGCTAGGCCCTTGTTCTTGCAATTTTGCACACGCTAGGCCCTTGTTCTTGCAATTTGGCACACGCTAGGCCCTTGTTCTTGAAATTTTGCACCCGCTAGGCCCTTGTTCTTGAAAGTTTGCAGAAGCTAGGCCCTTGTTCTTGCAATTTTGCACACGCTAGGCCCTTGTTCTTGCTATTTTGCACACGCTAGGCCCTTGTTCTTGCTATTTTGCACTCACTAGGCCCTTTATCTTGCAATTTTGCACACGCTAGGCCCTTGTTCTTGCTATTTTGCACACGCTAGGCCCTTGTTCTTGCAATTTTGCACACGCTGGGCCCTTGTTCTTGCAATTTTGCACACGCTAGGCCCTTGTTCTTGCAATTTTGCACTCAACCGGTAGCATAGGTGGGTGAATGGTGCATCGCACACTCCCTTCACCGCTGCCTTCATCCGTGTTACTCAGCCTTGTTTCAGCACCACTCGCACCACTTGCACCCACCACTCCCCTTTGCACCTTCTTTTTAGGTACGCCCTCCCCTCTGCCCCTTTTAAACCATGGTCCGAGTCCTTGGCAAGCATAGGCATAGTGTGTGGCTCAGTGGGGCACGTCATTTCCCATCTTGAAAGAAGTCCTTCTTTGTCTTATGCTACATACCTCTTATTCCCCACCTGTGTATCTCTTATTCCCCTTAACTCCTCGTTGCTCATGCCGAAAGGGCAGTTGGGCTGTCAGGCAAGTTCTCTTACATAACTCAACCCTCTCCCCCCCCCCTTCCTTCTTCCGCTCCCAACAGCCAACAATCGCACGCCACGTTCATTGGATGGCAATGATGTGCGTGGAACGCTGATGCTGGCTGCTGCCGCCCGGGAGGATTTCTGCTGACTTGGCTCATTTAATCTCTGCGTCCACGCTTCTCCTGTAGCTAAGTCTCCGCTCCGTGCCCCATCCTCCCCTTCCTTAGTCCTTTGCTATCCCCATTTGTCGCTTTCACTTTGGACAAATTTCACAACGCGTCCGTCTCTTGGTGCATGGTGGTGGTCCGTGGTGCTATGGCAGCAGAGCTCATGTAGAGTGCAGTGTAGTGGGAGTGGTGGGAGAGCATTCATGCCATGCGCGCGCCCCTCTCTACCTCAGTTCCCCCTCGCTGGCTCAGCTCGCTGCTGTAGTGCCGTGGGCCACTGTCGCCATGCGCCTACCCTGTTCCACCTCTCTCACCTCCCACCAAAATCCAATCACTCCTTTTTCGCTGTGCTCCGTTCTCAAGTTTCTCAATGCTCGCTCGTCACTGCTTCTCCTCTGTTGCCACCTTGACGTTCTTGCTGCTCCCATTCGTTTCAAGTTCCTAGGCCAATCCGTTTCCTTTGCAATTCCTTCTTTCTGTCCCTTCTCCGCCTCTGGTCTCAAGGCGAATGGATTGCAGGTGGCAGAGCCGCAGAGCGGCGGCTGCAGTCAACATCAGTCAACATTAGTCAACACCAGTCAACACCAGTCAACAACAGTCATCGACATGCAACACCAGTCAACACCAGTCATCATTAGTCAACACCAGTCAACACCAGTCATCGCCAGTCAACACTAGTCAACGCCAGTCAACACCAGTCAACACTAGTCCTCAGCAACCACGCCCATTCTGTCGCTGCCGTTATGGCACGATGCGCATCCCTCTAACTGCACCCGTTCTCTCCTACCTGGTAAGTTCACCCCCCTGCATAACCCCACATCGTTTCTGTGACTGGTGGGGGTGTAGCCTTCATCGGTAGCCCCTCCCATGTGCTCCTTCTCGCCCTTTGATTAATGGAGTTTGTCGATTTTCTTTTCAATGTTTTTGCATTTGGCTTCTCTCCTCGGCCTTTTTTGCCTCATCTCTTGGCCTTTGGCCTTTTCGTTTTATCTTGCTCTTGTAGGTTCTTCTTACCTTTGCAATGCCGCACCCAGCTACTGACTTCCCCTCTGGCATCCTCCTCCCTCCTTCCTCCTTCCTCCTTCTTCCTTCCTCCTTCCTGCTCCTTCATCTTTTCTCTGCACTCCGGGTGTGTCATGTTGATGCTGTCTCGTCCTTCTGTCCTCGTCCTTTTTGCCGCATCCTTGGTCCGGATACTTATGCATTCTGACTGGATCTCATCGGGTCTCCACGCATCTACAAGGCCTCACCCACCAACTAACTATTGTTGCTGCGGTTGTCTCTCCTTTCATCATGCTTGCAGTGAGTCACTTGAGGAGTACCACCAATCACAGCAACCATGCTGGCAGCATTGACAAGTAGTGGCGGTGCCGGCTGCGGTGGCGGCGGCGGCAGGAAGCATGGGTCATGGCAAGTGCACCACATCACACCGCCGCACACTGCCTCGCACCACCTCGAACCGCGTGCTTTGACCTGCCCCAGCAGCCTCTCTGTCCCTCTCGCCTCTGCCCCTGTGCCTCTCTGCTGCTCTGTCCCTCTGCCCTCCCGCCTCTCTTCCCTGCTACATGTGCTTGCTTCGCTACCACCTTGTACTCGTGGGCCCCTCCTCTTTCACTCACCAGCAGACTTAGCACCAGCACTCCCCTCTCCATCCCTTCCCCTATAGCCCGTGTAGGTGCCTGCAATTTGTCAAACATATACATATGTTATAGTTTTGGGTAGGCTGTAGTGGGGTAGATACTGTGGGGTACAACCCCTTAGGTTTCTTCCTTGTACCAAAATCTCTCGATAGTCAAACTCATTCCTGCCTAGTTCTAAGATGGTATCTAGAGCAGTAGGTCTTTAGGACCTAAGATTAGGGCCCATCTGTTACCACGTTACCTCACCTACGGCCTTGCCTGCCTGCCTGCCTTGCCTGCTGCCCGCGCGCGCCTCGGCTGCACGCGCGCGTATCCTTTTTTTTAGCGCGCGCCGCTTAAGCAGCCCGCGCAGCCCGTTTTCGGCCCCGCGCGCCGCGTCAGCCGCCCGCGCAGCCTGCTGCCGGCCCGCGCGCCGCTTAAGCCGCCCGCGCGCAGCCCGCTTAGGCCCCGCGCGCCGCGTCCGCCGCCCGCGCAGCCCCCTCCTGACCTGGCAGCCGCCTTAGGAGTGCGCGTGGTGCGCTGCTGCCCCGCGCGCCGCTGTAGGAGCTCGTGTGCGGCCCACTGCTGCCCCGCGAGACGCCTTAGGAGCCCGCACGCGGCCCACTGCTGCCCTGCACGCCGCCCTAGCAGCTTGTGCGCCACCACTGCAGCCTTGCACGCAGCCTCTCCTGTCCTGCACTTTGCTTTGCCGCCTGCGCGCTAGTCTTACCTGTGCTGCAAGCATGGCGACTCTCAACGTGCTCGCGTTCGATCTTGACGGTCGTCCAGTAGAGTTCGCCACCTGGCTTGACGACCTGCAATCTGACTGATGCCAAGGACGGTGCTTCCCTGTTCGATTACGTGTCTGGCACTGCCGTTGCTCCTGCTGACACTGAGCCTGCTCTAGACCGCTCCCAGTGGCAGACCCACGATGCTGCTGCACGCCTCGCTATTCGCAACCATCTGCCGATCACAGAGCGCGCGCATTTTAGCCAGCACAAGACTGCCAAGGCACTGTATGACACTGTAGTTGCCCGCTACTCTTCCCCGGCCACTGCAGCCCTCGGTCGACTTATGCTACCCTACCTGTTCCCCGACCTGTCCTCGTTTACCACTGCTGAGGACCTCATCTCTCACCTACGCGCTAGTGACACTCGCCTTCGTGCCGCCCTTCCAGCCGAGTTCCTCGCAGAGAACCACCCTCCGATGTACTTTACTCTCTACTTCCTCATCACCCGCCTCCCTGACACTCTTCGCTCAGTCAGGGACCACTTCCTCGCCCTTGACCCCCATTCTCTCACTGTAGACGACCTCGAGAAGCACCTCCTAGCAGCCAAGAAGAACATTCTAGCTGTAGGTGCTGCTCGTGGCACTCCCCGCACTCCCCTCTTTGAGGGGTGCTCCCCCTCCCCTCTTACCCCCTTCTACGCCTCCGCAGCTGCTGCTGTCGACCTCCTTGGTGCTGAGAAGGCCGCAGCTGCTTCCGCTCCGAGTGGGAAGCGCAGCGGCTTCAGGGGAGGCAAGGGTGGCAGGGGTGGCAGACGTGGCGGTGGAGGGGGCGGTGGTGGAGGCGGTGGGGGCGGTGGAGGTAGTGGCGGTGGTCGTGGGGGTGGAGGTAGTGGTGGGGGCGGTGGTGGTGCCGGGAGAAGTGGCGGTGGCGGCGGCAGTGGTGGCGGAAGGGGGAGTGGTGGTGGCGGCGGTGGTGGGGGCTTGGGTGAGGCCGGTGGTGGCCAGGGACACTAGCAGCAGCAGCAGCAGCAGCAGCAGCCGCAGCAGCGTCAGCGCCAGACCCCCACTTCCCAGGAGCTTCATGACTGGTATGCCGGGCGTGGGGCGTCTGGGGGTCCTGGTCGCTGCCCCTATATCATTCGCGCAGGTCCCCGAGCTGGCCGCCAGTGCACCGGCTTTCACACTGAGTACCGCTGCTTCGCTCGGCTTAGCGACGCCTGGCGCGTCTAGTTTCCTGATGCTACTGAGTTCCTCAACTGGGCAGACCTGCTTAGGCGTGATGTACCTATCTTTGATCTTGACTATGATGCTATCCTTGCTGCCATGTATGCATTGACTGTTAGTGCTGAGGGTGACTGCTACTTGTGTGTGCCACCTGACCCCGGTATAGCCCCAGGTATAGCGCCTGCAGCTCTAGGTGCTTGTGAGTCTGCTCCCCCTAGTACTGCGTCCTCACAGGCCCTGCACATCTTGACACTTGACTCTGGTGCTTCCCGCTGTTTCTTTCGCGACAGCACCATAGTCAATCCCCTCCCTGCACCTGTCCCTGTCTCACTGGCTGACCCCTCTGGGGGCCCAGTGCTTGCACAGTCTTCCACTGTGCTTCCGTGTCCGACGGTCCCGTCTGGTGAGCTGTCTGGTCTCCACCTCCCCTCGTTCTCTATGAACTTGGTGAGCAACGCCGTCCTTCAGGATCATTGGGTTGACACCTGTACTCCTGGAGGGCAGCGTGTGGCAATCTGCACGTGCTCTCGGACCGGCCGCCACCTGGCCACGTTCACACGTGCGCGTGGGTCCAGTCTGTACACCCTCACCACTGCGTCGCACTCCACCCCTTTGTCTCCCCAGCTGTACGCGTCTGCTCAGGTAGCTACCCAGTGTGAGTGTCGCCGACTGTCGCACGACACTCTCCTGTGGCACCACTGCCTTGGTCACCCCTCCCTGCCTCGCCTTTGTAGCATGCACTCTCGCTTCCTGGTCTCTGGCCTTCCCAGGTCTCTGCCTGCCCTCCCTCCCTCGTCGAGGGGCGGCAGCGCACCGCTCCTCACTCCTCCTCGTTCCCTCCCACAGAGGCTCCCCTGCAGACTCTCCACCTGGACGTGTGGGGCCCAGCCCGCGTCCGTGGACAGGGCCACGAGCGGTACTTCCTGCTGGTAGTCGACGACTACACGCGTTACACCACGGTCTTCCCCTTGCAGCGCAAGGGGGAGGTGCCTGATGTTTTGATCCCCTGGATCCGCGCTGTTCGTCTCCAGCTCCGCGAGCGGTTCCACTCGGACTTTCCTGTCCTGCGTTGGCACTCTGACAGAGGTGGTGAGTTCTCCTCCGACCTCTTGGCAGCCTTCTGTGCGGAGCACGGCATCCGTCAGACGTTCACGCTTTCGGCCTCTCCTCGGCAGAATGGGGTTGCTGAGCGCCGCATTGGCTTAGTCATGGAGGTCGCTCGTACCTCCATGATCCATGCGGCTGCCCCCCCTTTTCTGTAGCCGTTTGCGGTCCGATACGCCGTGCATCAGCTCAACCTCTGGCCCCGTGTCTCCTTGCCGGAGACCTCGCCCACACTGCTGTGGACGGGGGAGGTTGGCGATGCGTCGCGTTTCCGGGTCTGGGGTGCTCGTGCCTTTGTCCGCGATACCATCGCGGACAAGCTCTCCGCTCGCGCCATTCCCTGCGTCTTCCTTGTCTTTGTCCCTGACGCGCCTGGCTGGCAGTTTTATGACCCCGCCTCGTGCCGCGTCTTTCCGTCTCAGGACGTTACCTTTGACGAGTCCGTTCCCTTTTACCGCCTCTTTCCCTACCGCACTGCCCCTCGCCCCCCCCCCCCCCCCGCCGCTCTTTCTCGCTCCAGGTCCTCCCCGGATAGACCCCCTCCCCGCGCCAGGTCCTGCTCCTTCAGGTGTTTCTCTTGTAGACCCTCCCTTGCCTGCGCCTGTTGAGGTCACTGGTGACTCCGCTCCTACTGGGGGTGGTGCTGTCTTTGGGGGTGCTGGACTTGGGGGTGCGGAGCCTAGGGGTGCGGAGTCTGGGGGCGCTGAGCCCGAGCGTGAGGAGCCTGGAGGTGCTGAGCCTGCGTGTGGGGAGCCTGGAGGTCCTGAGCCTGGGGGTGCTGTGTCTGGGGGTGCTGAGCCCGAGCGTGAGGAGCCTGGGGGTACTGAGTCTGGGGGTGCGATGCCTGAGGGTTCTGAGTCTGCTATTGCGCAGTCTCCTTGGAGTAGCTGCCTTCGTCCGCGTGTGCCTCTCACCTCACAGCAGCTGCACGACTGGTACGGTCGCCGTCAGGGTCGCGCTTCTGGAGCTCGGGGCTCTGCCGCTGGAGGTACTTCTGCTGACGTCACTGGAGCTGGGGGTGGTGCTGGTCCCGGAGGTGCTCGTACTGGAGGTACTGGAGCTGGTGGGGCTGGAGGTGCTGAGCCTGAGGGTGCTACTGCTGGAGACCCTGGGTCTGGGGGTGCGGCTCCTTCCGCGTTTTTGGGGTAAAAGCGCTCGTTCCGAGCGTTTTTCTTCCACCGGGTCATGTGGCTGCGCTTATCTGGCTCTATTATCAAGCTAGCAAGGGCGTGGAAGGGTTGCAAGCATCATCGATCATCGGCGCTCGCAAATGTTGCATGCCTGCTGCACTTTCTGCACATGTGCGGATCCTTCCGCGTTTAGGGGGTGGAAGCGCTGGTTCCAAGCGTTTTTCTTCCGCCGGGTCACGTGGTTGCGCTTGTCTGGTCCATTTACCAAGCCAGCAAGGGAGTGGGAGGGTCGCAAGCATCATCGGTCATCTGCGCTCGCGAATGAAGAGTGCCCGCTGCACTTCCCGCACATGTGCGGATCCTTCCGCGTTTTGGAGGTGGAAGCACTCGTTCCGAGCGTTTTTCTTCCGCCGGATCACGTGGCTGAGATGCCTAGTCCTATTACCAAGCCATCAAGGGTGTGGGAGGGTTGCATGCATCATCGGTCATCGGCGCTCGCGAATGAAGAGCGCCCGCTGCACTTTCTGCACATGTTCTGGCCCTTCCGCGTTTTGGGGGTCTAAGCGCTTGTTTCGAGCGCTTTTCTTCCATGGGGTCACGTGGCTGCGTTTGTCTGGTCCTATTACCAAGCCAGCAAGGCCGTGGGAGGGTTGCAAGCATCATCGGTCATCGGTGCTCGAGAATGAAGAGCGCCCGCTGCACTTCCTGCACATGTGCAGATCCATCCGCGTTTTGGGGGTGGAAGCACTCGTTCCGAGCGTTTTTCTTCCGCCGGGTCACGTGGCTGCGCTTGTCTGCTCCTAGCCAGCAAGGCCATGGGAGGGTCGCAAGCATCATCGGTCATCGACGCTCGCGAATGAAGAGCGCCCGCTGCACTTCCTGCACATGTGCGGATCCTTCCTCGCTTTGGGGGTGGAAGCGCTCGTTCCGAGCGTTTTTCTTTCTGCCGGGTCACGTGGATGCGCTTTTCTGGTCCTATTACCAGGCCAGCAAGGGCGTGGGAGGGTTGCAAGCATCATCGGTCATCGGCGCTCGCGAATGAAGAGCGCCCGCTGCACTTCCCGCACATGTGCGCGTTTTTGGGGTGGAAGCGCTCGTTCCGGGCGTTTTTCTTCCGCAGGGTCACGTGGCTGCGTTTGTCTGGTCCTATTACCAAGCCAGCAATGGTGTGGGAGGGTTGCAAGCATCATCTGTCATCGACGCTCGCGAATGAAGGGCGCCCGCTGCACTTTTTGCACATGTGCTGGCCCTTCTGCGTATTGGGGGTGGAAGTGCTCGTTCCGAGCGTTTTTCTTCCGCAGGGTCACGTGGCTGCACTTGTCTGGTCCTATTACCAAGCTTGCAAAGCCGTGGAAGAGTCGCAAGCATCATCGGTCATCGGCGCTCGCGAATGAAGAGCGCCCGCTGCATCTCATGCACATGTGCGGCTCCTTTCGCGTTTTGGGGGTAGAAGCGCTCGTTCCGAGCATTTTTCTTCCGCCGGGTCATGTGGCTGAGCTTATCTGGTCCTATTACCAAGCCAGCAAGGCCGTGGGAGGGTCGCAAGCATCATCGGTCATCGGCGCTCCCGAATGAAGAGCGCCCGCTGCACTACCTACTCATGTGCGGATCCTTCCGCGTTTTGGGGGTGGAAGCGCTCGTTTCGAGCGTTTTTCTTTCCGCCAGGTCACGTGGATGCGCTTTTCTGGTCCTATTACCAAGCCAGCAAGGGCGTGGGAGGGGCGCAAGCATCATCGGTCATCAGCGCTCGCGAATGAAGAGCGCTCGCTGCACTTCCTTCACATGTGCGGATCCTTCCGCGTTTTGGGGGTGGAAGTGCTCGTTCCGAGCGTTTTTCTTCCGCTGGGTCACGTGGCTGCGCTTATCTGGTCCTATTACCAAGCCAGCAAATCCGTGGGAGGGTCGCAAGCATCATCGGTCATCGGCGCTCGCCAATGAAGAGCGCCCGCTGCACTTCCTGCACGTGTGCGGCTCCTTCCGCGTTTTTGGGGTAAAAGTGCTCGTTACGAGCATTTTTCTTCCACCGGGTCATGTGGCTGCGCTTATCTGGTTCTATTATCAAGCCAGCAAGGGCGTGGAAGGGTTGCAAGCATCATCGATCATCGGCGCTCGCAAATGTTGCATGCCCGCAGCACTTTCTGCACATGTGCGGATCCTTCCGCGTTTAGGGCGTGGAAGCGCTGGTTCCGAGCGTTTTTCTTCCGCCGGGTCACGTGGTTGCGCTTGTCTGGTCCATTTACCAAGCCAGCAAGGGAGTGGGAGGGTCGCAAGCATCATCGGTCATCTGCGCTCACGAATGAAGAGTGCCCGCTGCACTTCCCGCACATGTGCGCATCCTTCCGCGTTTTGGAGGTGGAAGCACTCGTTCCGAGCGTTTTTCTTCCGCCGGGTCACGTGGCTGAGATGCCTAGTCCTATTACCAAGCCATCAAGGGTGTGGGAGGGTTGCATGCATCATCGGTCATCGGCGCTCGCGAATGAAGAGCGCCCGCTGCACTTTCTGCACATGTTCTGGCCCTTCCGCGTTTTGGGGGTCTAAGCGCTTGTTTCGAGCGCTTTTCTTCCATGGGGTCACGTGGCTGCGTTTTTCTGGTCCTATTACCAAGCCAGCAAGGCCGTGGGAGGGTCGCAAGCATCATCGGTCATCGGTGCTCGAGAATGAAGAGCGCCCGCTGCACTTCCTGCACATGTGCGGATCCATCCGCGTTTTGGGGGTGGAAGCACTCGTTCCGAGCGTTTTTCTTCCGCCGGGTCACGTGGCTGCGCTTGTCTGGTCCTATTACCAAGCCAGCAAGGCCATGGGAGGGTCGCAAGCATCATCGGTCATCGACGCTCACGAATGAAGAGCGCCCGCTGCACTTCCTGCACATGTGCGGATCCTTCCTCGCTTTGGGGGTGGAAGCGCTCGTTCCGGGCGTTTTTCTTCCGCCGGGTCACGTGGCTGCGTTTGTCTGGTCCTATTACCAAGCCAGCAATGGTGTGGGAGGGTTGCAAGCATCATCTGTCATCGACGCTCGCGAATGAAGGGCGCCCGCTGCACTTTTTGCACATGTTCTGGCCCTTCTGCGTATTGGGGGTGGAAGTGCTCGTTCCGAGAGTTTTTCTTCCGCAGGGTCACGTGGCTGCACTTGTCTGGTCCTATTACCAAGCTTGCAAAGCCGTGGAAGAGTCGCAAGCATCATCGGTCATCGGCGCTCGCGAATGAAGAGCGCCCGCTGCATCTCATGCACATGTGCGGCTCCTTTCGCGTTTTAGGGGTAGAAGCGCTCGTTCCGAGCATTTTTCTTCCGCCGGGTCATGTGGCTGAGCTTATCTGGTCCTATTACTAAGCCAGCAAGGCCGTGGGAGGGTCGCAAGCATCATCGGTCATCGGCGCTCCCGAATGAAGAGCGCCCGCTGCACTACCTACTCATGTGCGGATCCTTCCGCGTTTTGGGGTTGGAAGCGCTCGTTTCGAGCGTTTTTCTTTCCGCCAGGTCACGTGGATGCGCTTTTCTGGTCCTATTACCAAGCCAGCAAGGGCGTGGGAGGGGCGCAAGCATCATCGGTCATCAGCGCTCGCGAATGAAGAGCGCTCGCTGCACTTCCTTCACATGTGCGGATCCTTCCGCGTTTTGGGGGTGGAAGTGCTCGTTCCGAGCGTTTTTCTTCCGCTGGGTCACGTGGCTGCGCTTATCTGGTCCTATTACCAAGCCAGCAAATCCGTGGGAGGGTCGCAAGCATCATCGGTCATCGGCGCTCGCCAATGAAGAGCGCCCGCTGCACTTCCTGCACGTGTGCGGCTCCTTCCGCGTTTTTGGGGTAAAAGCGCTCGTTACGAGCATTTTTCTTCCACCGGGTCATGTGGCTGCGCTTATCTGGTTCTATTATCAAGCCAGCAAGGGCGTGGAAGGGTTGCAAGCATCATCGATCATCGGCGCTCGCAAATGTTGCATGCCCGCTGCACTTTCTGCACATGTGCGGATCCTTCCGCGTTTAGGGGGTGGAAGCGCTGGTTCCGAGCGTTTTTCTTCCGCCGGGTCACGTGGTTGCGCTTGTCTGGTCCATTTACCAAGCCAGCAAGGGAGTGGGAGGGGCGCAAGCATCATCGGTCATCTGCGCTCGCGAATGAAGAGTGCCCGCTGCACTTCCCGCACATGTGCGGATCCTTCCGCGTTTTGGAGGTGGAAGCACTCGTTCCGAGCGTTTTTCTTCCGCCGGGTCACGTGGCTGAGATGCCTAGTCCTATTACCAAGCCATCAAGGGTGTGGGAGGGTTGCATGCATCATCGGTCATCGGCGCTCGCGAATGAAGAGCGCCCGCTGCACTTTCTGCACATGTTCTGGCCCTTCCGCGTTTTGGGGGTCTAAGCGCTTATTTCGAGCGCTTTTCTTCCATGGGGTCACGTGGCTGCGTTTGTCTGGTCCTATTACCAAGCCAGCAAGGCCGTGGGAGGGTCGCAAGCATCATCGGTCATCGGTGCTCGAGAATGAAGAGCGCCCGCTGCACTTCCTGCACATGTGCGGATCCATCCGCGTTTTGGGGGTGGAAGCACTCGTTCCGAGCGTTTTTCTTCCGCCGGGTCACGTGGCTGCGCTTGTCTGGTCCTATTACCAAGCCAGCAAGGCCATGGGAGGGTCGCAAGCATCATCGGTCATCGACGCTCACGAATGAAGAGCGCCCGCTGCACTTCCTGCACATGTGCGGATCCTTCCTCGCTTTGGGGGTGGAAGCGCTCGTTCCGGGCGTTTTTCTTCCGCCGGGTCACGTGGCTGCGTTTGTCTGGTCCTATTACCAAGCCAGCAATGGTGTGGGAGGGTTGCAAGCATCATCTGTCATCGACGCTCGCGAATGAAGGGCGCCCGCTGCACTTTTTGCACATGTGCTGGCCCTTCTGCGTATTGGGGGTGGAAGTGCTCGTTCCGAGCGTTTTTCTTCCGCAGGGTCACGTGGCTGCACTTGTCTGGTCCTATTACCAAGCTTGCAAAGCCGTGGAAGAGTCGCAAGCATCATCTGTCATCGGCGCTCGCGAATGAAGAGCGCCCGCTGCATCTCATGCACATGTGCGGCTCCTTTCGCGTTTTGGGGGTAGAAGCGCTCGTTCCGAGCATTTTTCTTCCGCCGGGTCATGTGGCTGAGCTTATCTGGTCCTATTACCAAGCCAGCAAGGCCGTGGGAGGGTCGCAAGCATCATCGGTCATCGGCGCTCCCGAATGAAGAGCGCCCGCTGCACTACCTACTCATGTGCGGATCCTTCCGCGTTTTGGGGGTGGAAGCGCTCGTTTCGAGCGTTTTTCTTTCCGCCAGGTCACGTGGATGCGCTTTTCTGGTCCTATTACCAAGCCAGCAAGGGCGTGGGAGGGGCGCAAGCATCATCGGTCATCAGCGCTCGCGAATGAAGAGCGCTCGCTGCACTTCCTTCACATGTGCGGATCCTTCCGCGTTTTGGGGGTGGAAGTGCTCGTTCCGAGCGTTTTTCTTCCGCCGGGTCACGTGGCTGCGCTTATCTGGTCCTATTACCAAGCCAGCAAATCCGTGGGAGGGTCGCAAGCATCATCGGTCATCGGCGCTCGCCAATGAAGAGCGCCCGCTGCACTTCCTGCACGTGTGCGGCTCCTTCCGCGTTTTTGGGGTAAAAGTGCTCGTTACGAGCATTTTTCTTCCACCGGGTCATGTGGCTGCGCTTATCTGGTTCTATTATCAAGCCAGCAAGGGCGTGGAAGGGTTGCAAGCATCATCGATCATCGGCGCTCGCAAATGTTGCATGCCCGCTGCACTTTCTGCACATGTGCGGATCCTTCCGCGTTTAGGGGGTGGAAGCGCTGGTTCCGAGCGTTTTTCTTCCGCCGGGTCACGTGGTTGCGCTTGTCTGGTCCATTTACCAAGCCAGCAAGGGAGTGGGAGGGTCGCAAGCATCATCGGTCATCTGCGCTCACGAATGAAGAGTGCCCGCTGCACTTCCCGCACATGTGCGCATCCTTCCGCGTTTTGGAGGTGGAAGCACTCGTTCCGAGCGTTTTTCTTCCGCCGGGTCACGTGGCTGAGATGCCTAGTCCTATTACCAAGCCATCAAGGGTGTGGGAGGGTTGCATGCATCATCGGTCATCGGCGCTCGCGAATGAAGAGCGCCCGCTGCACTTTCTGCACATGTTCTGGCCCTTCCGCGTTTTGGGGGTCTAAGCGCTTGTTTCGAGCGCTTTTCTTCCATGGGGTCACGTGGCTGCGTTTGTCTGGTCCTATTACCAAGCCAGCAAGGCCGTGGGAGGGTCGCAAGCATCATCGGTCATCGGTGCTCGAGAATGAAGAGCGCCCGCTGCACTTCCTGCACATGTGCGGATCCATCCGCGTTTTGGGGGTGGAAGCACTCGTTCCGAGCGTTTTTCTTCCGCCGGGTCACGTGGCTGCGCTTGTCTGGTCCTATTACCAAGCCAGCAAGGCCATGGGAGGGTCGCAAGCATCATCGGTCATCGACGCTCACGAATGAAGAGCGCCCGCTGCACTTCCTGCACATGTGCGGATCCTTCCTCGCTTTGGGGGTGGAAGCGCTCGTTCCGGGCGTTTTTCTTCCGCCGGGTCACGTGGCTGCGTTTGTCTGGTCCTATTACCAAGCCAGCAATGGTGTGGGAGGGTTGCAAGCATCATCTGTCATCGACGCTCGCGAATGAAGGGCGCCCGCTGCACTTTTTGCACATGTTCTGGCCCTTCTGCGTATTGGGGGTGGAAGTGCTCGTTCCGAGAGTTTTTCTTCCGCAGGGTCACGTGGCTGCACTTGTCTGGTCCTATTACCAAGCTTGCAAAGCCGTGGAAGAGTCGCAAGCATCATCGGTCATCGGCGCTCGCGAATGAAGAGCGCCCGCTGCATCTCATGCACATGTGCGGCTCCTTTCGCGTTTTAGGGGTAGAAGCGCTCGTTCCGAGCATTTTTCTTCCGCCGGGTCATGTGGCTGAGCTTATCTGGTCCTATTACTAAGCCAGCAAGGCCGTGGGAGGGTCGCAAGCATCATCGGTCATCGGCGCTCCCGAATGAAGAGCGCCCGCTGCACTACCTACTCATGTGCGGATCCTTCCGCGTTTTGGGGTTGGAAGCGCTCGTTTCGAGCGTTTTTCTTTCCGCCAGGTCACGTGGATGCGCTTTTCTGGTCCTATTACCAAGCCAGCAAGGGCGTGGGAGGGGCGCAAGCATCATCGGTCATCAGCGCTCGCGAATGAAGAGCGCTCGCTGCACTTCCTTCACATGTACGGATCCTTCCGCGTTTTGGGGGTGGAAGTGCTCGTTCCGAGCGTTTTTCTTCCGCTGGGTCACGTGGCTGCGCTTATCTGGTCCTATTACCAAGCCAGCAAATCCGTGGGAGGGTCGCAAGCATCATCGGTCATCGGCGCTCGCCAATGAAGAGCGCCCGCTGCACTTCCTGCACGTGTGCGGCTCCTTCCGCGTTTTTGGGGTAAAAGCGCTCGTTACGAGCATTTTTCTTCCACCGGGTCATGTGGCTGCGCTTATCTAGTTCTATTATCAAGCCAGCAAGGGCGTGGAAGGGTTGCAAGCATCATCGATCATCGGCGCTCGCAAATGTTGCATGCCCGCTGCACTTTCTGCACATGTGCGGATCCTTCCGCGTTTAGGGGGTGGAAGCGCTGGTTCCGAGCGTTTTTCTTCCGCCGGGTCACGTGGTTGCGCTTGTCTGGTCCATTTACCAAGCCAGCAAGGGAGTGGGAGGGGCGCAAGCATCATCGGTCATCTGCGCTCGCGAATGAAGAGTGCCCACTGCACTTCCCGCACATGTGCGCATCCTTCCGCGTTTTGGAGGTGGAAGCACTCGTTCCGAGCGTTTTTCTTCCGCCGGGTCACGTGGCTGAGATGCCTAGTCCTATTACCAAGCCATCAAGGGTGTGGGAGGGTTGCATGCATCATCGGTCATCGGCGCTCGCGAATGAAGAGCGCCCGCTGCACTTTCTGCACATGTTCTGGCCCTTCCGCGTTTTGGGGGTCTAAGCGCTTATTTCGAGCGCTTTTCTTCCATGGGGTCACGTGGCTGCGTTTGTCTGGTCCTATTACCAAGCCAGCAAGGCCGTGGGAGGGTCGCAAGCATCATCGGTCATCGGTGCTCGAGAATGAAGAGCGCCCGCTGCACTTCCTGCACATGTGCGGATCCATCCGCGTTTTGGGGGTGGAAGCACTCGTTCCGAGCGTTTTTCTTCCGCCGGGTCACGTGGCTGCGCTTGTCTGGTCCTATTACCAAGCCAGCAAGGCCATGGGAGGGTCGCAAGCATCATCGGTCATCGACGCTCACGAATGAAGAGCGCCCGCTGCACTTCCTGCACATGTGCGGATCCTTCCTCGCTTTGGGGGTGGAAGCGCTCGTTCCGGGCGTTTTTCTTCCGCCGGGTCACGTGGCTGCGTTTGTCTGGTCCTATTACCAAGCCAGCAATGGTGTGGGAGGGTTGCAAGCATCATCTGTCATCGACGCTCGCGAATGAAGGGCGCCCGCTGCACTTTTTGCACATGTGCTGGCCCTTCTGCGTATTGGGGGTGGAAGTGCTCGTTCCGAGCGTTTTTCTAACGCAGGGTCACGTGGCTGCACTTGTCTGGTCCTATTACCAAGCTTGCAAAGCCGTGGAAGAGTCGCAAGCATCATCGGTCATCGGCGCTCGCGAATGAAGAGCGCCCGCTGCATCTCTTGCACATGTGCGGCTCCTTTCGCGTTTTGGGGGTAGAAGCGCTCGTTCCGAGCATTTTTCTTCCGCCGGGTCATGTGGCTGAGCTTATCTGGTCCTATTACCAAGCCAGCAAGGCCGTGGTAGGGTCGCAAGCATCATCGGTCATCGGCGCTCCCGAATGAAGAGCGCCCGCTGCACTACCTACTCATGTGCGGATCCTTCCGCGTTTTGGGGGTGGAAGCGCTCGTTTCGAGCGTTTTTCTTTCCGCCAGGTCACGTGGATGCGCTTTTCTGGTCCTATTACCAAGCCAGCAAGGGCGTGGGAGGGGCGCAAGCATCATCGGTCATCAGCGCTCGCGAATGAAGAGCGCTCGCTGCACTTCCTTCACATGTGCGGATCCTTCCGCGTTTTGGGGGTGGAAGTGCTCGTTCCGAGCGTTTTTCTTCCGCTGGGTCACGTGGCTGCGCTTATCTGGTCCTATTACCAAGCCAGCAAATCCGTGGGAGGGTCGCAAGCATCATCGGTCATCGGCGCTCGCCAATGAAGAGCGCCCGCTGCACTTCCTGCACGTGTGCGGCTCCTTCCGCGTTTTTGGGGTAAAAGTGCTCGTTACGAGCATTTTTCTTCCACCGGGTCATGTGGCTGCGCTTATCTGGTTCTATTATCAAGCCAGCAAGGGCGTGGAAGGGTTGCAAGCATCATCGATCATCGGCGCTCGCAAATGTTGCATGCCCGCTGCACTTTCTGCACATGTGCGGATCCTTCCGCGTTTAGGGGGTGGAAGCGCTGGTTCCGAGCGTTTTTCTTCCGCCGGGTCACGTGGTTGCGCTTGTCTGGTCCATTTACCAAGCCAGCAAGGGAGTGGGAGGGTCGCAAGCATCATCGGTCATCTGCGCTCACGAATGAAGAGTGCCCGCTGCACTTCCCGCACATGTGCGCATCCTTCCGCGTTTTGGAGGTGGAAGCACTCGTTCCGAGCGTTTTTCTTCCGCCGGGTCACGTGGCTGAGATGCCTAGTCCTATTACCAAGCCATCAAGGGTGTGGGAGGGTTGCATGCATCATCGGTCATCGGCGCTCGCGAATGAAGAGCGCCCGCTGCACTTTCTGCACATGTTCTGGCCCTTCCGCGTTTTGGGGGTCTAAGCGCTTGTTTCGAGCGCTTTTCTTCCATGGGGTCACGTGGCTGCGTTTGTCTGGTCCTATTACCAAGCCAGCAAGGCCGTGGGAGGGTCGCAAGCATCATCGGTCATCGGTGCTCGAGAATGAAGAGCGCCCGCTGCACTTCCTGCACATGTGCGGATCCATCCGCGTTTTGGGGGTGGAAGCACTCGTTCCGAGCGTTTTTCTTCCGCCGGGTCACGTGGCTGCGCTTGTCTGGTCCTATTACCAAGCCAGCAAGGCCATGGGAGGGTCGCAAGCATCATCGGTCATCGACGCTCACGAATGAAGAGCGCCCGCTGCACTTCCTGCACATGTGCGGATCCTTCCTCGCTTTGGGGGTGGAAGCGCTCGTTCCGGGCGTTTTTCTTCCGCCGGGTCACGTGGCTGCGTTTGTCTGGTCCTATTACCAAGCCAGCAATGGTGTGGGAGGGTTGCAAGCATCATCTGTCATCGACGCTCGCGAATGAAGGGCGCCCGCTGCACTTTTTGCACATGTTCTGGCCCTTCTGCGTATTGGGGGTGGAAGTGCTCGTTCCGAGAGTTTTTCTTCCGCAGGGTCACGTGGCTGCACGTGTCTGGTCCTATTACCAAGCTTGCAAAGCCGTGGAAGAGTCGCAAGCATCATCGGTCATCGGCGCTCGCGAATGAAGAGCGCCCGCTGCATCTCATGCACATGTGCGGCTCCTTTCGCGTTTTAGGGGTAGAAGCGCTCGTTCCGAGCATTTTTCTTCCGCCGGGTCATGTGGCTGAGCTTATCTGGTCCTATTACCAAGCCAGCAAGGCCATGGGAGGGTCGCAAGCATCATCGGTCATCGGCGCTCGCGAATGAAGAGCGCCCGCTGCACTACCTACTCATGTGCGGATCCTTCCGCGTTTTGGGGGTGGAAGCGCTCGTTTCGAGCGTTTTTCTTTCCGCCGGGTCACGTGGATGCGCTTTTCTGGTCCTATTACCAAGCCAGCAAGGGCGTGGGAGGGGCGCAAGCATCATCGGTCATCAGCGCTCGCGAATGAAGAGCGCTCGCTGCACTTCCTTCACATGTGCGGATCCTTCCGCGTTTGGGGGGTGGAAGTGCTCGTTCCGAGCGTTTTTCTTCCGCTGGGTCACGTGGCTGCGCTTATCTGGTCCTATTACCAAGCCAGCAAAGCCGTGGGAGGGTCGCAAGCATCATCGGTCATCGGCGCTCGCCAATGAAGAGCGCCCGCTGCACTTCCTGCACGTGTGCGGCTCCTTCCGCGTTTTTGGGGTAAAAGCGCTCGTTACGAGCATTTTTCTTCCACCGGGTCATGTGGCTGCGCTTATCTGGTTCTATTATCAAGCCAGCAAGGGCGTGGAAGGGTTGCAAGCATCATCGATCATCGGCGCTCGCAAATGTTGCATGCCCGCTGCACTTTCTGCACATGTGCGGATCCTTCCGCGTTTAGGGGGTGGAAGCGCTGGTTCCGAGCGTTTTTCTTCCGCCGGGTCACGTGGTTGCGCTTGTCTGGTCCATTTACCAAGCCAGCAAGGGAGTGGGAGGGTCGCAAGCATCATCGGTCATCTGCGCTCGCGAATGAAGAGTGCCCGCTGCACTTCCCGCACATGTGCGCATCCTTCCGCGTTTTGGAGGTGGAAGCACTCGTTCCGAGCGTTTTTCTTCTGCCGGGTCACGTGGCTGAGATGCCTAGTCCTATTACCAAGCCATCAAGGGTGTGGGAGGGTTGCATGCATCATCGGTCATCGGCGCTCGCGAATGAAGAGCGCCCGCTGCACTTTCTGCACATGTTCTGGCCCTTCCGCGTTTTGGGGGTCTAAGCACTTGTTTCGAGCGCTTTTCTTCCATGGGGTCACGTGGCTGCGTTTGTCTGGTCCTATTACCAAGCCAGCAAGGCCGTGGGAGGGTCGCAAGCATCATCGGTCATCGGTGCTCGAGAATGAAGAGCGCCCGCTGCACTTCCTGCACATGTGCGGATCCATCCGCGTTTTGGGGGTGGAAGCACTCGTTCCGAGCGTTTTTCTTCCGCCGGATCACGTGGCTGTGCTTGTCTGGTCCTATTACCAAGCCAGCAAGGCCATGGGAGGGTCGCAAGCATCATCGGTCATCGACGCTCACGAATGAAGAGCGCCCGCTGCACTTCCTGCACATGTGCGGAGCCTTCCTCGCTTTGGGGGTGGAAGCGCTCGTTCTGAGCGTTTTTCTTTCTGCCGGGTCACGTGGATGCGCTTTTCTGGTCCTATTACCAGGCCAGCAAGGGCGTGGGAGGGTTGCAAGCATCATCGGTCATCGGCGCTCGCGAATGAAGAGCGCCCGCTGCACTTCCTGCACATGTGCGGATCCTTCCGCGTTTTGGGGGTGGAAGCGCTCGTTCTGAGCGTTTTTCTTTCCGCCGGGTCACGTGGCTGCGCTTGTCTGGTCCATTTACCAAGCCAGCAAGGGAGTGGGAGGGTCGCAAGCATCAGCGGTCATCGGCGCTCGCGAATGAAGAGCGCCCGCTGCACTTCCTGCACATGTGCGGATCCTTCCTCGCTTTGGGGGTGGAAGCGCTCGTTCCGGGCGTTTTTCTTCCGCCGGGTCACGTGGCTGCGTTTGTCTGGTCCTATTACCAAGCCAGCAATGGTGTGGGAGGGTTGCAAGCATCATCTGTCATCGACGCTCGCGAATGAAGAGCGCCCGCTGCACTTTCTGCACATGTTCTGGCCCTTCCGCGTTTTGGGGGTCTAAGCGCTTGTTTCGAGCGCTTTTCTTCCATGGGGTCACGTGGCTGCGTTTGTCTGGTCCTATTACCAAGCCAGCAAGGCCGTGGGAGGGTCGCAAGCATCATCGGTCATCGGTGCTCGAGAATGAAGAGCGCCCGCTGCACTTCCTGCACATGTGCGGATCCATCCGCGTTTTGGGGGTGGAAGCACTCGTTCCGAGCGTTTTTCTTCCGCCGGGTCACGTGGCTGCGCTTGTCTGGTCCTATTACCAAGCCAGCAAGGCCATGGGAGGGTCGCAAGCATCATCGGTCATCGACGCTCACGAATGAAGAGCGCCCGCTGCACTTCCTGCACATGTGCGGATCCTTCCTCGCTTTGGGGGTGGAAGCGCTCGTTCCGGGCGTTTTTCTTCCGCCGGGTCACGTGGCTGCGTTTGTCTGGTCCTATTACCAAGCCAGCAATGGTGTGGGAGGGTTGCAAGCATCATCTGTCATCGACGCTCGCGAATGAAGGGCGCCCGCTGCACTTTTTGCACATGTTCTGGCCCTTCTGCGTATTGGGGGTGGAAGTGCTCGTTACGAGCGTTTTTCTTCCGCAGGGTCACGTGGCTGCACTTGTCTGGTCCTATTACCAAGCTTGCAAAGCCGTGGAAGAGTCGCAAGCATCATCGGTCATCGGCGCTCGCGAATGAAGAGCGCCCGCTGCATCTCATGCACATGTGCGGCTCCTTTCGCGTTTTAGGGGTAGAAGCGCTCGTTCCGAGCATTTTTCTTCCGCCGGGTCATGTGGCTGAGCTTATCTGGTCCTATTACCAAGCCAGCAAGGCCGTGGGAGGGTCGCAAGCATCATCGGTCATCGGCGCTCGCGAATGAAGAGCGCCCGCTGCACTACCTACTCATGTGCGGATCCTTCCGCGTTTTGGAGGTGGAAGCGCTCGTTTCGAGCGTTTTTCTTTCCGCCGGGTCACGTGGATGCGCTTTTCTGCTCCTATTACCAAGCCAGCAAGGGCGTGGGAGGGGCGCAAGCATCATCGGTCATCAGCGCTCGCGAATGAAGAGCGCTCGCTGCACTTCCTTCACATGTGCGGATCCTTCCGCGGGGGTGGAAGTGCTCGTTCTGAGCGTTTTTCTTCCGCTGGGTCACGTGGCTGCGCTTATCTGGTCATATTACCAAGCCAGCAAAGCCGTGGGAGGGTCGCAAGCATCATCGGTCATCGGCGCTCGCCAATGAAGAGCGCCCGCTGCACTTCCTGCACGTGTGCGGCGCCTTCCGCGTTTTTGGGGTAAAAGCGCTCGTTACGAGCATTTTTCTTCCACCGGGTCATGTGGCTGCGCTTATCTGGTTCTATTATTAAGCCAGCAAGGGCGTGGAAGGGTTGCAAGCATCATCGATCATCGGCGCTCGCAAATGTTGCATGCCCGCTGCACTTTCTGCACATGTGCGGATCCTTCCGCGTTTAGGGGGTGGAAGCGCTGGTTCCGAGCGTTTTTCTTCCGCCGGGTCACGTGGTTGCGCTTGTCTGGTCCATTTACCAAGCCAGCAAGGGAGTGGGAGGGTCGCAAGCATCATCGGTCATCTGCGCTCGCGAATGAAGAGTGCCCGCTGCACTTCCCGCACATGTGCGGATCCTTCCGCGTTTTGGAGGTGGAAGCACTCGTTCCGAGCGTTTTTCTTCCGCCGGGTCACGTGGCTGAGATGCCTAGTCCTATTACCAAGCCATCAAGGGTGTGGGAGGGTTGCATGCATCATCGGTCATCGGCGCTCGCGAATGAAGAGCGCCCGCTGCACTTTCTGCACATGTTCTGGCCCTTCCGCGTTTTGGGGGTCTAAGCACTTGTTTCGAGCGCTTTTCTTCCATGGGGTCACGTGGCTGCGTTTGTCTGGTCCTATTACCAAGCCAGCAAGGCCGTGGGAGGGTCGCAAGCATCATCGGTCATCGGTGCTCGAGAATGAAGAGCGCCCGCTGCACTTCCTGCACATGTGCGGATCCATCCGCGTTTTGGGGGTGGAAGCACTCGTTCCGAGCGTTTTTCTTCCGCCGGGTCACGTGGCTGTGCTTGTCTGGTCCTATTACCAAGCCAGCAAGGCCATGGGAGGGTCGCAAGCATCATCGGTCATCGACGCTCACGAATGAAGAGCGCCCGCTGCACTTCCTGCACATGTGCGGATCCTTCCTCGCTTTGGGGGTGGAAGCGCTCGTTCCGAGCGTTTCTCTTTCTGCCGGGTCACGTGGATGCGCTTTTCTGGTCCTATTACCAGGCCAGCAAGGGCGTGGGAGGGTTGCAAGCATCATCGGTCATCGGCGCTCGCGAATGAAGAGCGCCCGCTGCACTTCCTGCACATGTGCGGATCCTTCCGCGTTTTGGGGGTGGAAGCGCTCGTTCCGAGCGTTTTTCTTTCCGCCGGGTCACGTGGCTGCGCTTATCTGGTCCATTTACCAAGCCAGCAAGGGAGTGGGAGGGTCGCAAGCATCATCGGTCATCGGCGCTCGCGAATGAAGAGCGCCCGCTGCACTTCCCGCACATGTGCGGATCCTTCCGCGTTTTGGAGGTGGAAGCACTCGTTCCGAGCGTTTTTCTTTCGCCGGGTCACGTGGCTGCGCTTGCCTAGTCCTATTACCAAGCCATCAAGGGTGTGGGAGCGTTGCAAGCATCATCGCTGATCGGCGCTCGCGAATGAAGAGCGCCCGTTGCATTTTCTGCACATGTTCTGGCCCTTCTTCGTTTTGGGGGTGGAAGTGCTTGTTCCGAGGGTCACGTGGCTGCGCTTGTCTGGTCCTATTGCCAAGCCAGCAAGGGTGTGGGAGGGTCGCAAGCATCATCGGTCATCGGCGCTTGCGAATGAAGAGCGCCCGCTGCACTTCCTGCACATGTGCGGATCCTTCCGCGTTTTGGGGGTGGAAGCACTCGTTACGAGCGTTTTTCTTCCGCTGGGTCACGTGGCTGCGCTTGTCTGGTCCTACTATCAAGCCAGCAAGGCCATGGGAGGGTCGCAAGCATCATCGGTCATCGACGCTCGCGAAAGAAGAGCGCCCGCTGCACTTCCTGCACATGTGCGGATCCTTCCGCGTTTTGGGGGTGGAAGCGCTCATTCCGAGCGATTTTCTTTCTGCCGGGTCACGTGGATGCGCTTTTCTAATCCTATTACCAAGCCAGCAAGGCCGTAGAAGGGTCGCAAGCATCATCAGTCATCAGCGCTCGCGAATGAAGAGCGCCCGCTGCACTTCCTGCACATGTGCGGATCCTTCCGCGTTTTGGGGGTGGAAGCGCTCGTTCCGAGCGTTTTTCTTCCGTTGGGTCACATGGCTGCGCTTGTCTGGTCCTATTACCAAGCCAACAAAGCCGTGGGAGGGTCGCAAGCATCATCGGTCATCGGCGCTCGCGCAATGAAGAGCGCCCGCTGCACTTCGTGCACGTGTGCGGCTCCTTCCGCGTTTTGGGGGTAAAAGTGCTCGTTTTTAGCGTTTTTCTTCCGCCGGGTCATGTGGCTGCGCTTGTCTGGTCCTATTACCAAGCCAGCAACGGCGTGGAAGGGTTGCAAGCATCATCGATCATCGGCGCTCGCAAATGTTGCATGTCCGCTGCACTTTTTGCACATGTACGGATCCTTCCGCGTTTTGGGGGTGGAAGCGCTTGTGAAGAAATGAGGAATGAAAGAAGAGAGGGGTTTCACTAGCAAGCAGTTGAGTACATATAGCAAACCCTAAATTGGGCTGTACTCACTATTGAGTACCCCACTGCAGCCTAGACAATTATAACATTCTGACACACCCCCATAGCCAAAGTGGGGTGTAATCAGCACAATGAGCAAGCAGGCATAGAGCAGGAGTTCACAATAGCGAGCAAAGCTAGAGTTAATCACAGCGGGCAAGTGAGGAGGAGGAGGAACTGTGGAGGGAGAGAAGATGGAAGGCAACGACTGAAGCTGCAGAGGCACGGGCACAGGAGCGGCTGACTCAGTGGCTACCGAAGCAAGGGCGACGGACTACTGGAGTAACTGGCTCCGCGGCTATAGACGAGCGGCAGGAGCAACGGACCCACTGGCGACTGGTGCAACAGGCTCACTGGCTACCGAAGCAAGGGCGACGGACTACAGGCGCTGCAGGCGACACGACAGCTACCTTCACACAACCTCCTCCAGCTGCCCCACACCCTCGACACACACCCCCTGCTCAAACCCTAGTTCCACTCCCACAGCACCCCCCTTTCACACACCCCTTGCTGCACCCTAGGTTCACTCACACCCCACCCCCTAGCACCACTCCGTCGACTCCCACACACCCACCCCCCTCAGCGGCAGCTGCAGTAGTGGGAGACAGAGGAGGAGGAGGAGCAGGGGAGACCACACACCCGCCACCCCCTACTCGCCACCCCCAGACCCTAACACAGAGCAGGGCGGGACGGCGGGTAGGGAGGTTACAGGGGGGGGGGGGGGGGGGGGGGGGGGGGGGGGGGGGGACGCGCGGCTTCCCAGGGCGCCACGCTTGCCCCCCCCCCCAGGTCGCCCCTCCCGTCGCCTGTCGAGCCGACCTGAGGGCGCCGCGTGCGGCCCCCCAGGGAGCCGCGACGGGCGACGGGAAAAGAGGGGGGGGGCGGTGCACGGGCCCCCGGTGCGCCGCGTCAGGCGACGTAGCATGGCCGGGGCGGGGCCGGGGGAGGGTCGAGGCAGGGCCGAAAGGGGCGGCGACGGGGCCGCAAGTGGCGGCGACGGGGCCGCTGGAGGCGGCAACGGGGCCGATAGGGGCGGCGACGGGGCTGCTAGGGGCGGCGACGGGGCCGCTGGTGGCGGCGACGGGGCCGATAGGGGCGGCGACGGGGCCGCGAAGGGGCCGCGAGGGGCCTGGAAGGGCGGCGACGGGCCGCTAGGGGCGGCGACGGGGCCGCGAAGGGGCCGCGAGGGGCCTGAAAGGTCGGCGATGGGGCCGCTAGGGGCGGCAACGGGGCCGCGAAGGGGCCGCGAGGGGCCTGGAAGGGCGGCAACGGGGCCGCGAAGGGGCCTCGAGGGGCCGAGAAGGGCGGCGACGGGGCCGCTAGGGGTGGCGACGGGGTCGCTAAGGGTCGCGCGAGGGGCCGTGAGAGGGGCCTCTGGGAGGGGAAGAAAAAAGTCCGTCGCACGCCACGGGGCGTGCAACACACAGAGTAGCAGCGGAAGCAGTTAGGTGGGCCCACAGGCCAGGAGCGTAGATGCTCTGATAGCATGTGAAGAAATGAGTAATGAAAGAAGAGAGGGGTTTCACTAGCAAGCAGTTGAGTACATATAGCAAACCCTAAATTGGGCTGTACTCACTATTGAGTACCCCACTGCAGGCTAGACAATTATAACATTCTGACAGCGCTGGTTCCGAGCGTTTTTCTTCCGCCGGGTCACGTGGCTGCACTTGTCTGGTCCATTTACCAAGCCAGCAAGGGAGTGGGAGGGTCGCAAGCATCATCGGTCATCGGAGCTCGCGAATGAATAGCGCCAGCTGCACTTCCCGCACATGTGCGGATCCTTCCGCGTTTTGGAGGTGGAAGCGCTCGTTCCGAGCGTTTTTCTTCCGCCGAGTCACATGGCTGCGCTTGCCTAGTACTATTACCAAGACATCAAGGGTGTGGGAGGGTTGCAAGCATCATCGGTCATCGGCACTCGCGAATGAAGAGCGCCCGCTGCACTTTCTGCACATGTTCTGGCCCTTCCAAGTTTTGGGGGTCTAAGCGCTCGTTCCGAGGGTTATTCTTTCCGGCAGGTCACGTGGCTTCCCTTGTCTGGTCCAATTACCAAGCCAGCAAGGGCTTGGGAGGGTCGCATGCATCATCAGTCATCGGCACTCGCGAATGAAGAGCGCCTGCTGCACTTCCTGCACATGTGTGGTTCCTTCTGCGTTTTGGGGGAAGAAGCGCTCGTTTCGAGCGTTTCTCTTTCTGCCGGGTCACGTAGCTTTGCTTGCTGGTCCTATTACCAAGCGAGCAAGGGCATGGGAGGGTCGCAAGCATCATCAGTCATCGGCGCTCGTGAATGAAGAGCGCCTGCCGCAATTCCTGCACATCTGCGGCTCCTTCCGCGTTTTGGGGGTAGAAGCGCTCGTTCCGAGCGTTTTTCTTCCGCTGGGTCACGTGGATGCGCTTTTTTGGTCATATTACCAAGCCAGCAAAGGCGTGGGAGGGTTGCAAGCATCATCGGTCATCAGCGCTCGCGAATGAAGACCGTCTGCTGCACTTCCTGCACATGTGCGGATCCTTCCGCGTTTTGGGGGTGGAAGCACTCGTTCCGAGCGTTTTTCTTCCGCTGGGTCACGTGGCTGCGCTTGTCTGGTCCTATTACCAAGCCAGCAAGGCCATGGGAGGGTCGCAAGCATCATCGGTCATCGACGCTCGCGAATGAAGAGCGCCCGCTGCACTTCCTGCACATATGCAGATCATTCCGTGTTTTGGGGGTGGAAGCGCTCGTTCCGAGCGTTATTCTTTCTGCCGGGTCACGTGGATGCGCTTTTCTGAACCTATTACCAAGCCAGCAAGGGCGTGGGAGGGTCGCAAGCATCATCGGTCATCGGCGCTCGCGAATGAAGAGCGCCCGCTGCACTTCCTACACATGTGTGTATCCTTCCGCGTTTTGGGGGTGAAGCGTTCGTTCCGAGCGTTTTTCTTCCGTCGGGTTTCTTGGCTGTGCTTGTCTGGGCCTAATACCAAGCCAGCAAGGGCGTGGGAGGGTTGCGAACATCACCGGTCATCGGTGCTCGCTGCATTTCCTGCACATGTGCGGATCCTTCCGTGTTTTGGGGTTGGAAGCGCTCGTTCTGAGCGTTTTTCTTCGACTCGGTCACGTAGCTGCGCTTGTCTGGGCCTATTACCAAGCCAACAAGGACGTGGGAGGGTTGCGAGCTTCATCGGTCATCGGCGCTCGCGAATGAAGAGCGCCCGATGCACTTCTTGCATATGTGCGGATCCTTCCGCGCTTTGGGGCTGTAAGCGCTCGTTATGAGCGTTTTTCTTCCGCAGGGTCACATAACTGCACTTGTCTGGGCCTATTGCCAAGCCAGCAAGGGCGTGGGAGGGTTGCGAGCATCATTGGTCATCGGCCGCAAATGAAGAGCGCCCACTGCACTTCCTGCACATGTGCGGACCCTTTTGTGTTTTGAGGCTACAAGCGCTCGTTCCGAGCGTTTTTCTTTTGCCGGGTCACATGGCTGCGCTTGTGTGGGCCTACTGCCATGCCAGCAAGGGCGTGGGAGGGTTGCGAGCATCATTGGTCATCAGCGCTCGCGAATGGAGAGCGCCCGCTGCACTTTCTGCACATGTGCGGATCCTTCCGCGTTTTGGGGCTGGAAGCACTCGTTCCGAGCGTTTTTCTTCCGCCGGGTCACATGGTTGCGCTTGTCTGGGTCTATTGCCAAGCCAGCAAGGGCGTGGGAGGGTTGCGAGCTTCATTGGTCATCCGTGCTCGCGAATGAAGAGCGCCCGCTGCACTTCCTGCACATGTGCGGATCCTTCCGCGTTTTGGGGCTGGAATCGCTCGTTCCAAGCGTTTTTCTTCCACCGAGTCACGTGGCTGCGCTTGTCTGGGCCTATTGCGAAGCCAGCAAGGGCGTGAAAGGGTTGCTAGCATCATTGGTCATTGGCGCTCGCGAATGGAGAGCGCCCGCTGCACTTCCTGCACATGTGCGGACCCTTCTGCGTTTTGAGGCTAGAAGCGCTCGTTCCGAGTGTTTTTCTTGTGTCCGGTCACATGGCTGTGCTTGTCTGGGCCTATTGCCAAGCCAGCAAGGGCGTGGGAGGGTTGCAAGCATCATTGGTCATTGGCGCTCGCGAATGGAGAGCGCCCGCTGCACTTTCTGCACATGTGCGGATCCTTCCGGGTTTTGGGGCTGGAAGCACTCGTTCCGAGCGTTTTTCATCCGCCGGGTCACGTGGCTGCGCTTGTCTGGGCCTATTGTCAAGCCAGCAAGGGCGTGGGAGGGTTGCGAGCATCATTGGTCATCGGCGCTCGCGAATGGAGAGCACCTGCTGCACTTCCTACACATGTGCGGATCTTTTGGCGTTTTGGGGCTGGAAGCGCTTGTTCCGAGCGTTTTTCTTTCACTAGGTCACTTGGCTGCGCTTGACTTGGCCTATTGCCAAGCCAGAAAGGGCGTGGGAGGGTTGTGAGCATCATTGGTCATCGGCGCTCGCGAATGAAGAGCGCCCGCTGCACTTCCTCCACATGTGCGGATCCTTTTGCGTTTTGGGGCTGGAAGCGCTTGTTCCGAGCGTTTTTCTTCCACCGGGTCACTTGGTTGCGCTTGTCTGGGCCTATTGCCAAGCCAGCAAGGGCGTGGGAAGGTTGCGAGCATCATTGGTCATCATCGCTCTCGAATGAAGAGCGTCCGCTGCACTTCCTGCACATGTACGGATCCTTCCGCGTTTTGTGGCTTGAAGCGCTCCTTCCGTGCGTTTTTCTTCCGCCGGATCACGTGGTTGCACTTGTCTGGGCCTATTGCGAAGCCAGCAAGGGCGTGGGTGGGTTGCGAGCATCATCGGTCACCGGCGCTCGCGAATGAAGAGCGCCCGCTGCACTTCTTGCACATGTGCGGATCCTTCCACGTTTTTGGAGTGGAAGCGCTCGTTTCGAGCGTTTTTCTTCTGCTGGGTCACGTGGTCGTACTTGTCTGGGCCTATTGCCAAGCCAGCAAGGGCGTGGGAGGGTTGCGAGCTTCATTGGTCATCGGCGCTCGCAAAAAAAGAGCGCCTGGTGCACTTCTTGCACATGTGCGGATCCTTCCGCGTTTTGGGGCTGGAAGCGCTCGTTCCGAGCGTTTTTCTTCTGTTCGAGTCACGTGGTTGCGCTTTTCTGGGCCTATTTCCAAGCCAGCGAGGGCTTGGGAGGGTTGCGAGCATCATCGGTCAACGGCGCTCGCAAATGAAGGGCGCCCGCTGCATTTCCTGCACATGTGCGGATCCTTCCGCGTCTTGGGGGTGGAAGCACTCGTTCCGAGCGTTTTTCTTCCGCCGGGTCACGTGGCTGCGCTATTCTAGGCCTATTACCAAGCCAGCAAAGGCGTGGGACGGTTTCGAGTATCATCGGTCATCGGCGCTCGGGAATGAAGAGCGTCTTCTGCACTTCCTTCACATGTGCAGATCGTTCCGCATTTTGGGGTTGGAAGCTCTTGTTCTGAGCGTTTTTCTTCCGCCGGGTCACGTGGATGCCCTTGTCTGAGCCTATTACCAAGCTAGCAAAGGCGTGGGAGGGTTGCAAGCATTATCGGTCATCGGCGCTCGCGAATGAAGAGCGCCTGCTGCACTTCTTGCACATGTGCGGATCCTTCCACGTTTTGCGGCTGGAAGTGCTCGTCCGAGCGTTTTTCTTCCGCAGGAACACGTGGATGCGCTTGTATGGGCCTATTAGCAAGCCAGGAAGGGCGTGGGAGGGTTGCGAGCATCATCTGTCATCGGCGCTCGCGAATGAAGAGTGCCCACTGCACTTCCTGCACATGTGCGGATCCTTCTGCCTTTTGGGGAGTGGAAGCGCTTGTTCCGAGCGTTTTTCTTCTGCCGGGTCACGTGGCTGCGCTTGTTTGGGCCTATTACCAATCTAGCAAGGGCGTGGGAGGGTTGAGAGCATCATCGGTCATCGGCGCTCGCGAATGAAGAGCGTCCGCTGCACTTCCTGCACATGTACGGATCATTCCGAAGCGCTCATTCCGAGTGTTTTTCCTCCGCCGTATCACATGGCTGCGCTTTTCTGGGCCTATTACCAAGCCAGCAAGGGCGTGGTTGGGTTGCAAGCATTATCGGTCATCGTCGCTCGCGAATGAAGAGCGCCCGCTGCAATTCTTGCACATGTGCGGATCCTTCAGCGTTTTCAGGGGTGGAAGCGCTCGATACGAACGTTTTTCTTCCGCCGGGTCACGTGGCTGCGCTTGTTTGGGCCTATTACGAAGCTAGCAAGGGCATGGGAGGGTTGCGAGCATCATCGGTCATCGGCGCTCGCGAATGAAGAGCGCCCAGTGCACTTCCTGCACATGTGCGGATCCTTCCGCGTTTTGGGGCTGGAAGCGCTCGTTCCGAGCGTTTATCTTTTTCCGAGTCACGTGGTTGCGCTTGTCTTGGCCTATTACCAAGCCAGCAAAAGCTTGGGAGGGTTGCGAGCATCATCGGTCATCGGCGCTCGTGAATGAAGAGCACCTGATGCACTTCTGCACATGTGCAGATCTTTCCGCGTCTTGGGGGTGGAAGCGCTCAGTGTGTGTGTTTTTCTTCTGCCGGGTCATGTGGCTGTGCTTTTCTGGGCCTATTTCCAAGCCAGCAAGGGCGTGGGAGGGTTGCGAGCATCATCGGTCATCGGCACTCGCGAATGAAGAGCGCCCGCTGCACTTCCTGCACATGTGCGGATCCTTCCGCGTCTTGGGGGTGGAAGCACTCGTTCTGAGCGTTTTTCTTCCGCCGGGTCACATGGCTGCGCTTCTATGGGCCTATTACCAAGCCAACAAGGGCGGGGGAGGGTTGCAAGCATCATCGGTCATCGGCGCTCGCGAATAAAGGGCGCCCGCTGCACTTCCTGCACATGTGCGGATCCTTCCGCGTCTTGGGGGTGGAAGCACTCGTTCCTGTCAGAGGTCCACTGGTGATCCCCGATTGATCCTAGGGAAGGGTTACAGGCACGTTGGCCTGGGGGGTTATGGGCGCACTTACCGGCTACACAAACAAGCCCTTTTATCCCAGTGGTTAGTGGTTGGGATTCTGACATGGTAGCAGAGCGAAGGTCTCGGGCTCGAATCCCAGTGTGTGCACTTCGGGCATCCCAGTGCGGGGGGGTGTCAGAGGTCCACTGGTGATCCCCGATTGATCCTAGGGAAGGGTTACAGGCACGTTGGCCTGGGGGGTTATGGGCGCACTTACCCGCTACACAAACAAGCCCTTTTATCCCAGTGGTTAGTGGCTGGGATTCTGACAGTTCCGAGCTTTTTTCTTCCGTCGGGTCACGTGGCTGCGCTATTCTAGGCCTATTACCAAGCCAGCAAGGGCATGGGACGGTTGTGAGTATCATCGGTCATCGGCGCTCGCGAATGAAGAGCGTCCGCTGCACTTCCTTCACATGTGCAAATCCTTCCGCGTTTTGGTGTTGGAAGCTCTCGTTCCGAGCATTTTTCTTCCGCCGGGTCACGTGGCTGCTCTTGTCTGGGCCTATTACCAAGCTAGCAAGGGCATGGGAGGGTTGTGAGCATCATCGGTCATCGTCGCTCGCGAATGAAGAGCGCCCGCTGCATTTCCTGCACATGTGCAGATCCTTCCGCGTTTTGGGGGTGGAAGCGCTCGTTCCGAGCGTTTTTCTTCCGCCGGGTCACGTGGCTGTGCTTGTCTGGGCCTATTACCAAGCCAGCAAGGGTGTGGGAGGGTTGCGAGCATCATCGGTCATCGGCGCTCGCGAATGAAGAGCGCCCGCTGCACTTCCTGCACATGTGCGGATCCTTCCGCGTCATGGGGGTTGAAGCGCTCGTTCTGAGCGTTTTTCTTCTGCCAAGACACGTGGCTGCGCTTCTGTGGGCCTATTACCAAGCCAGCAAGGGCGTGGGAGGGTTGCAAGCATCATCGGTCATCGGCGCTAGCAAATGAAGAGCGCCCGTTGCATTTCCTGCACATGTGCGGATCCTTCCGCGTTTTGGGGCTGGAAGCGCACGTTCCGGGCGTTTTTCTTTTGCTGGGTCACGTGGCTGCGCTTGTCTGGGCCTATTACCAAGCCAGCAAAGGCGTGGGAGGGTTTTGAGCATCATCGCACACCAGCGCTCGCAAATGAAGAGTGTCCGCTGCACTTCCTGCATATGTGCGGATCCTTCCGCGTTTTGGGGGTGCAAGAGCTCGTTCCGAGCGTTTTTCTTTTTGCCGAGTCACATGGATGCGCTTTTTTGGTCCTATTACCAAGCCAGCAAGGGCGTGGGAGGGTCGCAAGCATCATCAGTCATTGGCGGTCGCGAATGAAGAGCGCCCGCTGCACTTCCTGCACATGTGCGGATCCTTCCGCGTTTTGGGGGTGGAAGCGCTCGTTCCGAGCGTTTTTCCTCCGCCGGGTCACGTGGCTGCATTTTTCAGGGCCTATTGTCAAGCCAGCAAGGGCGTGGGCGGAATGCGAGCATCATCGGTCATCGGCGGTAGCAAATAAAGAGCGCCCGTTGCATTTCCTGCACATGTGGGATCCTTCCGCGTTTTGGGGCTGGAAGCGCACGTTCCGAGCGTTTTTCCTCCGTCGAGTCACGTGGCTGCGCTTGTCTGGGCCTATTACCAATGGAGCAAGGGCGTGGGAGGGTTGCGAGCATCATCGGTCATTGGCGCTCGCGAATGAAGAGCGCCTGGTGAACTTTCTGCACATGTGCAGATCCTTCTGCGTTTTGAGGCTGGAAGCGCTCGTTCCGAGCGTTTTTCTTCTGGGCCTATTACAAAGCCAGCAAGGGCATGGGAGGGTTGCGAGCATCATCGGTCATCGGCGCTCGCGAATAAGCGCCCGTTGCATTTCCTGCACATGTGCGAATCCTTCCGCGTTTTGGGGCTGGAAGCGCTCGTTCCGCGCGTTTTTCTTCCGCTGGGTCACGTGGATGCACTTGTCTGGGCCTATTACCAAGCCAGCAAGGGCGTGGGAGGGTTGTGAGCATCATCGCTCACCAGCGCTCGCAAATGAAGAGTGACCGCTGCACTTCCTGCACATGTGCGGATCCTTCCGCGTGTTGGGGGTGGAAGCACTCGTTCTTTGCGTTTTTCTTCCGCCGGGTCACGTGGCTGCGTTTGTCTAGGCCTATTTTCAAGCCAGCAAGGGCATGGGAGGAGTCCTAGCATCATCGATCATCGGCGCTCGCAAATGAAGAACGCCCGCCGCACTTTCTGCACATTTACGGATCCTTCCTCGTTTTGGTGCTGGAAGAGCTCATTACGAGCGTTTTTCCTCCACCGGGTCACGTGGTTGCACATGACTGGGCCTATTACCAAGCCACCAAGGGCGTGGGAGGGTTGCGAACATGATCGGTCATCGGCGCTCGTGCACATGTGCAGATCCTTCCGCGTTTTGGGGCTGGAAGCGCTCGTTCCGAGCGTTTTTCTTCCGCCGTGTCACGTGGCTGCGCTTGTCTGGGCCTATTACCAAGCAAGCAAGGGCGTTGGAGGGTTGCGAGCATCATCGGTCATTGGCGCTCGCGATTATAGAGCGCCCGCTGCATTTCCTGCACGTGTGCGGATCCTTCCGCGTTTTGGGGGTAGAAGCGCTCGTTCCGAGCGTTTTTCTTCCGTTGGGTCACGTGGTTGCGCTTGTCTTGGCCTATTACCAAGCCAGCAAGGGCGTGGGAGGGTTGCGAGCATCATCGGTCATCGGCGCTCGTGAATGAAGAGCGCCCGCTGCAATATCTGCACATGTGCAGATCTTTCTGCATCTTGGGGGAGGAAGCGCTCGGTCTGAGCGTTTTTCTTCTGCCGGATCACGAGGCTGTGCTTTTCTGGGCCTACTACCAAGCCAACAAGGGCGGGGGAGGGTTGCAAGCATCATCGGTCATGGGCGCTCGCGAATAAAGGGCGCCCGCTGCATTTCTGCACATGTGCGGATCCTTCCGCGTCTTAGGGGTGGAAGCACTCGTTCCGAGCGTTTTTCTTCCGTCGGGTCACGTGGCTGCGCTATTCTAGGCCAATTACCAAGCCAGCAAGGGCGTGGGACGGCTGTGAGTATCATCGGTCATCGGCGCTCGCGAATGAAGAGCGTCCGCTGCACTTCCTTCACATGTGCAGATCCTTCAGCGTTTTGGGGTTGGAAGGTCTCCTTCCGAGCGTTTTTCTTCTGCCGGGTCACGTGGCTGCGCTTTTCTGTGCCTATTACCAAGCTAGCAAGGGCGTGGGATGGTTGCAAGCATCATCGGTCATCGGCGCTCGCGAATGAAGAGCGCCCGCTGCATTTCCTGCACATGTGCGGATCAATCCGCGTTTTTGGGGTGGAAGCGCACGATCCGAGAGTTTTTTTTCCACCGGGTCACGTGGCTGTGCTTGTCTAGGCCTATTACCAAGCCAGCAAGGGCGTGGGAGGGTTGCGAGCATCATCGGTCATCGGCACTCGCGAATGAAGAGCGCCCGCTGCACTTCCTGCACATGTGCGCATCCTTCCGCGTCATGGGGATGGAAGCGCTCGTTTTGAGCGTTTTTCTTCTGCCAGGTCACGTGGCTGCGCTTCTCTGGGCCTATTACCAAGCCAGCGAGGGCGTGGGAGGGTTGCGAGCATCATCGGTCATCGGCGCTAACAAATGAAGAGCGCCCGTTGCATTTCCTGCACATGTGCGGATCCTTCCGCGTTTTGGGGCTGGAAGCGCACGTTCCGGGCGTTTTTCTTTTGCTGGGTCACGTGGCTGCGCTTGTCTGGGCCTATTACCAAGCCACCAGGGCGTGGGAGGGTTGTGAGCATCATCGCTCACCAGCGCTCGCAAATGAAGAGTGACCGCTGCACTTCCTGCACATGTGCGGATCCTTCCGCGTTTTGGGGGTGGAAGAGCGCTTTCCAAGCGTTTTTCTTCCGCCGGGTCACGTGGCTGCGCTTGTCTGGTCCTATTACTAAGCCAGCAAGGCCGTGGGAGGGTCGCAAGCATCATCGGTCATCTGCGCTCGCGAATGAAGAGCGCCCGCTACACTTCCTGCACATGTACGGCTCCTTCCGCGTTTTGGGGGTAGAAGCGCTCGTTCCGAGCGTTTTTCTTCCGCCGGGTCACATGGATCTGCTTGTCTGGGCCTATTACCAAGCCAACAAGGGCGTGGGAGGGTTGCAAGCATCATCGGTCATCGGCGCTCGCGAATGAAGAGCGCCCGCTGCACTTCCTGCACATGTGCGGATCCTTCCTTGTTTTGGTGGTGGAAGCGCTCGTTCTGAGCGTTTTTCTTTCTGCCGGGTCACATGGATGCGCTTTTCTGGTCCTATTACCAAGCCAGCAAGGGCGTGGGAGGGTCGCAAGCATCATCAGTCATTGGCAGTCGCGAATGAAGAGCGCCCGCTGCACTTCCTGCACATGTGCGGATCCTTCCGCTTTTTGGGGGTGGAAGCCTCGTTCCGAGCGTTTTTCTTCCGCTGGGTCACGTGGCTGCGTTTTTCAGGGCCTATTGTCAAGCCAGCAAGGGCGTGGGAGGGTTGCGAGCATCATCGGTCATCGGCGCTAGCAAATGAAGAGCGCCCGTTGCATTTCCTGCACATGTGCGAATCCTTCCGCGTTTTGGGGCTGGAAGCGCACGTTCCGAGCGTTTTTCCTCCGTCGGGTCACGTGGCTGCGCTTGTCTGGGCCTGTTACCAATCGAGCAAGGGCGTGGGAGGGTTGCGAGCATCATCGGTCATTGGCGCTCGCGAATGAAGAGCGCCTGGTGCACTTCCTGCACATGTGCAGATCCTTCTGCATTTTGGGGCTGGAAGCGCTCGTTCCGAGCGTTTTTCTTCTGCCGGGTAACGTGGCTGAGCCAATCTGGGCCTATTACAAAGCCAGTAAGGGCGTGGGAGGGTTGCGAGCATCATCGATCATCGGCGCTCGCGAATAAAGAGCGCCCGTTGCATTTCCTGCACATGTGCGGATCCTTCCGCGTTTTGGGGTTGGAAGGGCTCGTTCCGCGCGTTTTTCTTCCGCTGGGTCACGTGGATGCACTTGTCTGGGCCTATTACCAAGCCAGCAAGGGCGTGGGAGGGTTGTGAGCATCATCGCTCACCAGCGCTCGCAAATGAAGAGTGGCCGCTGCACTTCCTGCACATGTGCGGATCCTTCCGCGTTTTTGGGGTGGAAGCGCTCGTTCTGTGCGTTTTTCTTCAGCCGGGTCACGCAGCTGCGTTTGTCTAGGCCTATTATCAAGCCAGCAAGGGCGTGGGAGGAGTCCTAGCATCATCAATCATCGGCGCTCGCGAATAAAGAACGCCCGCCGCACTTCCTGCACATGTGCGGATCCTTCCTCGTTTTGGTGCTGGAAGCGCTCATTCCGAGCGTTTTTCCTCCACCGGGTGACGTGGTTGCGCATGACTGGGCCTATTTCCAAGCCACCAAGGGCGTGGGAGGGTTGTGAGCATGATGGGTCATCGGCGCTCGTGAATGAAGAGCGTCCGGTGCATTTCGTGCACATGTGCAGATCCTTCCGCGTTTTGGGGCTGGAAGCGCTCGTTCCGAGTGTTTTTCTTCCGCCGGGTCACGCAGTTGTGCTTGTCTGGGCCTATTACCAAGCAAGCAAGGGCATGGGAGGGTTGCGAGCATCATCGGTCATTGGCGCTCGCGATTGAAGAGCGCCCGCTGCACTTCCTGCACGTGTGCGGATCCTTCCGCGTTTTGGGGGTATGTGAGGATCTAGGATCGAGCTCAGAAAAGAGAATGTGAATTGAATTGATTCACCTGGGTACAACACGAGGCTATATATAGGCTCGACACAAGGCCCAGTAACCAGGAGTTACGCGAAGGTTCCGCGGGTCGCAAAGCGTCCCGAACAGATCCTTCCTGAATTCGGTAGAAGGCAATTCGGTGGCAACCGAAAAGCCAGAATTCGGTGCACGCAACCTAGCTCGGTGCTATAACTATAATAAAACATAGGAAAGCACCTAGCCTAGGAAATCAAGCAATTCATGCATGCATATATTTATCCTATGCTAGAAATAGCATAATAAAGTAAAGGCAAGCAAGCATAGCTGGCATAAGCCGTCGTACTCTCACACGTCCCCCTCTCAAAGCTGGGTGGCGTGAGATACACCCTGCTTGACAAGATAGTCCTTGAGAGCACAGCGTGCGTTGCCCATATCAGCTTCTGCAACCCAACTGTCCTCAGTGGGGTCGTATCCCTTCCAGCGCATCAGAAACTCGAGGGTCTTGCCGCTGCGGTGCCGATGAGTGAGAACGCGCTCGATCTCGTACTCGGGTTCATCCTGTATAAGAACAGGTGGTGGTGGCGGTAGCTGGCGTCCCTGGAACTGTTGGTTTGGGTCCTTGTAGGGTTTCAGTAGCTGAACATGGAAAGCGTTGTGAAGCTTCCAAGTAGTAGGTAAGCGCAAGCAGAATGTAACGGGTGTCACATGTGCCTCAACGAGAAAAGGACCACAGAAGCGAGGCCGGAGTTTGGATGGGAGGTGAGACAGGTTCAAGTTGCGCGTGTCAAGAAGCACCTGATCTCCGACTGCTACTGAGTGATCACATCGCTGACGATCGCCATACTGCTTCTGGGAGGTCTGCATCGTGGTGAGTCGTCGCTGAGTCTTCTCCCATAGCTGCTGCATGGTGGTGACGAAGTCGTGTGCGGCTTGGACGTGTGCCGGTGTGGTTGGCTGCTGTGGTGTGAGTGGTTCCCGTCCGTAACACAGGAAGAAAGGAGTTTTCCCTGTGGCCGCATGTGATGCGTTGTTGTAAGCGAACTCTAGGGTCGGTAACTGTGTGTCCCAGTGGCTGACGTCGTCCTTGCAAGCTGTGCGCAGTAACTGTTCAACCACTTGATTGAGTCGCTCTGTCTATCCATCAGTCTGTGGGTGGTATGCTGAGGACATCGCAAGTTTGGTCCCCAATAATCCCATGAGCTCCTTCCAGAACTTACTTGTGAATTTGGGGTCTCTGTCTGATATAAGTGTAGCGGGGATGCCGTGGATGGTGATGATGCGGTCGAAGAAGAGGCGAGCAGTTGCTTCAGCTGTAGCTGTGGCGTTGGTCGGTATGAAGTGACCCATTTTGGAGAACTTGTCGATCACCACGAGTATAGCGTCATGCCCTCGTGAGGTCGAAGGAAGTCCCGTGATGAATTCAAGGCTAACGACTTGCCATGGCTGCTCCGGTACGGGTAGAGACTGAAGTAACCCTGCTTTTTTCTGCTTGCTGCTCTTCATCCGCTGGCACGTGTCGCACCAGGTGACGAACTGCTGCACGTCTGCTGCCATCCCGGGCCAGTAGTAATACTTCGCTATCCCGCTCCCGAAATGTCCCGCGTATGGTACGTCGTGAAACTCCTCCAATAGGATCTGCCGTAGCGGGGCGTAATTCGGTACCCAAATCTTTCCTGAACCCTTCCTTACAGCTAAGTCTTTCTCCCACTGTAATAGCTTCTTGGTCTGTGCTGTAGTGATCTCTGCGTCCACGGAGTACCCATGTTGGAATAGACCCTTGAGCAGAGGGTTCATCCCGTTGAGCTGGATGCCTGCGACATGACCGGGGCTGCTCAACGCGTCTGCTTTGTTGTGTAGCCCGGGCTTGTAGATGATGTCGTAGTGGAAGTTGTTGGTGCAACCCTACGGTTTGCACTCGGCTTGTTGTCCGTGTGCGTGAATGTGTGTGTGTATGGAATGGTATAAGGGCATGGGATAATATATATTTCATGCTTATAATTGTGTGTGAATGTTGAGTCATGATGTCGAGTGTGTGTGTCGAGTCAATAGCGAGTTATCGCTAGACGCGTGTTACGCGGTCGTTTGTGTCTCGCGCGCGGTTTCTATTTTGTCGTGCGCGGTTTCTATTTTGTCCTGTGTCGAACGTTCGGCGTGTCGCAGGTGTGTGCAGCAGACCCATCAAGAACTCAAGGATGAGTTTGTGATGCCCGAGCCTTGGTGTCAAGCCTCAAGTGATTTCGAAGCTTGCCAAAAGGGTACACCTCAAGATATTGAAGATAGTTACATTACTTTGTGTAGTGTAAAATTTCACTTGGTGTAGGCCCTAGTGAAGGGTAGTTTCGAGACCCTTCGTGGTTGGGGACAGTGTGGCACTGTTCCACATCACTGTACCTCGGCTCTTGGGGTTTGTAGGAGCTGGGAGTCATTCCCAACTCGTAACTCTTCCTATCTTGTGTTCTAAGACTATAGTGGCTGCCATAGTACCGTTCGTTCAAACCGACGCTGTGTCGTCAATTCTTTATCAAATCGTGCAATCTAAATTGATAATTGTAGACGACGTAAAGACGCTCCAGATCCAATTTGAATCAAGTCATTTGCAGCTGTGAGCAGAACGCTATCAACGTTTGAAGCCGCTGTGCAGAAATCCGTCTGTGCTCTCTATCTTTCGTTTTAGGCACATTCAAGCCTATTGTGACTATAACAAGTGGTATCAGAGCCCCTTGGAGCAGTTTCGACAATGTCTGGACCTGAGGAAAGGGGTGGCAGAGGTGCTGGTGGCAGTGGAGAAGCTCAAGCTCAAGGCCAACCCCGTGATTCAGCCATGGCGCCCATGCAACCAAGTCTTGGCCCACCTAGGGATGAGCCTAGGGTGTTTGGGCTTGACAAGTTCAACGGTGACAACTTTGCTGAATGGTCCTTCAAGATGGAGAACATCTTTGACCACTATGACCTGCTGGAGGTGATGGAAGGAACGGAGAAGCGCCCCGAGAACGACCCGGAGAAGAGCCCGTGGGTGCGGAAGAGCGCACAAGGCTATCTCTTACTTGGGCAAGCGTTGGGGAGCAGTCAGATCCGTCACATCAAGCCATTCCAGCATGAACCAGAGAAAGGACCAAAGGCATGGGCTGCTCTCAAGGGTGTACATGCTCCTGCAACAGCGGCGGTAGCGGTGGTGTTGGAACGGCAAATGGCGGCACTACGAATTGAAGAAGACGAAGCGGTTGAAGAAGGGGTGCAGAAATTCTTCGACTTGTTGACGCGGCTTGAGGGAGCTGATTTGAACTACAGTGAGCTCCAAAAGAAGACCAAGTTGCTGGCCTTACTCCCAGAGTCATGGTCCTCGCTCATCATCAACCTTAATCGCGACTTGCCCCGCCTCTCGCTTGAAGACGTGAAGCGAGCTATCCTTCAAGAAGATTTCCGCCGCCGTGAGTTGGCGAGTGCGGATGGCGCTGGGGCAGCGAGCATCGGCCGTGGATATGGTCGAGGAAGAGGCAGAGGACGAGGGGGAGGAAGGTTTGGTGGCAGCAACTTCGGCGGAGGCCGCAGGAGTGGCGGTTACGGCAGCGACGACAAGAGCTACGGACGCGGTCGCGGCCGATTCGACGGCGAGTGTCACTATTGCCACAAGAGCGGACACATGTGGCGCGACTGCTACAAACTCCCTGATGGTTGGACCCCTGCTCAAGGCCAAGAGGGTAGAGGAGCAGGAGGAGGGAGAGGACGAGGCCGTGGAGGCCGTGGCGGTCGCGGTGGCGGAGCTGCAAACATGAAGAGCGGAGACAACGACAAGGACTCGAGCGACGATCGATACCCGGGTCTATTCTACTTCGTGTCGACGCAAGTACCGGCTGGTCTAGAGAAGGATGAAGGCTTTGAGGAGCCAGCAGCTGTGGGGAAGGTGACCCTACACCCCCTGGACTATTGGGTGATTGATAGTGGCGCTACCTATAGCATGACACCTCGCCCGGACTTGCTCACCGAACTCGAGCCGTCACCGGTGAAGCATGTCACATCGGCTTTGGGGCAGCGAGCAGAGGTGAAAGGCATGGGCAAGGCCATGTTCAAGGGTGCTGATGGGAAGATGGTGGGCCTCAAGAACGTGCTTTGGGTGCCCAGCCTTGCTGCAAACCTGATTTCCGTGCGGCGGTTGGCAAAGGCCGGCATGGACACGAACTCGAAGGGAGCCAAGACCTACACCGCAAGGCTTGGCGATCGAATTCTTTGGGACCTTCATGAGGACAGGGATGTCTACAACGAGATGTGGCAGATCCCAGTGGTCCCTATGCCTAAGGAGAGGCAAGTGGCAGCAAGCATCAGCACCAAGGATGGAGCGGTCGGTAGCGACGATGGCGCGAACGGTCGCGCTAAGGAGAATGAGCTCAAGAAGAGCAAACCTGGAGGGACCAGCAAGTTCAGTGAACCTAAGGAGAGTGGTGCAGCAACCAAGGAGCAGCAAAAGGGTGAGGAGAACCCAGAGGCAGCAGCGGAGGAGGACTACGGAGAGAGTATGTGGGGCGCTATTGCGAGCGCGGCATTCTCCAATCCAACTGGAGCAGTACTGATTCAGGATCAAGCAGTCGGAGCAGTACTGATTCAGGATCACGGACGCGGTTTGCAGCCCATCGCCTACCTCAGTAAGAAGCTACACGGAGCAGAACTGAACTACCCCATCCATGACAAGGAAGCCTTAGCGATTGTCATAGCCTTCAAGGCGTGGAGGTGTTACCTAGAGGGAGCCAAGACTACAGTCTATACTGACCACTGCAGTCTCAAATACCTAAAGTCGCAGCCGACGCTCTCACGACGACAAGTGCGGTGGGTGGACTTTCTGGAAACTCACTTCTGTTATAGTCACAATAGGCTTGAATGTGCCTAAAACGAAAGATAGAGAGCACAGACGGATTTCTGCACAGCGGCTTCAAACGTTGATAGCGTTCTGCTCACAGCTGCAAATGACTTGATTCAAATTGGATCTGGAGCGTCTTCACGCGTCTACAATTAGCAATTTAGATTGCACGATTTGATAAAGAATTGACGACACAGCGTCGGTTTGAACGAACGGTACTATGGCAGCCACTATAGTCTTAGAACACAAGATAGGAAGAGTTACGAGTTGGGAATGACTCCCAGCTCCTACAAACCCCAAGAGCCGAGGTACAGTGATGTGGAACAGTGCCACACTGTCCCCAACCACGAAGGGTCTCGAAACTACCCTTCACTAGGGCCTACACCAAGTGAAATGTTACACTACACAAAGTAATGTAACTATCTTCAATATCTTGAGGTGTACCCTTTTGGCAAGCTTCGAAATCACTTGAGGCTTGACACCAAGGCTCGGGCTCTTCATCAAAAACTCATCCTTGAGTTCTTGATGGGTCTGCTGCACACACCTGCGACACGCCGAACGTTCGACACAGGACAAAATAGAAACCGCGCACGACAAAATAGAAACCGCGCGCGAGACACAAACGACCGCGTAACACGCGTCTAGCGATAACTCGCTATTGACTCGACACACACACTCGACATCATGACTCAACATTCACACACAATTATAAGCATGAAATATATATTATCCCATGCCCTCATACCATTCCATACACACACACATTCACGCACACGGACAACAAGCCGAGTGCAAACCGTAGGGTTGCACCAACAAACTCCCCCTCGGATTGTTGGCCTTAGGATATGTTGCTCTCTCAGTTCAGAGCCATCCCAGCCAGCTTGCAACACTTCCAATGCTGCTGCTCCACCAGCCTCTTGGTCATCATGTCAGCCGGCTGCCCCGTGGTCTTCACGTAGCGCAACTCAACTTCACCCGCGGTTACCATGCTCCTCGTCCAATGCCACTTCACCCTCATGTGCTTCGTGAGTCCATGCAACACAGGGTTCTTAGCAAGAGCAATGGCACCCTGGCTGTCACAGTACAGTGGGGTAGGTCCTTGCTGCTCCTCCCCCAATTCAGCCAACAAACGCCGCTGCCACACAATCTCCCGTACGGCACGGAAGAGTGCCATGTACTCGGACTCCACCGAGCTCAAAGCTTGGTCAACCTGCTTCTTGCTCTCCCAAGCAGTTGGGCCTCCACCAACACAGCATATGAAGCCTCCCACACTTGTCATGTCCTCTGGTTCTGATGCATATGAAGCATCCGAGTAGGCGGTGAGGAACAAACGCCCGGGTTCAACACCATCCGCGCCCTTTTGGCGCCTTTGTGCCGCCGCCGAGTATTGCAGCCCAACGGTCGGTGTTTGGCCAAGATACTTGGCCACCCTCATTCCAGCTGCTACCTGCTCCTCATTAGGGCATTGCACAACCCTAGCCAGCTGCCCGGTAGCAAACGCGACGTCCGGTCGGGTGTTTACCGCCGCATACATGAGGCTGCCCACCAACGAGTGAAATCGGCGCCTCTCCTCTTCACCAACGCTCTCCTCCTCTGGTCCCTTCACACACTTGAACCCAGAGGGAAAGGGTGTAGCCACATGGCCTTCACTCTGCCCAAAGTTGGCAGCCAATGCCTCCAGGTACTTTCGTTGATGCACCCGCATGCACCGCTTCTCCACATCTCGTTCGATGTGGAGCCCAAGGTAGAAGCTCACGTCACCAAGGGCCTTGCACTTGAACTTGTCTTGAAGCTTCAGCATCACCTCCTTCACAAGGTCAGAAGAGGGTGAGAAAATGAGGATGTCATCCACATAAACCACCATGAAACTCCTCTGCTCCCCCTCGCCAAGCATGAACAAGGAGTGATCGGCCGTTGAGGGAGTGAAGCCGATCTCCTCCAAAACTCCTCGCAGCTTCAAGTACCACTGCCTAGGGGCCTGCTTCAGTCCATAAAGGGCCTTCTTCAGCCTCAAAACTCTGCCACTACCATCATCAAACCCCTCTGGCTGCGCCATGAAAATCTCTTCCTCAAGGACGCCATTGAGGAATGCCGTTGTGACATCCATTTGTTTCACCACCCATCCTTTGATGGCAGCTCCCGCGAGTAGGGTTCGCAGCGTCGTCGGCTTCACCACAGGAGCAAACAACTCCTTATAGTCCACCTTCTCCTTCTGCTGGTACCCCTTCGCCACAAGCCTAGACTTGTAGCGCTCGATCTTGCCGTCGGCGTCGGACTTGATCTTGAAGAGCCACTTGGACGTAATCGCCTTACGCCCCTCCGGTAGCTCCACCAATTCCCATGTGCCGTTCTCCTCAATGCTCTTCAGCTCACTCTCCATTGCCTTCTTCCACTCCTCAGCATCACTACTCTCCAAGGCCTCCTTGAGAGTTGCTGGTTCCCCCGGCATCTCCACCGGAGAGAAGAACGCGAAGGCACACTCCTCGTAGTCACTCTCCTCGTCTTCTCCAACTATAAGTGCCGCTCCGGCCAAGGCTGACTTGGCTGGCTTTCCCAGTGCCTCATAGGTCAGCCTATTTGGGGCTTGGATTCTCCTTTTGCCCCTTCCTTCTTCCTCAGCTGCAGGGACATGAAGGCCTTGGCGTTGCTGCGGGGTGACTCGGATCCGTGGAGCACTCGTAGTGCAAGAAGGAAGTGTCGGTGCACGCTCGCTCACTTGCTGAACCTCCTCCTCTTCTTCCTCTGCATCCTTGGCCTCCTCTCCCCCATTCACAAGAGAAGATTGCCTTGTGGTGGTGCTGCCGCTGCTCAGCTCCAAGGGCAGCTCCACATGCTCCAAACCGGAACTCTTCACGTCCCCCAACCGCACGCCTATCTTCGCCTCATTCTCCGCCTTCCAATCCTTGTACATCAGATTCTCCATGAATTTGCAGTCCCTGCTCACCAAGAATTTCTTGGTGAATGGGTCCCAAAGAAGCCATCCCTTGCTGTTTTGAGCCATGCCCAAGTGCACGGCCCACACCACCTTGGCACCAAGCTTGTTGTGCCGAAGATGCTTAGGCACGAGCGCCATGCACATGCACCCGAACACCCGAAGCATATCCACCTTTGGCTTCCTTCCTAGCCACTCCACATAGGGCACCCATTTGTCTTCTCCCACATGATTCAAGGCTCTGTTCTTGGCCACACACGCGCTCCGCACCGCATCAGGCCAGAAATAGTCGGGTAGCCCGGCTTCAATGAGCAACCCGCGTGCCGCCTCCGTGATTGTGCGGTTCGCTCGCTCGGCGATGCCGTTCATTGCAGGGGAGTATGGCATGGTGAGGGAGTGCCGAATACCATTCTTCTTCAGCCACAACCCAAACTCCTTGCTCAGGAACTCTCCCCCTCGATCGGTGCGGATTGACTTGACTAGACGGTCTTGTTGCCGCTCCACCATCGGGAACCAATCCGTCTTCAACGTTTCAGCCACGTCGCTCTTCTTGGCCAGCACGTACACCCAAGTCATGCGGGTGTAGACGTCGACAATGGTGAGAAAATACTCAGCTCCAGCAGCTCCAAGCTTCAGGGGGCCCACCACGTCCATCACCACCTCATCAAGCGGTGCCTTTGCCGTTGCCTCCGAACTAGGGAACGGAAACCGGGTGAACTTGGCTTGAATGCACGTCGGGCAGCCAAGCACCTCATCGGGCTCCCCCTTCACACGTATGCCAGCAACCATCTCATTCTTCACTAGCTGCTGCAAGATGGGCAGGGCCACATGCCCCATGCGCCGATGCAAGGTGAGCCAATCACACTCCCCCGTAGCCGAAGTTGGATTGGAGAATGCCGCGCTCGCAATAGCGCCCCACATACTCTCTCCGTAGTCCTCCTCCGCTGCTGCCTCTGGGTTCTCCTCACCCTTTTGCTGCTCCTTGGTTGCTGCACCACTCTCCTTAGGTTCACTGAACTTGCTGGTCCCTCCAGGTTTGCTCTTCTTGAGCTCATTCTCCTTAGCGCGACCGTTCGCGCCATCGTCGCTACCGACCGCTCCATCCTTGGTGCTGATGCTTGCTGCCACTTGCCTCTCCTTAGGCATAGGGACCACTGGGATCTGCCACATCTCGTTGTAGACATCCCTGTCCTCATGAAGGTCCCAAAGAATTCGATCGCCAAGCCTTGCGGTGTAGGTCTTGGCTCCCTTCGAGTTCGTGTCCATGCCGGCCTTTGCCAACCGCCGCACGGAAATCAGGTTTGCAGCAAGGCTGGGCACCCAAAGCACGTTCTTGAGGCCCACCATCTTCCCATCAGCACCCTTGAACATGGCCTTGCCCATGCCTTTCACCTCTGCTCGCTGCCCCAAAGCCGATGTGACATGCTTCACCGGTGACGGCTCGAGTTCGGTGAGCAAGTCCGGGCGAGGTGTCATGCTATAGGTAGCGCCACTATCAATCACCCAATAGTCCAGGGGGTGTAGGGTCACCTTCCCCACAGCTGCTGGCTCCTCAAAGCCTTCATCCTTCTTTGGACCAGCCGATACTTGCGTCGACACGAAGTAGAATAGACCCGGGTATCGATCGTCGCTCGGGTCCTTGTCGTTGTCTCCGCTCTTCATGTTTGCAGCTCCGCCACCGCGACCGCCACGGCCTCCACGGCCTCGTCCTCTCCCTCCTCCTGCTCTTCTACCCTCTTGGCCTTGAGCAGGGGTCCAACCATCAGGGAGTTTGTAGCAGTCGCGCCACATGTGTCCGCTCTTGTGGCAATAGTGACACTCGCCGTCGAATCGGCCGCGACCGCGTCCGTAGCTCTTGTCGTCGCTGCCGTAACCGCCACTCCTGCGGCCTCCGCCGAAGTTGCTGCCACCAAACCTTCCTCCCCCTCGTCCTCTGCCTCTTCCTCGACCATATCCACGGCCGATGCTCGCTGCCCCAGCGCCATCCGCACTCGCCAACTCACGGCGGCGGAAATCCTCTTGAAGGATAGCTCGCTTCACGTCTTCAAGCGAGAGGCGGGGCAAGTCGCGATTAAGGTTGATGATGAGCGAGGACCATGACTCTGGGAGTAAGGCCAGCAACTTGGTCTTCTTTTGGAGCTCACTGTAGTTCAAATCAGCTCCCTCAAGCCGCGTCAACAAGTCGAAGAATTTCTGCACCCCTTCTTCAACCGCTTCATCTTCTTCAATTCGTAGTGCCGCCATTTGCCGTTCCAACACCACCGCTACCGCCGCTGTTGCAGGAGCATGTACACCCTTGAGAGCAGCCCATGCCTTTGGTCCTTTCTCTGGTTCACGCTGGAATGGCTTGATGTGACGGATCTGACTGCTCCCCAACGCTTGCCCAAGTAAGAGATAGCCTTGTGCGCTCTTCCGCACCCACGGGCTCTTCTCCGGGTCGTTCTCGGGGCGCTTCTCCGTTCCTTCCATCACCTCCAGCAGGTCATAGTGGTCAAAGATGTTCTCCATCTTGAAGGACCATTCAGCAAAGTTGTCACCGTTGAACTTGTCAAGCCCAAACACCCTAGGCTCATCCCTAGGTGGGCCTAGACTTGGTTGCATGGGCGCCATGGCTGAATCACGGGGTTGGCCTTGAGCTTGAGCTTCTCCACTGCCACCAGCACCTCTGCCACCCCTTTCCTCAGGTCCAGACATTGTCGAAACTGCTCCAAGAGGCTCTTATACCACTTGTTATAGTCACAATAGGCTTGAATGTGCCTAAAACGAAAGATAGAGAGCACAGACGGATTTCTGCACAGCGGCTTCAAACGTTGATAGCGTTCTGCTCACAGCTGCAAATGACTTGATTCAAATTGGATCTGGAGCGTCTTCACGTCGTCTACAATTAGCAATTTAGATTGCACGATTTGATAAAGAATTGACGACACAGCGTTGGTTTGAACGAACGGTACTATGGCAGCCACTATAGTCTTAGAACACAAGATAGGAAGAGTTACGAGTTGGGAATGACTCCCAGCTCCTACAAACCCCAAGAGCCGAGGTACAGTGATGTGGAACAGTGCCACACTGTCCCCAACCACGAAGGGTCTCGAAACTACCCTTCACTAGGGCCTACACCAAGTGAAATGTTACACTACACAAAGTAATGTAACTATCTTCAATATCTTGAGCTGTACCCTTTTGGCAAGCTTCGAAATCACTTGAGGCTTGACACCAAGGCTCGGGCTCTTCATCAAAAACTCATCCTTGAGTTCTTGATGGGTCTGCTGCACACACCTGCGACACGCCGAACGTTCGACACAGGACAAAATAGAAACCGCGCACGACAAAATAGAAACCGCGCGCGAGACACAAACGACCGCGTAACACGCGTCTAGCGATAACTCGCTATTGACTCGACACACACACTCGACATCATGACTCAACATTCACACACAATTATAAGCATGAAATATATATTATCCCATGCCCTCATACCATTCCATACACACACACATTCACGCACACGGACAACAAGCCGAGTGCAAACCGTAGGGTTGCACCAACAGGAACTGGTTTACGCACCCGAAATCGGCGCCTTCCGTCGTCGCCCCCGCGGTTTTAAAAGCTCGGTTTTAGCGGTCGAAAAACTTCGCGTGCAAACAGGCTCTGATTACCAAGTGTGAGGATCTAGGATCGAGCTCAAAAAAGAGAATGTGAATTGAATTGGAACCTGGGTACAACACGAGGCTTATATAGGCTCAACACAAGGCCCAGTAACCAGGTGTTACGCGAAGGTTCCGCGGATCGCGAAGCCTCCCGAACAGATCCTTCCCGAATTCAGTAGAAGGCAATTCGGTGGCAACCGAAAAGCCAGAATTCGGTGCACGCAACCTAGCTCGGTGCTATAACTAAAAAAAAATATAGGAAAGCACCTAGCCTAGGAAATCAAGCAATGCATGCATGCATATAATTATCCTATGCTAGAAATAGCATAATAAAGTAAAGGCAAGCAAGCATAGCTGGCATAAGCCGTCGTACTCTCACCGGGTCACGTGGTTGCGCTTGTCTGGGCCTATTACCAAGCAAGCAAGGGCGTGGGAGGGTTGCGAGCATCATCGGTCATTGGCGCTCGCGATTGAAGAGCGTCCGCTGCACTTCCTGCACGTGTGCGGATCCTTCCGCGTTTTGGGGGTAGATGTCAGATTTATATGACATAGCTACTGTAGGCTATAGTGGGGTAGCACATATGGGGTACAGTTTTCTAGGGTTCACATTTGTACCCAACTTTCCCTTAGTCAATTCATTCCTCGTTTCTTCTCATGGTATCGAGCAGGTTCCCTAGTGGGAACGATTCCTAGGGCCCACCACCACGAAATTTTTTTTCCTGCCCGGAGCGCGCTTCGCTCCGGCCCGAGTCGCGCCCTGTGTGCTCTCCCTACCGTCGCGCCCTTGCTAGGCCCCTCACGGCCCCGTCGCGTCGCCCTTAGCGGCCCTCTCACGGCTCCCTAGCGCCGCCCTTACGGCTCGTCGCGCCGCCCTTACGGCCCGTCGCGCCGCCCTTACGGCCCGTCGCGCCCGTCGCGCCGCCCTCACGGCCCCTCGTGCCGCCCTTACGGCCCCTCATGCCGCCCTTACGGCCCCTCGCGCCGCCCTTACGGCCCCTTACGGCCCCTCACGCTACCCTTACGGGCCCTCCCGCGGCCCCTTCGGCCCCTCCCGCCGCCAGTCGGCCCCCCTTACGGCCCCCTCGCGGCCCCTCGAGCCGCCTTCCGCGGCCTCCTCACAGCCCGTCGCCGCCCTCGACGGCCCCTCGTGGCGCCCTTCACGGCCTCTCCGCCGCTCTTCGCGGCCCCTAGCAGCCGGCAGCCGCCGTCCCTGAGGCAGCAGCCGCAGCCGTCTCTGCAGCAGCAGTCGCCACAGCTTCTGCGACTGCTGCCGCGACCGGCCGCCGAGCCACCCAGCAGCCGAGCACCCGAGCCGCCGAGCCGCCCAGCAGCTGAGCACTCGAGCCGCCGAGCCGCCCTGCAGCCGAGCAGCCGAGCCGCCGAGCCGCCCAGCAGCCGACCGCCGAGCCGCCCGGGCCGCCGAGTCGCCGAGCCGCCCGAGCCGCCCGAGCCGCCGAGTCGCCCGAGCCGCCCGAGCCGCCGAGTCGCCGACCCGCCGTCCTGCCGAGCCGCCGAGCCGCCGAGCCGCCCGAGCCGCCCTGTCCGGTAAGAGCAGCGCCTCTATCACTGCACTGCCCTTACCCTACTGTTCGCACTGCTAGTCTACTGCTATCATGGCTACCCCTAGTGTCCTCGCCTTTGACGCTGAGGGTCGGGCCATTGACTTTGACGTCTGGGTAGATGACCTGCAGCTTTTCTTACAGTGCGATAGGGCAGACGGTCTCTCCCTCTTTGACCTCACCTCTGGTGCCTCTCCTGCCCCTGCTTCTGATGCCGATGCCACTGTTCGCTCACAGTGGGCCACACGCGATGCTGCTGCACGTCTAGCTGTGCGTCGCCACCTGCCTACCTCTGAGCGTACGCACTTTAGCCAGTACAAGAGTGCTCACACCTTGTACGACGTTGTAGTTGCGCGCTACTCCTCCCCTGCCACTGCTGCACTGAGCCGCCTCATGCTACCGTACCTCTTCCCTGACCTTGCTGCCTTTCCCACAGTCGCTGACCTCATTACGCACCTCCGCACTAGTGACACTCGCTACCGCGCTGCGCTTCCTGCTGAGTTCTGCGCCAAGAACCCCCCCCCATGTACATCACCCTCTACTACATAGTCACCCGGCTCCCTGACTCCCTTCGCGTAGTCAGGGACCACTTCCTCTCAGTTTGCCCCACCACTCTCACCGTTGACCTCCTCGAGAAGGCCCTCCTAGCAGCAGAGAAGAGCATAGTCGCTGTAGGAGCCTCTCGTGGTGACCCTCGCACCCCCGTCTTTGAGGGGTGTTCCCCCTCCCCCCTTTTGCCCTCTGTTGCCTCTGCTGCTGCGGCCGACCTCGTTGGTCTCGAGTCGGTCGGCGCTGCGTCTGCCCCGAGCGGGAGACGCCGCACCGGCAAGGGCAAGGGGGGCAAGGGCGCTGGAGGGGCTGGCGGGGGTGGCGGAGGTGGCGGTGGCGGCAGTGGAGGGGGTGGGGGTGGTGGTGGGAGTGGTGGCGGGGGTGGAGGTGTCGGTGGTGGCAGTGGAGACGGAGGCGGCGGCGGCGGTGGCGGTGGGAGCGGAGGTGGCGGAGGTGGCGGCGGTGGAGGAGGCGGCGGCGGAGGAGGTGGAGCTGGTCGGGGTGGCGCTGGGCAGAGGGTCGGCTCCGGTGGTGGTCAGCGCCAGCAGCAGCAGCAGCAGCGGCAGCAGCGCACTCGTGACATCCCCCCCCCTCAGCAGCTCCGTGAGTGGTACGCTGCACGCCAGCGGGGTGGGGGTACTGGTCCGTGCACCTACGTCCTACGCACCGGCGACCGCGCGGGTGAGCAGTGCGGGGGTGCGCACTCCACCCAGCGCTGCTTTGGCCGCCTGACGGACGCTTGGTGTCACCAGTTCCCTGAGGCCACTGAGATCCCCCGCTGGGGCGAGCTGTCTAGGGCGGGTGTAGCTGTCTTTGACCTTGACTTTGATGCTATTCTTGCTGCCATGTATGCTGTGACTATTAGTGATGAGGGTGACTGTTACCGGTGTTTTCCGCCCGACCCGGGCATTGAGACTGCTGCTCTAGGTACTGGTGAGGCTGCTGCTCTAGGTGCTAGCGAGGCTGCTGCTCTAGGTGCTCGCGCGTCTGCTCCCTCAGGTGCTGGTGAGTCTGCTCTCTCAGGTACTGCGTCGGCTTCGGCCTCCCACACCTTCACCCTTGACTCGGGGGCTTCTCGCTCCTTCTTTCGAGACCGCACCACACTCACGCCGCTTGGCCGGCCAGTTGCAGTCTCTCTGGCAGACCCCTCTGGGGGTCCTGTCCTTGCTCACTTCTCCACTGTCCTCCCGTGTCCGGCGGCCCCCTCTGGCACCCTGTCTGGTCTTTACCTCCCCTCGTTCTCTACGAACTTGGTGAGTGGTGCTGACCTCCAGGATGCGGGGGTTCACTAGTTCACTCCTGCGAGTCAGCGGGTGACCCACTGCACGGACGCTCGGACAGGCCGACACCTGGCTACGTTTACACGTCGGCCGGGGTCGAGCCTGTACACACTGACCACTGCGTCTCCTCCAGTCACTGCGTCAGGTCAGGTAGCTGCGTCGGGTCAGGTGTTTGCTGCAGCGTCCAGGTCTGGTCCTGAGTCTGCCCCCTGTTCGTGTCGCCTCCTGTCGCACGAGACTCTCCTCTGGCACCACCGCCTTGGTCACCCCTCCCTGCTTCGTCTCCGAGGCATGGCCTCCCGTGTCCTTGTCTCTGGTCTTCCCCGGTCCCTCCCTCCCCTTCCTCCGGGGCCCGGCCCTACCTGCGTCCCTTGTGTCGAGGGGCGGCAGCGGGCTGCCCCTCACTCCTCCCAGTTTCCTCCGACAGAGGCCCCGCTGCAGACGCTTCACATGGACGTGTGGGGCCCGGCCCGCGTCCGTGGACAGGGTCACGAGCGCTACTTCCTGCTGGTGGTTGACGACTACTCGCGTTACACCACAGTCTTCCCCTTGCGCAGCAAGGGTGATGTCACTGCGGTGTTGATCGACTGGATCCGCGCAGCTCGTCTCCAGCTCAGGCAGAGCTTCGGCTCGGACTTTCCTGTTCTGCGTCTGCACTCTAACAGAGGTGGAGAGTTCTCCTCTGGCCTTCTGCGAGCCTACTGTCGTGCACGAGGCATCCGCCAGAACTTCACGCTTCCGGACTCTCCACGGCAAAATGGGATTGCTGAGCGCCGCATTGGCATGGTCATGGACGTCGCCCGTACGTCCATGATGCATGCGGCTGCCCCCCATTTTCTGTGGCCGTTTGCGGTTCGGTATGCGGCGCATCAGATCAACCTTCACCCCAGGGTCTCCATGTCGGAGACCTCCCCAGCTTTGCTGTGGACGGGGAAGGTTGGCGATGCGTCTGCGTTCCGTGTCTGGGGATCTCGGGCGTTTGTCCGCGACTTGTCTGCGGACAAGCTGTCCCCTCGTGCTGCTCCTTGCGTCTTCCTTGGCTTCCCCACTGACGCGCCAGGGTGGCAGTTCTACCACCCCACCTCTCGCCGTGTTCTGTCCTCCCAGGACGTCACGTTTGACGAGTCGGTCCCCTACTACCGCCTCTTCCCCTACCGCACTCCGTCCCTCCCCCCGCCACCGCTCTTCCTTGTGCCAGGCCCCCCCCCGGTAGACCCCCTCCCCCCTCAGGGTCCTGCCCCTTCAGGTGTGTCCCAGGTAGACGCCGTCGAGCCTGTCGAGGTTACTGGTGACTCTGGTGCTGCTGAGGGTGCTGAGCCTGGGGGTGCTGACTCTGGGGGTGCTGAGCGTGTGGGTGCTACGCCTGGGGGTGCTGAGCCTGAGGGTGCTACTCCTGGGGGTGCTGAGCCTGGGGGTGCTGAGCCTTGGGGTGCTGAGCCTGGGGGTGCTGAGCTTGGGGGTGCTGAGCCTGGGGGTGCTACGCCTGGAGGTGCTGAGCCTGGGGGTGCGGAGCCTGAGGGAGCTGGGCCTGCTCGTGTGGCGTCTGGCGGTGCTGAGCCTGGAGGTTCTCCGGGTGCTTCGTCTCGGCGGGAGCCACTCTCTCCACAGGAGCTGCGAGAGTGGTTTGCCCGGCGCTGGAGGCGTGCTGCTGGAGCTGGAGGTTCTTCGGCTGCTGAGGGTGCTGGTGCCGCGGGTCCCGGAGGTGCTCGTACTGGGAGTACTGGAGCTGCTGGGCCTGCGGGTACGACTGGAGCTGGAGCTGCTGAGGGTGTTGGCGCTGAGGCTACTGCTGTCGGTCCTGGAGGCGGTCCTGCTGGGGGTGCTACTGGTGCTGCTGGAGGTACTGGAGCTGGAGGTCCTGCTGGCGCTGGTGCTGCCGCTGGGGGTACTGGTGCTGTCCCTGCTGTGTCTAGAGTCGCCGCGCGGCCTCGGCCGTACTTCGTTCGGCTCCTTCAGCAGGTTCTTGGTCTCCCGCCTTCTACTGGTCCTCCTCCTCCCTTAGAGTGTCCACAGCCTGTCCCGTCACAGTTACAGTTACAGCCGGCCTCCCCACTGCCTGCTCCTTCTCCCTACACTGGTCCTACTGGAGGTCTGGCTGAGCGTCGTGAGCCTGCGTCTCGCCCTGCGTCGCCTGTCCGTCTTGCTCGCACTAGTGGTCGTGGTTCGCGTCAGCGTCCTCCTCCTGTCCCTGGCACGCACCGGATGTCTCTGCGTCCGTCCACTGCTCCTCTGCGTGCCCCTTTGCCTTCTCCTCCTGAGTCCTCTCTTCCTGCTCTTCCCGACCCGGAGTCGGACTTTCTTCGTGCTGCCAGTCCTACTGTCACGCGTCTCCTTACTACTGTCGTCACTGACCCTTCCTTTGAGTCCACTGCTGCGTCTGCCCTAGTTGCTGAGCTCGTCGACTTTGCTGCTCGCTGTCGTCTAGACTACGCTGCTAGTCTTGTCGTTGAGTCTGAGTCTGTCTGTCCTCCGTCCGTCGGGGGTGAGTGTGCCCTTGGCACGGACGTCCTTGAGGACAGGCAGGAGGAGTTCCAGTGTTTGGCTGCTGCTTCACCTCATCTCGTGTCCGTACTGCTTACCCCTGAGGGAGACCCGGATGCACTTGACATCCCGACTCCGCGCTCTTACGCGGAGGCGATAGAGGGTCCCTACTCCTCTCAGTGGCAGGCAGCTATGGACACAGAGATGGCTTCCTGGAAGTCCACAGGCACCTACGTTGACGAGGTTCCCCCGCCTGGGGCGAACATCGTCAGTGGCATGTGGATTTTCAGGGTGAAGCGACCGCCGGGTTCTCCGCCTGTCTTCAAGGCGCGTTACGTGGCTCGTGGCTTCAGTCAGCGGCAGGGAGTTGACTACTTTCAGACCTTCTCTCCCACCCCAAAGATGACCACTCTTCGGGTACTGCTGCACATAGCTGCTCACCGCGACTACGAGCTGCACTCTCTTGACTTCAGCACTGCTTTCTTGCAGGGCAGCCTGCACGAGGAGATCTGGCTGCGTCGCCCACCTGGCTTCACTGGGTCTTTTCCTCCTGGCACCCAGTGGAGCCTCCGGCGGCCAGTCTACGGTCTCCGCCAGGCACCGCGTGAGTGGCACGACACACTGAGGACTACACTTGCGGCTCTTGGGTTTGCTCCCTCTACTGCCGACCCGTCGCTGTTTCTGCGCACCGACACTTCTTTGCCGCCGTTCTACATCCTCGTGTACGTTGACGACTTGGTCTTTGCCACAGCTGACACTGCTGGACTCGCCCACGTGAAGTCCGAGCTGCAGAAGAGACACACGTGCACAGACCTGGGTGAACTGCGCAGCTACCTTGGCTTGCAGATCACCCGGGACAGAGCACGCCGCACCATTACCCTGACTCAGTCACACATGGTGCAGCAGGTCCTTCAGCGCTTCGGCTTCACGTACTCCTCGCCTCAGGCCACTCCTCTGCCTACTCGCCACTCGCTCTCAGCTCTGCCTTCGGATGAGTCCGTAGAGTCGAGTGGCCCGTACCCAGAGCTTGTTGGCTGCCTCATGTACCTGATGACCTGCACACGACCTGACCTCGCATACCCTCTTAGCATTCTCGCACGCTATGTTGCTCCTGGGAGACACAGACCGGAGCACATGGCTGCAGCGAAGAGGGTGTTGCGTTACTTGTGCAGTACGTCGGGCATGGGGCTTGTGCTTGGAGGGCAGAGTCCAGTGGTCCTCACTGGGCACGCAGACGCTTCTTGGGCTGACGACCAGGCTACGCAGCGGTCGTCACAGGGTTACACCTTCAGCCTTGGTTCCGGCTCTGTTTCGTGGCGGGCTACCCGCTCGTCTTCTGTTCTCGGCTCCAGTGCTTTACGTAGACAACAAGGCCATGCTGGCCTTGTGTCGAGAGCAGAGACTGGAGCACAGAACGAAGCACATTGCTCTCCGCTACTTCCTTGCTCGTGAGCTACAGCAGCGTGGTCAGCTGCGGCTTGCGTACGTGGCCTCTCAGGCCAACACTGCTGATATCTTCACCAAGGCACTTGCGCCTTGTGATCATCAGCGCTTCTGTACTCAGCTGGGTCTTGTGCCCACCTTGCCTCACTTGCTCACCCCTTGACCTTGTTTGTACTGATGCATATATATATACACCTGCTCTTGCTTGTCTAGCCTTATATATATATGTAGTCCTGCATGTGAACTGGCCTTGTGGCCTTGAACTTGTGCTCGGAATGTGTGGTGACTTTGTGATCCACCCTGAGCTTGCTTTGCTTTGCTTGACTGGTCTTGTGACCCCTTGTTCTCCCCCACTTTGCCTATGGGGGTGTGTCAGATTTATATGACATAGCTACTGTAGGCTATAGTGGGGTAGCACATATGGGGTACAGTTTTCTAGGGTTCACATTTGTACCCAACTTTCCCTTAGTCAATTCATTCCTCGTTTCTTCTCAGTAGAAGCGCTCGTTCCGAGCGTTTTTCTTCCGCAGGGTCACGTGGCTGCGTTTCTCTGGGCCTATTACCAAGCCAGCAAGGGCGTGGGTGGGTTGCGAGCATCATCGGTCATCGGCGCTCGGGCATCATCGGTCATCGGCGCTCGCGCGACCGCTGCACTTCCTGCACATATGCGGATCCTTCCGCGTTTTTGGCGGTGGAAACGCTCGTTCCGAGCGTTTTTCTTCCGTTGGGTCAAGTGGGTGCGCTTTTCTCGGCCCATTACCAAGCCAGCAAGGGCGTGGGAGGGTTGCGAGCATCATCGGTCATCGGCGCTCGCGAATGAAGAGCGCCCCCTGCACTTCCTGCACACGTGTGGATCCTTCCGCGTTTTGGGGCTGGAAGTGCTCGTTCCGAGCGTTTTTCTTCCACCGGGTAACGTGGCTGCGCATGTCTGGGCCTATTAACAAGCCAACAAGGGCGTGCAAAGGTTGCGAGCATCATCGGTCATCGGCGCTCGCGAATGAAGAGCGCCCGGTGCATTTCCTGCACATGTGTAGATCCTTCCGCGTTTTGGGGCTGGAAGTGCTCGTTCCGAGCGTATTTCTTCCGCCGGATCATGTGGCTGCGCATGTCTGGGCCTATTACAAAGCAAGAAAGGGCCCGGGAGGGTTGCGAGCATCATCGGTCATCAGCGCTCGCGATTGAAGAGCGCCTGCTCCACTTCCTGCACGTCTGCGGATCCTTCCGCGTTTTGGGGGTGGAAGCGCTCGTTCCGAGCGTTTTTCTTACGCAGGGTCACGTGGCTGCGCTTGTCTTGGCCTATTACCAAGCCAGCAAGGGCGTGGGTGGGTTGCAAGCATCATCGGTCATCGGCGCTCGGGCATTATCGGTCATCGGCGCTCGCGAATGAAGAGCGCCCGCTGCACTTCCTGCACATGTGCGGATCCTTCCGCGTTTTTGGGGTGGGAAGCGCTCGTTCCGAGTGTTTTTCCTCCGCCGGGTCATGTGGTTGAACATGTCTGGGCCTATTACCAAGCCAGCAAGGGCGTGGGAGGGTTGCGAGCATGATCGGTCATCGGCGCTCGATAATGAAGAGCGCCCGCTACATTTCCTGCACATGTGCAGATCCTTCCGTGTTTAGGTTATGTAAGCGCTCGTTCCGAGCGTTTTTCTTCCGCCGGGTCACGTGGTTGCGCTTCTCTGGGCCTATTATCAAGCCAGCAAGGGGGTGGGAGGGTTGCGAGCATCATCAGTCATTGGCGCTCGCGAATGAAGAGCGCCCGTTGCATTTCCTGCACATGTGCGGATCCTTACGCGTTTTGGGGCTAGAAGCGCTCGTTACGAGCGTTTTTCTTTCACTGGGTCATGTGGCTGCACTTGTCTGGGCCTATTACCATGCCAGTAAGGGCATGGGAGTGTTGCGAGAATCATCGCTCACCAGTGCTCGCGAATGAAGAGCGCCCACTGCACTTCCTGCACATGTGCGGATCCTTCCGCGTTTTGAGGCTAGACGTGTTCATTCCGAGCGTTTTTCTTCCGCCAGGTCACGTGGCTGCGCTTCTCTAGGCCTATTGCCAAGCCAGCAAGGGCGTGGGAGGGTTGCGAGCATCATCGGTTAACGGCACTCGCGAATGAAGAGTGCCCGCTGCATTTCCTGCACATGTGCAGATCCTTCCGCGTTCTGAGGCTGGAAGCCCTCGTTCCGAGCGATTTTCTTCCGCCGTGTCACGTGGCTGCGCTTTTGTGGCCTATTATCAAGCAAGCAAGGGCGTGGAAGGGTTGCGAGCATCATCGGTCATCGGCGCTCGCGATTGAAGAGCGCCCGCTGGACTTCCTGCACATGTGCGAATCCTTCCGCGCTTTGGGGGAAGAAGCGCTCGTTCCGAGCGTTTTTCTTTCGCAGGGTCACGTGGCTGCGCTTGTCTCGGCCTATTACCAAGCCAGCAAGGGCGTGGGAGGGTTGCGAGCATCATCGGTCATCGGTGCTTGGCCATCATCGGTCATCGGTACTCGCGAATGAAGAGCGTCCGCTACACTTCCTGCACATGTGCAGATCCTTCCGCGTTTTGGGGCTGGAAGCGCTCGTTCCGAGCGTTTTTCTTCCGCCGGGTCATGTGGTTGGGCTTATCTAGGCTGATTACCAAGCCAGCAAGGGCGTGGGAGGGTTGCAAGCATCATCGGTCATCGGCGCTCGCGAATGAAGAGCGCCCATTGCATTTCCTGCACATGTGCGGATCCTTTCGCGTTTTGCGGCTGAAGCGCTCGTTCTGAGCGTTTTTCTTCCACTGAGTCACGTAGCTGCACTTCTCAGGGCCTATTACCAAGCCAGAAAGGGCGTGGGAGGGTTGCGAGCATCATTGCTCACCAGCGCTCGCGAATGAAGAGTGACCGAATCACTTCCTGAACATGTGCGGATCCTTCCGCGTTTTGGGGGTGGAAGCGCTCGTTCCGAGAGTTTTTCTTCCGCCGGGTCACGTGGCTGCGCTTGTCTGAGCCTATTACCAAGCCAGCAAGGGCGTGGGAGGGTTGCGAGCATCATCGGTCATCGGCGCTCGCAATTGAAGAGCGCCCGCTGCACTTCCTGCACGTGTGCGAATCCTTCCGGGTTTTGGGGGTGGAAGCACTCGTTTCGAGCGCTTTTGTTCCGCCAGGTCACGTGGCTGCGCTTTTTTGGGCCTATTACCAAGCCAGCAAGGGCGTGGGAGGGTTGCGAGCATCATCGGTCACCAGCGCTCGCGAATAAAGAGTGACCGCTGAACTTCCTGCACATGTGCGGATCCTTCCGCGTTTTGGGGGTGGAAGCGTTTGTTCCGAGCGTTTTTCTTCCGCCGGGTCACCTGGCTGCGCTTGTCTGTGCCTATTACCAAGCCAGCAAGGGCGTGGGAGGGTTGCGAGCATCATCGGTCATCATCGCTCGGGCATCATCGGTCATCGGCGCTCGCGAATGAAGAGCGTCTGCTACACTTCCTGCACATGTGTGGGTCCTTCCGCATTTTGGGGCTGCAAGCGCTCGTTCCGAGCGTTTTTCTTACGCCGGGTCACATGTCTGCGCTTGTCTGGGACTATTACCAAGCCAGCAAGGGCGTGAGAGGGTTGCGAGCATCATCGGTTATCGGCGCTCGCGAATGAAGAGCGCCCGCTGCATTTCCTGCACATGTGCAGATCCTTCCGCGTTTTGGGGATGGAAGCGCTCGTTCCGAGCGTTTTTCTTCCGCCGGTTCGCGTGGCTGTGCTTGTCTGTGCCTATTACCAAGCGAGCAAGGGCGTGCGAGGGTTGCGAGCATCATCGGTTATCGGCGCTCGCGAATGAAGAGCGCCCGCTGCATTTCCTGCACATGTGCGGATCCTTCCGCGTGTTGGGGCTGTAAGCGTTCGTTGCGACTAGTTTTCTTCCGCTGGGTCACGTGGCTGCAGGGCTGACGCTATCAGACTGTTTAGTCTGATTAGTTTGATGAATCAGACCATCCTTTTACTTTTAGAGTATTGCTTTTTTTATCCCTGCATCAGAGTGAATGTTAAGGGCCCCCGATTCCATGTAATAGGGCTCGGGCTAGGCGGCTCCGGGAGCCTGACAGTACATAGGATATTTTCCGTGAACCCAGATTTCAAGTATAACGAGACGAAGATTTCTTGAAGTTTCCTCTCAAGTACATCCCCCCTCCCCCCCCCCCCCCACGTTCCCACCCTCCCTCCCCACCCTCACCCTCATGCGTTATCGTTACCCCGAAGTATATCAGGTTCTCGCTTACAGGAATTTGTTTGGCAGCGTTTGCAAGGTTGCGTGTGAGCTCCCAGGTTCTCGGCACTCGTAAGGTTTCACAGGTCGTGCCATTGCACATTTTTCAGTCAATTGTACGTGTACAGTACTGTGCATTTATTGGCAAGTGCAATCTGCTGAGTCACACGCGAGTTAGACCGGAATGCCACCGACATGGGCTGGGCAGCGCGAGGACTAACCCTGATGTGGACCCGCCGACACTTACTGGAAGATTCTCTGACTTTAAAACCCTGACCAATCAGAGTACCTGTTTTGTGGCCGAAGTGCCTTCAGAGTGGATTTTTCTTGGGGGGGTGAGAATCAGAGTGCCTAAATTTGAAACGTCAGCCCTGCGTGGCTGTGCTTGTCTGGGCCTATTACCAAGCCAGCAAGGGCGTGAGAGGGTTGCGAGGTAATGGTAATGTTAATGGTAATAACAATGGTAATGGTTATGGTAATGGTAATGATAATGGTAATGGTAGACTAAAATACCCAAATTTCAGGGTAAAAAACCTTTTTTGCCCTGATCGCTTTTTGGCAGTTACCCTTGTGAAATCAGGCTATGAATTTTTTTTACCCTAGTGAAATCAGGATTCGTTGTAAACTACTCTGGTAACAATTTTGGTTACACTGAATGTATCAGGGTACGGGCCCAACTACACTTTTACCGGACCTTTTTTTTACCGAGGATTCCGCCACAGTGCGCGCCAAGACAAAATTCACCACGGTCCCACTGGACCATCTGTACAGTATCGGTATGCCCACTGGCGCGCCAACGTAGAAGCAATGCGGCTGCACGCGCGCTCGTACGATTGGTCCGTTGAGCAACTTTTGCACCAATGCACCCGGGTTTAGGGCGTTCCCGAAGCATCGCTCACTGCCAACGGTGCCAAACAGCGTGCCAGGTGGGTTTCGTGCTGTCGTTTGCACCACATGGCAATCATTGTTGTGTTGCATTGTTGTGTTGCAGCCTCTGCCATGCAGTTCCCGCGGTGCGCGGAAACCGTGCAGCTTGAGGCTTCTTGGGCATTGTGATTCCCAAGGGGTCTGTGAGCTTCTCGCCATTCTCTCACTTCTCTCACGTCTTTCGTTCTGAAATGCCTGCCGCAGAGCTAGATCCGCCTAGATCCGCCTAAATCCGCCTAGATCCGCCTAGATCCGTCTAGATCCGCCTCGTAGCACCAGGAATGAGCTCTCCGTTCTCGGTAGTAGTGGCGGTAGTAGTGTTTGCTTGCATGGCATTTTTACGTGTATGGACTGTTAGCACAATATTGTCAGATTTATATGACATAGCTACTGTAGGCTATAGTGGGGTAGCACATATGGGGTACAGTTTTCTAGGGTTTGCTTTTTGTACCCAACTTTCACTTAGTCATTTCATTCCTGTTTTCTTTGTTCACATGGTATAGAGCGGGTTCCTACATGGGACCGTTCCTTCCTAAGGGCCCACCATAACGAAATTTTTTTTTAGCTGCCCGACGCGCATTGCGCCCCTGCCCTAAATTTTTTTTTAGCAGCCCCCCCCTAGCGGCCCCTACGCGACCCCTACGTGGCCCCTACGCGGCCCCTATGCGGCCCCTACCCGGCCCCTACGTCGCCCCTGACGCGGCCCCTACGCGGCCTCTGACGCGGCCCCAACGCGGCCCCTGACGTGGCCCCTACGCGGCCCCTGACGCGGCCCCAACGCGGCCCCTGACGCGGCCCCAACGCGGCCCCTGACGCGGCCCCTACGCAGCCCCTGACGTGGCCCCTGCCGCGGCCCCTGACGCGGCCCCTACGCGGCCCCTACGCTCCCTTGAGGCGGCCCCTGACGCGGCCCCTCACGCGGCCCCACCGCCGCCACTACCGCGGCCCCTACGCCGCCCCTGGCGCCGCCCCTGACGCGGCCCCTGACGCGGCCCCTGCCGCGGCCACTGACGCGGCCCCTGACGCGGCCCCTGACGCGGCCCCTGACGCGGCCCCTGACGCGGCCCCTGCCGCGGCCCCTGCCGCGGCCCCTGACGCGGCCCCTGACGCGGCCCCTGCCGCGGCCCCTGCCGCGGCCCCTGACGCGGCCCCTGACGCGGCCCCTTCGCCGCCCCTGCCGCGGCCCCTACGCCGCCCCTGACGCGGCCCTCTCCTGCACCTGACGCGGCCCCTAGCGGCCGGCCGCTGCCGTCCCTGAGGCAGCAGCCGCCGCCGTCTCTGCAGCAGCAGTCGCAGCCGAACGGCCGAGCCGCCGAGCCGCCGAGCCGCCCAGCAGCCGAGCCGCCCAGCCGCCGAACCGCCCAGCAGCCGAGCCGCCCAGCAGCCGAGCCACCGAGCCGCCCAGCAGCCGAGCCGCCGAGCCGCCCAGCAACCGAGCCGCCGAGCCGCCGAGCCACCCAGCAGCCGAGCCGCCGAGCCGCCCTGCAGCCGAGCCACCCGAGCCGCCCTGTCCGGTAAGAGCAGCGCCCCTTTCACAGCACTGCCCTCACCCTACTGTTTGCGCTGCTAGTCTACTACTGTCATGGCTACCCCTAGTGTCCTCGCTTTTGACGCTGAGGGTCGGGCCATTGACTTTGATGTCTGGATAGATGACCTGCAGCTTTTCTTACAGTGCGACAGGGCAGACGGCCTCTCCCTCTTTGACCTCACTTCTGGTGCCTCTCCTGCCCCCGCTGCTGATGCTGACGCCACTGTTCGCTCACAGTGGGCCACGCGCGATGCTGCTGCACGTCTTGCTGTGCGTCGCCACCTGCCTACCTCTGAGCGTGCGCACTTTAGCCAGTACAAGAGTGCTCAGACCTTGTACGACGCTGTAGTTGCGCGCTACTCCTCCCCTGCCACTGCTGCACTGATCCGCCTCATGCTACCGTACCTCTTCCCTGACCTTGCTGCCTTTCCCACAGTCGCTGACCTCATTACGCACCTCCGCACTAGTGACACTCGCTACCGCACTGCGCTTCCTGCTGAGTTCTGCGCCAAGAACCCCCCCCCCATGTACATCACCCTCTACTACATAGTCACCCGGCTCCCTGACTCCCTTCGCGTAGTCAGGGACCACTTCCTCTCAGTTTGCCCCACCACTCTCACCGTTGACCTCCTCGAGAAGTCCCTCCTAGCAGCAGAGAAGAGCATAGTCGCTGTAGGAGCCTCTCGTGGTGACCCTCGCACCCCCATCTTTGAGGGGTGTTCCCCCTCCCCCCTTTTGCCCTCTGTTGCCTCTGCTGCTGCGGCCGACCTCGTTGGGCTTGAGTCGGTCGGTGCGGCGTCTACCCCTAGCGGGAGACGTCGCCCTGGCAAGGGCAAGGGGGGCAGGGGCACTGGAGGAGCTAGCGGAGGCGGTGGAGGCGGAGGTGGAGGCGGTGGAGGGGGTGGGGGTGGCGGTGGGGGTGGTGGCGGGGGTGGAGGTGTCGGTGGCGGCGGTGGAGGCGGAGGCGGAGGCGGCGGTGGCGGTGGGAGCGGAGGTGGCGGCGGTGGAGGAGGAGGCGGCGGAGGAGGTGGAGCTGGTCGGGGTGGCACTGCGCAGAGGGTCGGCTCCGGTGGTGGTCAGCGCCAGCAGCAGCAGCAGCAGCAGCAGCAGCAGCGCACTCGTGACATCCCCTCCCCTCAGCAGCTCCGTGAGTGGTACACTGCACGCCAGAGGGGTGGGGGTACTGGTCCGTGCACCTACGTCCTCCGCACCGGCGACCGCGCGGGTGACCAGTGCGGGGGTGCGCACTCCACCCAGCGCTGCTTTGGCCGCCTGACGGACGCTTGGCGTCACCAGTTCCCTGAGGCCACTGAGATCCCCCGCTGGGGTGAGCTGTCTAGGGCGGGTGTAGCTGTCTTTGACCTTGACTTTGATGCTATTCTTGCTGCCATGTATACTGTGACTATTAGTGATGAGGGTGACTGTTACCGGTGTTTTCCGCCTGACCCGGGCATTGAGACTGCTGCTCTAGGTACTGGTGAGGCTGCTGCTCTAGGTGCTAGCGAGGCTGCTGCTCTAGGTGCGTCTGCTCCCTCAGGTGCTGGTGAGTCTGCTCTCTCAGGTTCTGCGTCGGCTTCGGCCTCCCACACCTTCACCCTTGACTCGGGGGCTTCTCGCTCCTTCTTTCGAGACCGCACCACACTCACGCCGCTTGGCCGGCCAGTTGCAGTCTCTCTGGCAGACCCCTCTGGGGGTCCTGTCCTTGCTCACTTCTCCACTGTCCTCCCGTGTCCGGCGGCCCCCTCTGGCACCCTGTCTGGTCTTTACCTCCCCTCGTTCTCTACGAACTTGGTGAGTGGTGCTGACCTACAGGATGCGGGGGTTCACCAGTTCACTCCTGCGAGTCAGCGGGTGACCCACTGCACGGACGCTCGGACAGGCCGACACCTGGCCACGTTTACACGTCGGCCGGGGTCGAGCCTGTACACACTGACCACTGCGTCTCCTCCGGTCACTGCGTCTGGTCAGGTAGCTGCGTCAGGTCAGGTGTTTGCTGCAGCGTCCAGGTCTGGTCCTGAGTCTGCCCCCTGTTCGTGTCGCCTCCTGTCTCACGAGACTCTCCTCTGGCACCACCGCCTTGGTCACCCCTCTCTGCTTCGTCTTCGAGGCATGGCCTCCCGTGTCCTTGTCTCTGGTCTTCCCCGGTCCCTCCCTCCCCTTCCTCCGGGGCCTGGCCCTACCTGCGTCCCCTGTGTCGAGGGGCGGCAGCGGGCTGCCCCTCACTCCTCTCAGTTTCCTCCGACAGAGGCCCCGCTGCAGACGCTTCACATGGACGTGTGGGGCCCGGCCCGCGTCCGTGGACAGGGTCACGAGCGCTACTTCCTGCTGGTGGTTGACAACTACTCGCGTTACACCACAGTCTTCCCCTTGCGCAGCAAGGGTGATATCACTGAGGTGTTGATCGACTGGATCCGCGCAGCTCGTCTCCAGCTCAGGCAGAGCTTCGGCTCGGACTTTCCTGTTCTGCGTCTGCACTCTGACAGAGGTGGAGAGTTCTCCTCTGGCCTTCTGCGAGCCTACTGTCGTGCACGAGGCATCCGCCAGACCTTCACGCTTCCGGACTCTCCACAGCAAAATGGGATTGCTGAGCGCCGCATTGGCATGGTCATGGACGTCGCCCGTACGTCCATGATGCATGCGGCTGCCCCCCATTTTCTGTGGCCGTTTGCTGTTCGGTACGCGGCGCATCAGATCAACCTTCACCCCAGGGTCTCCATGCCGGAGACCTCCCCAACCTTGCTGTGGACGGGGAAGGTTGGCGATGCGTCTGCGTTCCGTGTCTGGGGATCTCGGGCGTTTGTCCGCGACTTGTCTGCGGACAAGCTGTCCCCTCGTGCTGCTCCTTGCGTCTTCCTTGGCTTCCCCCCTGACGCGCCAGGGTGGCAGTTCTACCACCCCACCTCTCGCCGTGTTCTGTCCTCCCAGGACGTCACGTTTGACGAGTCGGTCCCCTACTACCGCCTCTTCCCCTACCGCACTCCGTGCCTCCCCCCGCCACCGCTCTTCCTTGTGCCAGGTCCCCCCCCGGTAGACCCCCTCCCCCCTCAGGGTCCTGCCCCTTCAGGTGTGTCCCAGGTAGACGCAGTCGAGCCTGTCGAGGTTACTGGTGACTCTGGTGCTGCTGAGGGTGCTGAGCCTGGGGGTGCTGACTCTGGGGGTGCTGAGCGTGTGGGTGCTACGCCTGGGGGTACTGAGCCTGAGGGTGCTACTACTGGGGGTCCTGAGCCTGGGGGTGCTGAGCCTGGGGGTGCTACGCCTGGAGGTGCTGAGCCTGGGGGTGCGGAGCTTGAGGGAGCTGGGCCTGCTCGTGTGGCGTCTGGAGGTGCTGAGCCTGGAGGTTCTCCGGGTGCTTCGTCTCGGCGGGAGCCACTCTCTCCACAGGAGCTGCGCGAGTGGTTTGCCCGGCGCTGGAGGCGTGCTGCTGGAGCTGGAGGTTCTTCGACTGCTGAGGGTGCTGGTGCCGCGGGTCCCGGAGGTGCTCGTGCTGGGAGTACTGGAGCTGCTAGGCCTGCGGGTACGACTGGAGCTGGAGCTGCTGAGGGTGTTGGCGCTGAGGCTACTGCTGTCGGTCCTGGAGGCGGTCCTGCTGGGGGTGCTACTGGTGCTGCTGGAGGTATTGGAGCTGGAGGTGCTGCTGGCGCTGGTGCTGCCGCTGGGGGTACTGGTGCTGTCCCTGCTGTGTCTGGAGTCGCCGCGCGGCCTCGGCCGTACTTCGTTCCGCTCCTTCAGCAGGTTCTTGGTCTCCCGCCTTCTACTGGTCCTCCTCCTCCCTTAGAGTGTCCACAGCCTGTCCCGTCACAGTTACAGTTACAGCCGGCCTCCCCACTGCCTGCTCCTTCTCCCTACACTGGTCCTACTGGAGGTCTTGCTGAGCGTCGTGAGCCAGCGTCTCGCCCTGCGTCTCCTGTCCGTGCTGCTCGCACTAGTGGTCGTGGTTCGCGTCAGCGTCCTCCTCCTGTCCCTGGCACGCACCGGATGTCTCTGCGTCCGTCCACTGCTCCTCTGCGTGCCCCTTTGCCTTCTCCTCCTGAGTCCTCTCTTCCTGCTCTTCCTGACCCAGAGTCGGACTCTCTTCGTGCTGCCAGTCCTACTGTCACGCGTCTCCTTGCTACTGTTGTCACTGACCCTTCCTTTGAGTCCACTGCTGCGTCTGCCCTAGTTACTGAGCTCGTCGACTTTGCTGCTCGCTGTCGTCTAGACTACGCTGCTAGTCTTGTTGCTGAGTCTGAGTCTGTCTGTCCTCCGTCCGTCGGGGGTGAGTGTGCCCTTGGCACGGACGTCCTTGAGGACAGGCAGGAGGAGTTCCAGTGTTTGGCTGTTGCTTCACCTCATCTCGTGTCCGTACTGCTTACCCTTGAGGGAGACCCGGATGCACTTGACATCCCGACTCCGCGCTCTTACGCGGAGGCGATAGAGGGTCCCTACTCCTCTCAGTGGCAGGCAGCTATGGACGCAGAGATGGCTTCCTGGAAGTCCACAGGCACCTACGTTGACGAGGTTCCCCCGCCTGGGGCGAACATCGTCAGTGGCATGTGGATTTTCAGGGTGAAGCGGCCGCCGGGTTCTCCGCCTGTCTTCAAGGCGCGTTACGTGGCTCGTGGCTTCAGTCAGCGGCAGGGAGTTGACTACTTTCAGACCTTCTCTCCCACCCCGAAGATGACCACTCTTCGGGTACTGCTGCACATAGCTGCTCACCGCGACTACGAGCTGCACTCTCTTGACTTCAGCACTGCTTTCTTGCAGGGCAGCCTGCACGAGGAGATCTGGCTGCGTCGCACACCTGGCTTCACTGGGTCTTTTCCTCCTGGCACCCAGTGGAGCCTCCGGCGGCCAGTCTACGGTCTCCGCCAGGCACCGCGTGAGTGGCACGACACACTGAGGACTACACTTGCGGCTCTTGGGTGTGCTCCCTCTACTGCCGACCCGTCGCTGTTTCTGCGCACCGACACTTCTTTGCCGCCGTTCTACATCCTCGTGTACGTCGACGACTTGGTCTTCGCCACAGCTGACACTGCTGGACTCGCCCACGTGAAGTCCGAGCTGCAGAAGAGACACACGTGCACAGACCTGGGTGAGCTGCGCAGCTACCTTGGCTTGCAGATCACCCGGGACAGAGCACAGCGCACCATTACCCTGACTCAGTCACACATGGTGCAGCAGGTCCTTCAGCGCTTCGGCTTCACGTACTCCTCGCCTCAGGCCACTCCTCTGCCTACTCGCCACTCGCTCTCAGCTCTGCCTTCGGATGAGTCCGTAGAGTCGAGTGGCCCGTACCCAGAGCTTGTTGGCTGCCTCATGTACCTGATGACCTGCACACGACCTGACCTTGCGTACCCTCTTAGCATTCTTGCACGCTATGCTGCTCCTGGGAGACACAGACCGGAGCACATGGCTGCAGCGAAGAGGGTGTTGCGCTACTTGTGCAGTACGTCGGGCATGGGGCTTGTGCTTGGAGGGCAGAGTCCAGTGGTCCTCACTGGGCACGCAGACGCTTCTTGGGCTGACGACCAGGCTACGCAGCGGTCGTCACAGGGTTACACCTTCAGCCTTGGTTCCGGCTCTGTTTCGTGGCGGGCTACCCGCTCGTCTTCTGTTCTCGGCTCCAGTTGTGAGGCTGAGATCTACGCCGGGGCCATGGCTGCACAGGAGCTTCGCTGGCTCACCTACCTGCTGACTGACCTCGGAGAGCCGCCTCGTTCTCCTCCAGTGCTGTACGTAGACAACAAGGCCATGCTGGCCTTGTGTCGAGAGCAAAGACTGGAGCACAGAACGAAGCACATTGCTCTCCGCTACTTCCTTGCTCGTGAGCTACAGCAGCGTGGTCAGCTGCGGCTTGCGTACGTGGCCTCTGAGGCCAACACTGCTGATATCTTCACCAAGGCACTTGCGCCTTGTGATCATCAGCGCTTCTGTACTCAGCTTGGTCTTGTGCCTACCTTGCCTCACTTGCTCACCCCTTGACCTTGTTTGTACTGTTGCATATATATATACACCTGCTCTTGCTTGTCTAGTCTTATATATATATATATGCAATCCTGCATGTGAACTGGCCTTGTGGCCTTGAACTTGTGCTCGGAATGTGTGGTGACTTTGTGATCCACCCTGAGCTTGTTTTGCTTTGCTTGACTGGTCTTGTGACCCCTTGTTCTCCCCCACTTTGCCTATGGGGGTGTGTCAGATTTATATGACATAGCTACTGTAGGCTATAGTGGGGTAGCACATATGGGGTACAATTTTCTAGGGTTTGCTTTTTGTACCCAACTTTCACTTAGTCATTTCATTCCTGTTTTCTTTGTTCACAAATATAAGATTGTGAAAGAAATAGTGTACCGTATTACCCCGGATATAAGCGCACCTGCGCTTATAATAAAACAGTGTTTTTTTGGGGGGTGCGCTTATAATTGAGTAAAAATTATAAGCACATGCGCTTATAATATAACAAATACAAATATATATTTCAATGCACCAAATTGTACATCTCATCCTTCAGATTTCAATCGAATCGAAATTGTAGAAAGTCACATGTCAAAATCGCGCGCGGGCGATTCTTCGCGAGCGCCCAGAGACAAAATACAGTGTAACACCTCACTTTGAGGGCGTGCCAGCTCGTGCTGACTGGACGCGCAGGATATGAGAGGTCTTCGAAAGTCAATGTAAGCGAAAATGGGTTGTGGCCTCGCTGCAAAACTGAGATTCGTTATCGTTTTAATGAAGAATTATAAATAGAATTACACATGCGCTTATAATATATCAGGGTTTTATAAGGGGTGCGCTTATAATTGAGGATCGGCCATAAGCGCATTGCTCCAGATACAAGCGCATGCGCTTTTAATAGGCCTGCGCTTATATCCGGGGCCATACGGTATTGGAAAAAATACCCTGCTGAACTCAGTGTACCAGAAATTTTAGGCTGCTGTAAACAGTGTACGGAAAAAATTACCCTAACAGTCAGTGTATGGGGGGCCTGCCACCCTGATTTGAAAGAGTGACCCTAAACCTATTTTGGGCCCTGATGGTAGTGGTAACGGCAGTTGTAACGGTAATGGTAATGGTAACGGTAATGGTAATGGTAACGGTAATGGTAACGGTAACGGTAAGGGTAACGGTAATGGCAATGGCAATGGCAATGGCAATGGCAATGGTAAGGGCAATGGTAATGGAAATGGTAATGGCTTTGGTAACAGTAATGGTAATGGTAGTGGTAGTGGTAGTGGTAATGGTAATGGTAATGGTAACTGTAATGGTCATGGTAACGGTAACAGTAATGCTAGAGGTAATGGTAGCGGTAATGGTAACGGTAATGGTAACATTAATGGTATCGGTAATGGTAATGGTTGCGGAGAGTCACTACACAACGGGAGTGGACTACGGAGGAGGGCACGGGGTTGTGCGAGTGATCGTAGCGTTCTAGTAGTGTTCTTACTGCTTGTTGTGTTCGCAGAGAAGTTTGGCAAGAGTTTCAACAGAAATTGAAAAAACCTTTGAACATTAGATTACAAATGAGGCATGCAAGTCGATATAGCTAGAATGGCACGCAACACCTACCAAGCCCTCTACAGGACGAATTGTGCCAGCGCAGCAGAAGAACGGCTTCTGCCAGCGCGACAGAAGAGTGGCTCGCCAATTCTGCAGGGCAGGGGAGAGAGGCGCGAGGAAGAAGGCATTGGGGAAAGGTGTGGGGGGGAGAGGCTCTGTGTTTGCTTGGTTGTTCATGTGTGTGTCTGGTCAAGAGGTTATATCAGAAAACACAGTGTATGCGGGATGCAAGCAGTGGGATGTGGCATGCTTACAGCTTCTGTAGGTTGGCATTCGACACAGAGATATCTGCTGAAACGGAACCCGTGAAAAGATTGTTGGAAAAAGAGCTGAAGAAAGAAGCACCTTCCCACGCCTGTGAATCCGCTCGCTTCTGGCCCTAATCCTTCCCCCTCTCCTCTGCCGCCTCTACCCCCTCTCCCTCCTATGCCGCCTCTGCCCCCTCTCCCTCCTCTGCCGCCTCTGCCCCTCTCCCCTTCTCTCACATGTGCCATGGGCAGTTTAGGGGAAACCATTGCCTCTCAGCTCCCTGTGGGGTGGGGGACAACTGGAACCAAGTCAGATACTGTGAGGTGCAGAGCGGTTTGATGTAGTGCGGGGAGATGCGTGTGGTGAGATGAAGTGCAATGAGGTGCGGTTCGCATTGGATGCGGTGCTGTGAGGTGCAGTGCGGTGACACCAGCCAGAATTCTTTCTCTTGCCGCTGCTTCTGCCGCCCGCCCCCCACCATGCCCCCTGCGAACCCGTAACCTCCTGCCCACCACAACCCTTTCCCTTCACCCCCTCTTCGTTCCGCCCTTTCTCCCCCTGCCCCACCTCCAGCGGCGTCGGTGGGCAGCCGGGCCTTCTTCCTGTCAGCGGGGGCGGTGCACTGCAAGGCGCTACCTGCCTGTCCTGCTGCCCGCCATGTGAGCCAGCTGCTGGCCGCCAGAGCTGCTGTCCGCCATGCCATTCAACCATGCCATGCCATGCCATGCCACGCAGCACCACCATGCCACACCACTCTCCTGGGTGGTGAAGTGTGTAAATTACAGAGTTATAGAAGTGTTGTTGTGAGCATATTTCTTCTGGGAAGTGGTGTAGCATCCAGGTGGTGAAGTGTGTAGAAGAGTTGTTGTGAGCACTCTCCCCCCTCTGTTGAGCTCGCGCCACCCTAGAGCAGTGCCCTAGATATCAGACTTTTTACGCTGATTCAGCGTCCATTCAGACTTTTTTTAGGTACCAGGTCTGAACTGTAAGTTTTTTTTAATGTACCTTCTCTGATTTGTCAGAGTTTTTTTTCATGTAGTGGCTGAAATTTCAGACGAAATGTAGGGGTGTAGGCTGAGCCTCAGCCTTGTTTCGGGGGTGCACTCTGAAACGGGTACTGCAGGGTTCTGTCAGCCTGGCGGCGTGTTTGCACTAACACCGTCAATCACGGGCGGGAAACGGAACATTTCCCGAGCGTGGCACCGCATCGCACAGTCGCGTTGGGCCAGGAATGCTGTAATCTGGCTCAATTCCAGCCAATCGCGGCAACGCAGCAGGCAGTGTTGGCAAGATTCCTTGCCAACGCATAGCTTGCACCCGGACAACACCACAACCACCCACCACCCACCACCGTCCACCGTGCCAACGCATAGCTCGCAGCGCGCTGCAGCTCTCACGTGACCACATCCATCCACCCCAGTCACCCCACCTTCCCTGCACCCACGACCAGGTGCCGTGCATGCAGTGCAGTGACCAGCAGGGAGATGAGCGGTCCAAATACGAGGACCCCTCATCTTCCTCATCGTCGCCCTTCGTGGGGGTCACTCCGTGCCTTGTCTCTCTCGCTTCATTCAATTTCTTCGCCAGATAGTATTGCTGGAACCCTTGTTTCTGACTCTCCCTCGCTCTCGCAAAACCAGTGCTCGGCAGACTCATGGCAGCCACAGGCGCTGCCGCCGAATCGCCCGACGATGATGACGAGACAGATCGACGGCCTGCGTCAGACGCAGTGACCGGCCTGGACTTTCTACGAGCATGCTTGCCGACGCATGTCCCACCGACTACTCCACCGTCGCAACCTAGCTCTAGCCGTCCTCCAGTTTCCGTTCAACCTGAACCTGTCCCCACAGCCGTCATTGAACCGGTCGAAGCTGCACCACAGTCTGTGCCCAATGAGGCGTCCGCTGAAGCACCGTCCCGTCCCGCACCACCGTCGAAAATGCGTTACCGTCAGACCACGTTTCCGTGGGCAACTCCTCCTCCTCCATCGACCGTTGAAGCTCCAGCGAGAGTCGAATCTCCCATGCAGGGCAGCTCAAAGCCCACCGACAAGTCTGACTGCGATAAGTTGGAGTTGAAATACGAAGATGCACACTTTCGTTTTAAAACAAAGTGGTCTAGCGATTACGACTGGCTTATAACAAAAACCTCTACCGGTGCCCCAAGTTTTAAGTGCAGCATATGCCTGGAGTTTGCAGGACTTACAGGCAAGTGTGGACGGGGTGGTGAGGGCGCGACCGACGTGCAGACGCAGGCCTTCAAGAAGCATGAAGGCATGGTGAAGCATCGTTTTGCACTGAAGCGGCAGGAGGACCTCCTCTAGAAGTATGGCGATCAGCATCGCATCGACCTACACCCGAAAGCGCAGGACAAGGAGATGTTGCAAATCTCGGCGCTAGTGGAGTCGCTGTACTTCATGAGCTCGTGCAACGAGCCCATGGACGCTTGGATTCGGCTTGTGCGCTATCTCGCGAAGAAGAAGGTGCCCGGCTTTCCAGAGCAGGGCTACGGCACGTACTACAACACGTAAGTTTCTGGCGGTTGTAACCACCGAATCGTTGATTTCTTCTAACTCTCAGTCGCTAACTATCTCTGGTCCGTTTTTTTTAATACAGGTATGGCTTCGGAGAGTTAACACAGGCAATTTCAACATGGCTCCAAACAACACAGCAGGAACACCTTCTGACGAGCCCCTTCATCGGGATCACCCTGGACGAGAGCACAGACCGGCGGCGCGGCAAACACATGATCGTGTTTGCAACCTTCCTGCGCGACAAGCAAGTTGTGACTGAGTTCTTTGCTCACCTCACGGTTGAGAAAGCTGACGCTGCATCCCTGTGTAGTTTGCTCCTCTCCCACATCAGGGCTGTCGGCGTGGACCTCCGCCGTATTTCGGGAGTGAGCACGGACGGCGCGATGGTGATGGTGGGAGTCCACACCGGTGTGGTGGCTCGTCTTCGGATGCTCATCCCCAACCTGGTTTCGTTCCACTGCATCGCTCACAGGTGCGTTGTTGTTGTTTTATTGTTTGTTTAGTCGTTTAACAGTAACATACGATGCTAATCATGCTTGTTCGTACGTCTTGCAGGGAGGCATTGGCTGCCAAAGCCGCTGCAGAGTCTATACCCTCTTTCAACATGGTGGACGACGTCATCCGTGCTGTCGCTGAGTACCTGGGGCGATCATCACCGTGGCATCAACGGTTCATGGAGCTGCATGAGGTTTTTACCTCCACCAACCTCGAGGTGCAGGGGATCCACGAGGTGCGGTGGCTTTCAAGGGGTGCTGCGGTCGCCCGCTTCGTCGAGGTCCTCCCAGCCATCATGGTGATGCTGTCAGAGTGGAAGGACCAGACGATGTTCGAGCTCGTCACGTCCTACCGTTTTCAGTTTCTGCTTCGGTTCCTCGCGGACGTTCTGGACCTCCTCAACATCCTCTCGAAGGTTTTCCAGCATTGTGAGGTAAGAAACTAGAGTGACCTTCTGTTTTTTTTAGGCCGGAATCCGTGCTCTAACTAAAACTTCGTATGATGTGGCAGCTCGACTACCCATTGGTGCACACACAGATTGTGCGCACAACATCTCTACTGGAGAGTCGGTACATCGACTGCGGAGATGACTTCGGCGGCGGGCCTAACGAGCGCCTTCATCGATTCATCGAGAAGCATGGGCCGCAGGGGACACCAGAGATGGTGGAAGGCGCGTCGTCGGATGGGAGTCTCAACCGCTTCAAGATCACCCTTCACGAGCTTCGAGTGGCGAACTATCTCGGGGCGGGCCATCGCGATGCGTGTGTGGCGCTCTGCACTGACTTTGCCGAGGGCCTCGTCGAGGAGCTTCAGTCTAAGCTCGGAGACCTCGACTCTCTGTCTGGCGTGCGGCTATTCATACCTGATGAGTGGCCTCCGAATTGGGAGAGGAGTGCACGGCAGGCACAGTGCCTTGAGTGGCTGTTGTCGCTAGTCACTCTGTTCCGCGCCGACGACTGCGAAGAGATTTTGCCAGGTCAGTTTATGGAAGTGAGGCTCGTTCGACTGTTGGCTTCTAGGGGTTGAAATTGTGATTGAGCGTGTGGTGGTGAGTCAACCTGTGCCTGAATGACGTGGATTGAACTCCACACGCAGTACGGAAGTTGTTTCAACCAAAATTGACAACGCTCAGTGGAGCTTAAGACAGAATACAGGTGTTTTTGTATGTCATTATTTACCAGTACCATAACACCTACCGGTAGATGCAAGCTTACAAGTTACAACCCCTCCATCACCATAATTGAACCCCCACCCTTCCCCCATAATTGAACATCTGATTTCATGCCTGCTGGGTCCTTGTACAACACCCAAATTTTTGTTTCCGGGGTTAGATTTAAGGTTGCGATCTTAGAATTGAGAAGTTCTTGTGCATTGCAGCATCAGACCACCCGAGTGAACTTGGTACAGAACTCTAGCGAATGCGAATGCATCACACATTACAGTGCTCTACTGTGCGTGAGGCTGGGTAGTAGGCAGTGAAGGTGCCATCGAGGGAGAAGGAGCCGGGGTTGATGCACGTGACGCCATTCACCACAGCGCTGCTCTGCCCTGATGAGTCTGCCAGAATTAGCTGATCGGCATGGAACGGGAGATAAGGGAGTGTCTCACATAGGAGGGGGCAGAGGAGGGCGTCTGGCGAAGGTGCCAAAGCTGGATGGGTGGCAACAGATCAGAGATCCTGAATGGGTCTAAATGACCGATACCAGAATGATCAAGGATGAATGGTAAAGCATGGCATGCTTGTGGGTTGACGAGTTATGTGGAGAAGGGGATAGCGTGCAGATAGCAGCACAGTAACACAAGACAGAACGAGACTGCAAGTGGCAAATCAAATATGACATCGATTCAAACAGGAGGGAATGAAGCAACGGATCACGTGAGGCGCCAGCATACCACGTGGGGAGCGGGGAAGAGGTGCAGAGTGAAGTCATAGTCCCAGAACACGGGCTGGGCGGCCAGAGGCAGCGGGCTCAGATGCGCCTGGTGCACCACCGTGGTCGCCACCTGCCGCCCGGGGGGCACAGCGGCACACAGGCAGGGATGCGCATGCAGTGCACAGGGCGAGGGCAGGGATTGGCAGCTGTGGCTGGCTCGAGCAAATATAAGAGGGAGGGCACCTACTTGAAGCGCAATACGCGTGGGTGAATGCCCTAGACTCGTGAGCTTCCAACGAGAGGAGCGCTAGGCCATGGCAAGAGGAGCGGGCGTGAGAGGGTGCATGTGACTGACATGGGTGAAGGGGTCGGCGGTGTCTTTGCGTGGTGGCAGCACGGCGCAGCGCTGCATGCGGCGCTGCAGGTCCGCCCTGAGCACCACCAGCTCCTGCGCATAGAACTTGAGGCTGGCGTTGAGAGGGGGGGGAGGGGTAGAGGGGGGAGGTGGGGAGTGAGACAGGGACAGGGGGAGGGAGGGAGGGAGAGGGAGCGGGAGTTTGGGAAAGGGGGCGGGATAGAGGGAGAGGGGGCGGGAGGGAGGGAGAGGGGGCGGGAGGGAGGGAGAGGGGGCGGGAGGGAGGGAGAGGGGGCGGGAGGGAGGGAGAGGGGGCAGGAGGGAGGGAGAGGGTGCGGGAGGGAGGGAGAGGGGGCAGAGGGAGGGAGAGGGGGCGGGAGGAAGGGAGAGGGGGCGGGAGGGAGGGAGAGGGGGCAGGGAGGAGAGCACCAGGAGAAAATGAGAAGCCTCAGGAGAAATCAAATTGGCCAAATTGCGAGCGAGGGTACGAGCCAACGGCAAAGGAAGGACAGGCAGAGAGAAAGTAATGGGGATGTCCACGTGCGTCAAGTCTGCATATATCCTAAAATCATGTGTCAAAGAAAAACCCGAGGGTGTCAAAGAACGAAGTGAGGGAAGCGGGACGAGGTGGGGAGTACGCACAAGGGGGCAGGGCAGGAAAGGGGGGGGGGTGGGGAAGGGGTGCACCGCGAGGGGTTGGAGGAGAAGACAGCAGAGGGGAGGGCGTCAGTGATGGGTTCTATGAAGAAGCGCGGCAGCGCGGGCCGTGGCAGCACCGCGCATGGGCCTGGGGGCAGGCACACGGGGTTAGGGGTACGGGCAGGTGGAGCAGTGTGGGGAAGAGAGCAGAAAGATGGTGATATGGTGCACTGTGCTGTGTTTTCAAAAATTCAGAGGCTGCTCTGGGGTGGCTTCTCGGGGTGTTTTCCTCAAGATCATCACCTCTGATGCTCTTGCAGTAAGCCTTTGTGCCTCTAAAGAGCAACTTCTCATGTGACTTGACAGGCCCTTTGGGCAGAAGAAGAGAGGCGAGGGCAGGAGATGGCAAGGGAGGCAGGAGGGGAAGAAGGTAACCACCTGGGTCGGCCTGGCCAGGCACAAAGACGAAGAGCGACTTGTCCTTGAGGCGGCGGTGCGCGCCTATCACCCTCGCCAGCTGTGAGAAGGCCTCCCTGGGCGGGGAAGCAGGAGCGGGTGAAAAGAGGGGAAGGACGGGTGCAGGAATAGTTGGTGTGGGGGCATAAAGGGAAGTGGGGTAAGAAGGGGCGTGAGTTGTGAGGGGGAGAAGGAAGAGAAGGGAGTGCAGAGCGATGCGTAATGCACAGAAGAATAATCGCCCGTGTGCAAGGAGCTACTTATGCAAGAGAAGAAAGTAAAGGCAGCAGAGGCAGCAGGCACCTGTGAGCGTGCAGGTGCGGGGAAGCGAGGGCGGAGGGCGGGGAGCAGAAGTCCCCAATGAGCAGAAAGAGGCGCGGTGGCTCGTCCAGGGCGTTGTACGCCCCCAGCACCGTGGCCAGGCGCGATAGGGTCTGCCGGTCACACATGCAGAGGTGGTGCAGGGGAGAAGGCAAAGGGAGACAGCAAGGGGAGACAGCAAGGGAGGCATCCCGGGTGAATGGGAGGGAGGAGAAGAGGCGCGGCGGGTCGTTTACGGCATCGTATGCTCCCAGCAGCGTGGCCAGGCGAGACAGGGTCTGCCGAAGCACATCCATGCAGAGGTGGTGCAGGGGAGAGAGCAAAGGGCACTTCCGGGGTGAATGGGAGGGAGGTGGGAAATTAAAAACTGGGAAATCCCAGCTGTGAAAGCGTAAACTCCAGAAGTGCAACATCTTGTCACAATTCACTGCATGTCAGAGAAGCGTGATGGAGGAGTGACCTTGGGGTGGTGCAGGGCGATGTGTGCCATGGCGATGTGTGCCATGGCGATGTGTGCCATGGCGATGGAGTGAGGAGTGAGGAGGGAGGAGGGAGGAGGGAGGAGTGACCTGGGGGTCATGCAGGGCAATGTCCGCCATGACGATGAACATGTGCCCCTCCGCCACTCCCTCTGCCTCGCGCTGCTGCACCCACGCCTGCTCATGCGGTGGGGCAGGGGGTGCGATCGACACAGGAGGGAGAGGGGAGCGTGATGACGAGAGAAGAGCACTGGAGCGAGATGGAAGAAATGGTGGGGAAGTGTGTGGTGAATGAGGAGAGGGCGGCAGCAGCAGAATGGAAGGGAGGGGGCGAGTCAGATGAGAAAAAGTGCGGCGTGCAGAGGGTGCAGTGGTGTGGCAGAAAGCGGAGGGAGGCACAATGGCAGAGGAGCGGCCAAAAGCCGAATCCGCATGCCCCAAGTTCCCAGGTTTATGGGCAAACATCCATCCTCACACGCACACACCCTTGCTGAGATGCACGCACCCAATGGTGCTAGAAGATCGGGGGTGGGGGGGGGTTGTGGGGGGGGTGGTGACACGCACGTAGCGGTGGGCGTCGATGGGCCCGGCGCCGAACAGGTCCAGCCCCTCCGCCAGGGACAGCGCCTCCTCCCGTGGCTCCACCGGGGGGAACTCCAGCGAGGCCACCTGGGGGGGGACAGGCAACAAGTAGGGCGCAGGGGGATTGACGTTTGAGCGCTCAGATGGAACGCAGTTTATGATTTAGGGTTGGGATGTGTTCAGATCTCGTGATATGGTTTGAATTGGAGTGGGATGTGGTGGAGTGGGGTGCCATTGAAGATGTTACATCACGCAAGGATGGAACGGGAAGAGAGGATGCGGTAGAGAGAAGGAAGGAATGGGAGGGAGAGAAAGAAATAGGGGAGGGGAAATGGGGAAAGGGGCGGGAGAGAGAGGCAGAGAGCGCGCACGTTGAAGCAGCCGGAGGGAGTGAGGTGGCCCGAGGCAATGACGACTGAATTCTCGGTGAAGTAGCCCGGCGATGCCGTGCAGTGCCGTGCCGCACACGCGCGGTCACACGGAGGGGGTGGTCGAGATGGGTTCACAGGGAGACAACGAGGGAGACGAGGAAAGAGGAAAGGAGATGGGAGAGACAAAGGGATAGGGGGCGAGAGAGGAGAGATGCGTAGAAGCCAGGTCAAGGAAAATACATTGTGGAAATCAATTGCTTGGTGTGAGTGTGCGTGTGTGGAGAGGTTGAGAGTGAGGTGGTACGTCCGGAAGTGAGTGTGGTGAGAGTGGAGGGAGGGAGGGGAGGGCGGATATGGCATGGGTCAGGTCGAGCGGCAGCGAGGCGGAGAGGTCTTCAAGGAAGAAGCGGCCGTCCTCCAGCTGTGCCACCACGCCCACCACGTGATGCCGCCTCTGCTGCGACGCCGCTGTGCCGCCCACCAGCGCCTGCACTGGCGTTAGCTGCACCAGGGGCGAGGAACAGTGGACAGTGAGGGGGGGCGAGAAAAGCAGGGGATTTGCAAGGGAGCAAGAGGGCTAGAAAGGTAAAAGGAGAGGTGTGGGAGAAAGGGAGGGAGAAACGTGTGGGTGCTGACTTGAAAAGAGGTCGTTGGATGGGCAATGGAAGCACGGAAAACACAGTGGAAGAAAGAAACGAGTGTTGGAAAGACTCCCAAAGCTCTCGTTTCCTCCCTTCTTCACCCACAGGACCTGTTCCCCCTGCTACATGGCATGGCACCTCACCTCGGTGTACTGCTCCTGCTGCTGCTGCGCGGAGCCCAGAGGCAGCAGCGGCACGGCGAAGCGGCGGTGGCGGGCAGTGCGCGCCAGCAGCAGGTGCAGGCGGCGCCGCAGCACGTCCGCCTTGCTGCTCGGCGCCCCCGCCAGGGACAGCGCGCCCCGGTGCCTGCATGCAATGCACGTGGGGTTGGGGGCCCGGGGGAGGACAGGGGATGGGGGCCACGTGGGATCAAGAACAATTTCAAAAACAAAGAATAAGGAAGGGAGCTGTGGTGCAGTGCTGTGCATGGTGGTGGAGGAACGGTGTGAGTTTGCATGTGAAGGTGCTTGAGAAGGAGCAGCAACAGTTTGGACTTGTGGCGGCCATTGGCCACGCGGTGCCATGCGAGCACAGGAGCAAGGTGAGTGTGGGGAGGGGTGACAGGCGGGGTGGGGAAGAGACAGCGGGTGACGGGAAAGGGGTGAGAAGGCAGGAACGGGAGGGGGGAGAAGGGGAAGGCGACGAGGAGGAGAGGAAGCATGGCATTCCGATCGCTACGCCTGGCGACGAGGAGGAGAGGAAGCATGGCATTCCGATCGCTACGCCTGGCGACGAGGAGGAGAGGAAGCATGGCATTCCGATCGCTACGCCTGGCGACGAGGAGGAGAGGAAGCATGGCATTCCGATCGCTACGCCTGGCGACGAGGAGGAGAGGAAGCATGGCATTCCGATCGCTACGCCTGGCGACGAGGAGGAGAGGAAGCATGGCATTCCGATCGCTACGCCTGGCGACGAGGAGGAGAGGAAGCATGGCATTCCGATCGCTACGCCTGGCGACGAGGAGGAGAGGAAGCATGGCATTCCGATCGCTACGCCTGGCGACGAGGAGGAGAGGAAGCATGGCATTCCGATCGCTACGCCTGGCGACGAGGAGGAGAGGAAGCATGGCATTCCGATCGCTACGCCTGGCGACGAGGAGGAGAGGAAGCATGGCATTCCGATCGCTACGCCTGGCGACGAGGAGGAGAGGAAGCATGGCATTCCGATCGCTACGCCTGGCGACGAGGAGGAGAGGAAGCATGGCATTCCGATCGCTACGCCTGGCGACGAGGAGGAGAGGAAGCATGGCATTCCGATCGCTACGCCTGGCGACGAGGAGGAGAGGAAGCATGGCATTCCGATCGCTACGCCTGGCGACGAGGAGGAGAGGAAGCATGGCATTCCGATCGCTACGCCTGGCGACGAGGAGGAGAGGAAGCATGGCATTCCGATCGCTACGCCTGGCGACGAGGAGGAGAGGAAGCATGGCATTCCGATCGCTACGCCTGGCGACGAGGAGGAGAGGAAGCATGGCATTCCGATCGCTACGCCTGGCGACGAGGAGGAGAGGAAGCATGGCATTCCGATCGCTACGCCTGGCGACGAGGAGGAGAGGAAGCATGGCATTCCGATCGCTACGCCTGGCGACGAGGAGGAGAGGAAGCATGGCATTCCGATCGCTACGCCTGGCGACGAGGAGGAGAGGAAGCATGGCATTCCGATCGCTACGCCTGGCGACGAGGAGGAGAGGAAGCATGGCATTCCGATCGCTACGCCTGGCGACGAGGAGGAGAGGAAGCATGGCATTCCGATCGCTACGCCTGGCGACGAGGAGGAGAGGAAGCATGGCATTCCGATCGCTACGCCTGGCGACGAGGAGGAGAGGAAGCATGGCATTCCGATCGCTACGCCTGGCGACGAGGAGGAGAGGAAGCATGGCATTCCGATCGCTACGCCTGGCGACGAGGAGGAGAGGAAGCATGGCATTCCGATCGCTACGCCTGGCGACGAGGAGGAGAGGAAGCATGGCATTCCGATCGCTACGCCTGGCGACGAGGAGGAGAGGAAGCATGGCATTCCGATCGCTACGCCTGGCGACGAGGAGGAGAGGAAGCATGGCATTCCGATCGCTACGCCTGGCGACGAGGAGGAGAGGAAGCATGGCATTCCGATCGCTACGCCTGGCGACGAGGAGGAGAGGAAGCATGGCATTCCGATCGCTACGCCTGGCGACGAGGAGGAGAGGAAGCATGGCATTCCGATCGCTACGCCTGGCGACGAGGAGGAGAGGAAGCATGGCATTCCGATCGCTACGCCTGGCGACGAGGAGGAGAGGAAGCATGGCATTCCGATCGCTACGCCTGCGCCCTTCACGTCCTCTCTCCTCCCTCCCACGGCCACACCCACTCAAACTGTCCCGCCCTCGCGTCCTCACACACGCCCAACTCACCCACGGCCACCACACACACACGGTCAGCTTAGGGGCGGGGGAAGCAGGGAGGGTTGACCTGGAGAAGTGTTTGCGGAGGGGGTCATAGTCCACACGTGGCATGGTGAAGGCGTCGATCACCACCAGCGCGCGCCACTCGCGCATCCACCCCTCCACACCCTCCCCCCGCCCCCCCTCCATCACCTCCCCCGCTCCCCCGTTCCTCCCCACGCCCCCCAGCGCATCTGGCCGCGCGCCCCCCCCTGCGTGCTCGCCGCGGCTGCTTCCGCCTGCAGTTCCCCCCGCATCAGCAGGGGGGGCGCGGGAGCGCGCGCGGAGGGGCTGCAGAAGGACCTGGCGGACCACGTCGCGCGACACCACCTGCACGCCCACTGCCGTTGCGGGCGAGGGGCGAGGGGCGAGGAAAGAGGGGCAAGAGGAAAGAGAGGTGAGGCGACGCCGTGAACAGGCGTCGGACCAGAGACTGACGGCTAAGCCTCGTTCTCGCTCCCCATCCTCCTCGCTCCCCATCCTCCTCGTCCCCATCCTCCTCGCTCCCCATCCTCCTCGTTCCCCATCCTCCTCGCTCCCGCCTGCCGCTCCACACGTTCCGGCGCAAACCGCGCCGTCCACGGGCACTGACGCGCCAACCATCATAACTATGCGCCACTCTCACAGACCAGACCCACACGCTCACTACGAATCCCTCCTCTGTCGCCCCACGCTCGCATCCACCAATCTATCCGCGATCATCCCCATTCTCCGCTAACTTATTGCGCATTGAGCGGCGTACGTTCGACTTTGAGGCGCCTCAAACCAATTCCCCGCTAGCTGGCGCGCGCAGTAGGCGGCGTACGTTCGAGCGCGGTGATGCCGCGGAGCAGGTCGTCGACGGCCTGTTGCTCGCTGCACCCCGCCTCCAGCACGAACTCCACCACGCTCTGCAGCGCCGCGCGATCCACCGTCACCCCGCGCAGCTGCAGCTGCTGCTGCAACCGCCGCATCGCACGCAGCTCCTGGCTCATCGTGGCCGTCGATCGGACTGGACGGGGACTGACGGCAAGAATATTCGGGTTGTTCACCGCTGCTCTACCATCTACCGACCTAAGGTGTAACCCTCGCGGTGGTAAGCCAATGCTAGGGGCGGCGGAAATGAAAAGCTATTCACTTGATCATAGATGACATCGGTTGCTCCTACGGCATGGTTAGTTACTAGATGTGGGCGCGGCGCAACTTGGAGTGAGCCAGATCGCAGCACAGATTTGAGGGCTGAAACGCCAAACAAGGGGCTGCTTTTGACGAGTCACTTTCGAGGTGTTTGCAAATGGGCTGCCACAAGCTTCCGTACACTTCGCGCATTTCACCTTTCTTTTTTAAAAGCTTTCTAATCATAAAGATAGTAGTTCTATCAAATATAAGCTGGAGGCTATTGGAGAACCATAGGTCCATAGTCGCCAATATCGCCATTAAATCACGGAAACTTACTTCACTAAGTCTTTCACCGTGTTTCATCCTAGATTTGGTCAACTCCGTTTTAGATGTAGACTTGGGCCAACGAACTTAACATCATATTGCATGTGGTGTAGAAGGCTAAAAGCGAATAACGCATTGGTCATCCTCGTCACCAGCCTCGGTGTCACTCCGCATGTCTTGGAAGTGACGTCTGACGTGTACTCAGTTATGCGGTGGAGATGCGCGCTCCAGTCCCTACAATTGGTTCGCCGACAGCACAGCAGCGGTCGCCAGGTCGAAGTCACCATCTCGTGCGACCCCGAGCGACCAGCACTCTCGCACTCGGTCGTATCTCCAGCAAGTGTCAAGAAAGGCTTGGTGTCAAGCGTTGTTTACGGTTGACACCAAGTGGAGCCGCGTGTGAGCGCGGCTCCATCCTGGTGTCAATGTTGGGCACATTGGACGATTTCCCGCGATCTCATTGGTTGGTTTAGCTGACACCAGGGGGTAGCCCTCCATGTGTTTTCGAGTTGGTGTCATGACACTGGCCCCTCTTGACACTTGCTGGAGATACGACCTCAACGTCCAAAGCTTGTTGCGAGTCGTGAGTTGTCGTGACAGACACGGTCACACTCACACCACACCACCACCGCACATACACGACGAGCCTTCCCTTCCCCGTGCACTGACGTCACTTTCCTATTCCTCCTATCGCAGATCCTTTCCGCGAATCTCGAGACCGCACTTCTTGCTCGCCTTCGCGTCTTACCTCACAAGCCCTGGCGAGCCGGGAACCTTTCTCCCGCTGTGGCCTCCAAGTCGCTGCCGTGTTCACTCTCACAGCGTAGTCGCTCTAACATTATCGTCTATCGGACAGCTAATAGACTGCACAGAATAGTCGCCGTGTCAGCATAGGCGCGTGTCAGCATAGGCGCCGTGTCAGCATAGTCGCCGTGTCAGCATAGGCGCCGTGTCAGCATAGTCGCCGTGTCAGCATGATCGGCGACGGCAGCGCAGCGGCGATGGCGGCGGACCACCTGGCGGAGTCGCTGCACGCCGTCTCTCCCGACGCCACGGTCGCGCTCGCCGCCGGCCCCACGCCGGCGCTCGTGGCGCTCGTGTCGCTGGCGGTGCTCGTGTCGTCGCTCGCGCTCTTCGTGCTTCGCCATCGCGCCGCCTCGCTGTCCAAAGCACCAGTCGCCGCGGGGCCCGGCGGCGGCAGCAAGTACCAGCCGCTCGCTACAAAGGATGTAGCGGCGGTGGCGGCGACGAATGGCGAGGAGCGGAAGGGCGAGGGGGATAAGGCGGAGCGCGACGACTCGAAGGTGGCGATCGGCATTCTGTTCGGCACGCAGACGGGCACGTCCGAGGGATTCGCCAAGGTGGGCCGCGTGCACCGCGGGCGAGCCTGTTAGGGCGCGGCGCGCTTCTCGGGTTGCGCGGATGAGAGGCGCGGTTGGATGGGGTGGGTGGGAAGGCAGAGCGTGCGACGAGGGGGTTGCGTGGGCGGGCAGTGCGTGGCTGCGCGAGATGCCTTGCCCTCCCATGCTCCCGTTCTCGCTGTCTCACTTCCCCTCTCTGCCGCCGCAACCCACCTGCCGCCTCATCCCTTCCGCCCAATCACCCCTCCCTGCCGTTTCACCCTCCCCCCTGCCGCCTCAAGCCCCCCCACTCCCCCGGCCGCCTCACCATTTCCCCCTCTTTCCTCACCCGCAACCCGTGCCCCTCGTCGCCCTTACAGACACTTGTGTCAGAGCTGCAGCACCACTTCGCATCGCACTGCACCGTGGAGCTCAGCAGCCTGGTACGTTTGTGGGCGGGCGTGTGGTCGAATGGAAGCAAAACGCACTCCTCCACACTGCACACTCGCACACGTTGCATGTGAACACCCCTCACGTGCTCCCATGCCAGCATGCCTCACGTCGTGCTGCATGCGCCATCACCCCATGGCCCCACGGCAGGATGATCTAGCGGAGGACAGCGATGGCTTCACAGCGAAGCTGAAGGCCTTCCACGCCGCCTTCTTCCTCGTCGCCACGTGAGCTGCCACTGCACTGCCCCCTGCTCTGCTGCCTGCTCCTCTGCGCACCTCTGTGCTCTGCTGCGCTTCTTGCTGCTGCCACCATGCTGCTATCGCGTCCCCCACGCCACACACGCGAGCTGCATGTCTCTCTGCTCCACATCTGAATCCACCCGCCCTATCCCTGTCGCCTCCTTGCCTCCCCCACAGCTACGGGGACGGAGAGCCAACGGACGATGCGCAGCGCTTCTTCAAATGGCTGCACGCCACCGCTGCTGCTGCAGAGGCTCAGGTGCGCACCGCTGCAGAGGCTGACAGCCGCTCATGCATGCATGTGGTCGTGCATGCATGGTGGCATTCATGTTCATCGCTGGTTGCTGCTATGCTCTCTTCCTGCTGCCGCCCCTCTCTGCATGCATCAGCCCCCATCCGTCCCGCCTGCACCTCCTCTACTCCCACCAGGACGACAGCCCCTTGCCACTGCAGGGGCTCCGTTTTGCTGTCTTCGGGCTGGGAAATCGGCAGTACGAGCACTTCAACCTGGTATGCCACTGTCATTCCCCACCTTGCTCCACCTGCTGCCATGCCAGCCAACACGCTGTGAAGCGGTACAGCATCCTGCTTTGCTGTCACGCCCTTCAACGTCACTGCTCGCGTGGCTGCTCCCCCATCCATTACCATTGCCATACGTCCGACCACCTTCCACTCCACTACCGTTCCATTCCCCCTGCCCACCCGTGCAACCCCATGTTCACCTCATACTTCACACCGCCTCATCTTCCAACTCCCCCTTGTGCGTGCCCACCCCCATTGCTCTGTGTGTGTGCGCGTGCAGATGGGCAAGATGCTTGACAAGCACCTCGCTGCCCTCGGTACGCTGCTACCCCATACCCTCCCTGCCCTCCCTGCCCTCCCTGCCCTCCCTGCCCTCCCTGCCCTCCCTGCCCTCCCTGCCCTCCCTGCCCTCCCCGCCCTCCCTGCCCTCCATACCCTCCCATACCCTCCCTGCCCTCCCTTGCTACCGCTTCTTCCTTCTCCTCATGCGCCGTGCCAGCAATCGCTCTGCGTCAGTTGCTGTTCCCCCACCCCACCCACCTCACTGCTCTCCGCTCCCCCAACCATCACCCCCCATCAACCACCATCACCACCCCCCATGACCTCACCGCGTGTGGTATATTGGCTGGCAGGCGGGCAGCGCGTGGCGGAGGTGGGGTTGGGAGACGACGACCAGTGCATCGAGGACGACTTCAAGGCCTGGTGAGTACGTCGTCCTGAATCTGCCTCCCCCCTGCACCCCATGCCTTACCCCTCTCGCCACCACTCGCCCTCACTCACCCCACTCGGCCCCACTCGCCCTCACTCAGCCTCTCACTCACTCAGCCACTCGTCCCCACTCGCACCCACTCACCTCTCTTGCCCCACTCACCCCTCTCACCCCATTCGTCCCCCACGTGTGCATGGTTGGCAGGCGGGCGGGGCTGTGGAAGGGCTTTGAGGCGCTCGTGCTGGGCCGGGGGGCGGGGGGCGAGGGGCAGCAGGGCGAGGGGGCAGCGGGGGAGTGGGAGGACGAGGAGGAGGAGGTGCAGGAATATCAAGTGCGGTTCCACAGCCGAGTGGGGCAGGCTGGGGTTGCTGGGGAGAATGGAGAGCTCAACGGGGGGTTGAATGGGCACGTGCATGAAGAGATGAATGGCAAGATGAACGGGGAGACGAATGGGAAGGTGAATGGAGGAGAAAAGCAGGTGAATGGCGTGGGGGAGCATAAGAATGGCGGGGAGGAGGAGGAGGAGCAGATGAGCATGGGGGAGGCGATTGCTGCTGTCGGGTGGCACTCGCACAGCATTGGCAGGTGAGCGCTACTAGAAACCGAAAACTGAGAAAGGTATAAGGGGTTGTTTGGGATTCGGATTAACAGCACTGGCCCCCACCACTAAGCTCGGTTGGGAAGCTATTGGGCGGTCCCTTTTGTCGAGTTGTACGCCCAATGTGTGCAATCTCGGCAATATTCGAGGGTAAAAGAGTACACATTTTTACAAAATCTACTCGCATCTGTGTGTTGGTTGCCTCCGGCCTTTTCCAACATCACATTCCCTAGACTGATCACACTACCCTGCTGATTCATCTGCTTCCTTCAACCCTCTCACCTCTGTCTCCCGATTTTCCCCTCTCCTTCCACCTGCTGGCCTGCTGGCGTCTATGTGGCGTGCGTGTGGCGTGTATCTCTCATGCACATGGCAGGGCGCGGGTGGCAGTGGTGAGGGAGCTGCAGGCGCCCAACTCAGACCGATCCACGCTGCATGTGGAGCTCGACCTCTCGCCCTGCCCGCATCTGCAGTATGCTCGTCTCGGCCCCCCATAAGCAACCACTTGCCACTGCAACCACACCCTCATTGCTCGCCTCCCTCTGATCTTTTCCTCCCGTTGCTGCCACGTGCTTTTCCCCACACCTTGCCTCCGCATCCCCCCATGCCATGCCATCCAATGCTGTCTGTTGTCTTGCCATCCCCTGCCATCCCGTGACATGCCATGCAGGTACAAGGTGGGCGACCACGTGGCAGTGTTTCCTGAGAACAGCGACGCTGACGTGGCAGCAGTGGCCAAGTGTCTGGGATTGGACCTGGATGACGTCATCTCCCTGCATCTCCCCTCGCCCTCGTCCTCCCTGCCACCGCCCCCTCCCGGCCGCCACTCCATCCGCTCCGTGCTCGCCTCGCTGCCTGACCTCCACTCCTCGCCGCGCAAGGTGAACCTTTTTCCCTGCCTCTCTTTTGCATTTGGTGCCCTTGCTGTGCATTTATATCAGCACAGGCTCCTCCTGCTTGCTGCCAGCTGTGCCAAGCAGTGTCACCCGCCCATCCCCCTCTGCACACCTGTTGCCGCCCGTCCCTTCCCATGCCCTAACGCGACCTCCTTCTTTCCCACTGCGCTGGCCGCGCTGCACCAGGCAGCGCTGGCAGTGTTGGCGCACTTTGCCTCCCACCCCGACGAGGCGGCGCGCCTCAAGCACCTGGCCAGCGACGGAGGCAAGGCGGAGTACCGCGAGTGGGTGGCGGCGGCACACCGCTCGCTGCTGGAGGTGCTGCAGGCATTCCCCTCCGTGCGCCCGCCCCTCGCTGTGTTCCTCGCCTCCGTTGCGCCGCGCCTGCAGCCGCGCTTCTACTCCATCTCCTCCCACCCCAGGTGCGCTCTCTCTTCCCGCATTGCCTCCCTGCTGAGTGTTCTGATGCACCCTGCCACACGGCCCACGTGTGTCATTCCATCCTCGCTCCACCAATCCCCGCCAACAGAATCCATCCTTGTGTTTGCTCCTCTTGTGCGTCTCTTGCATCTCATTTCCTCCTCGCCTTTTCCTCTTCACCTTCTATAGCATGCCCGGCCACATCCCACTCTCCACACACGTGCACTCTTCCGCTTTCCCCCCCAGGACTGCCTGCTGCCACTTCCCATGGTCTCTACCCTCTGTCCCTCTGCCCCTACCCCCATTGCGCCCTGTGCTGTATGCCCAGGCACGAGCCGGGCGCACTGCACATAACGTGTGCGGTGGTGAGGGACATCACCCCAGCAGGCCGCATCCACCACGGCGTCTGCTCCTCCTTCCTGCACCGCCACCTCCCCCTGCCCACCCCCGCCTCCACCTCCCCCGCCCCCTCGCCCCCCGTGCTGCTGCCGGCGTTCATCCGCTCGTCGCACTTCCGCCCGCCCACCGACCCCACGCGCCCCATCGTGATGGTCGGCCCTGGCACCGGCCTCGCGCCCTTCAGAGCCTTCCTGCAGGTGCTGCCACTGTGCTTCCACTTCCCCTCTGCCCTCCACGCCTGCCAGCTGTTATTCCATTGGCACGCCGCACCCCCTGGCACCGCATGCTGTCTCTGGCCGCGTGGCAGCGAGTGGGGCCGCCAAGTCCCCACACCGCACTCCACTCTTCTTCCGCGTCCTCCTCGCCTCCACCCCTCCCTTTTCACATGCTCCCTTCCCCCTCTTTCTCTCCTCCCCTATCCCTCCGCAGCACCGCGCGTTGCTGCAGAAGGGCGGGCAGCAGCTGGGGGAGGCGCTTCTGTTCTTTGGGTGCCGCCACCGCCACCAGGTGCTGCGGGGGGGGGGAGAGGCACGCATGGGGGGAAGGCAGGGGAGAATTGGAGCGGCCAGATGGGGGGACAGTGGCACATGCAGTGGGGCGTGCAGTGGGAGGGTCGTGAGGGAAGGAGTGGGGGAGGATTGGGAAAGGGAGTGAGAGCGGGGATGGGGGAGGGAGCAGGAAAGGATGGGAAGTGAGCACTGGTGCGGTGTGCCTTGAGATGTTGATGTGCATCTTTACGTGTGCCACATTTCTGCACCAACTTGTGTGCACGCACAATAACAGTCCATACATCCCTCGAATCCCGTGCGCCCGCCACCTCCCCTGGTCCCTGCCTGCGCGCAGGACTACATATACCGGGAGGAGCTGGCAGCGTATGAGGAGAGCGGCGTGCTGTCAGCGCTGCACGTGGCCTTCTCGCGAGACGGGCCCTCCAAGGTCTACGTGCAGCACCTGCTCAAGCAACAGGTATGTGCAGCACCTGCTCAAGCAAGAGGTGCGTGCAGCACCTGCTCAAGCAAGAGGTGCGCTGCTTGTGAAAGGGGCGTGCAGCACCTGCTAAGTGCCAAGTGTGCTGATTGGGTTGGTGGTGCCATTTTACTCCAGGTTTGTCCGAACCTGCTTGCCCAGGCATGCTCGCACACTTGTTGACGTATAAGAATGCGTATCATATTGCCTCACCATGTTTCTCCTCTGTGCGCGTGTGTGTGTGTGTATGTGTGCATGTGTCTGTGTGCATGTGTCTGTGTGCATGTGTCTGTGTGCATGTGTCTGTGTGCGTGTGTCTGTGTGCATGTGTCTGTGTGCATGTGTCTGTGTGCATGTGTCTGTGTGCATGTGTCTGTGTGCGTGTGTCTGTGTGCATGTGTCTGTGTGCATGTGTCTGTGTGCATGTGTCTGTGTGCATGTGTCTGTGTGCGTGTGTCTGTGTGCATGTGTCTGTGTGCATGTGTCTGTGTGCATGTGTCTGTGTGCATGTGTCTGTGTGCATGTGTCTGTGTGCATGCGGCGGTGGCACAGGCGGAGAGGGTGTGGCAGGTGGTGGGGAGGCGGGGAGGCAGTGTGTACGTGTGTGGGGACGCCAAGGCCATGGCCAGGGACGTGCACCATGCGCTGCTCGAGGTCGCTGTGGAGCAGGTCGGTGGGCGCTCTGCTGGGGTGTCCTGCACAAGTTTAATTCCTCCCTCTCTCTCTGCTCTGCCGCTCTGTGCTTTACGTCTGCTGTTGCTCAGCGCCCATCCATCCATCCATCCATCCGTCCGTCCGTCCGTCCGTCCGTCCATCCATCCATCCATCCATCCATCCATCCATCCATCCATCCATCCATCCATCCATCCATCCATCCATCCATCCATCCATCCATCCATCCATCCATCCATCCATCCATCCATCCATCCATCCATCCATCCATCCATCCGTGTGTGTGTGTGCATGTGTCCATACCGATGTGTGTGTGCATGTGTCCATACCAATGTGTGTGTGCATGTGTCCATACCAATGTGTGTGTGCATGTGTCCATACCAATGTGTGTGTCCATACCAATGTGTGTGTGCATGTGTCCATACCAATGTGTGTGTCCATACCAATGTGTGTGTCCATACCAATGTGTGTGTCCACGGTTGTGGGTGTGCTGCAGGGTAAGATGGCGAAGGAGGCGGCAGTAGCATTGTTGGATGGTTTAGCAGAGCAGGGTAGGTATCTAAGAGACATTTGGTGACCTGCTGCTACATACCGGTACATGATGTGATGTACTGTTGGTGCTAGTTAGCAGTGAGGTGTTGGGTGTTCCAATCGAAGTGCTCTACATACGGTAACAGAGAGGATGCAAAAACAAGCCATTTGCCAATGTGTATTTGAATGAGGGTGTAAAATTGACAGGCTATGCAAAGCTTCACTTCTTTCAACCATTTCGCACTGGGGAGCTTTTCTTGTTTGTGAAGTGTAAAAAGAATTATCCCCATTAGCAGCCGTTTGTACGGATTGTCGAAATTGAGGACTGCGAATCCAGACAGCCATGTGCAACTAGAAAGTGCAATAACGAATCGGTTTGTACATAGCGCCTGGTACTGTGCTCGAGGCCTTCCCTGAAGCTTCTGGTTCTCGCTTCTCCCACAAGCCTGTCGAGCCACAGCCATGCGTTCGGCACAAGCCTGGAGGCGCTAAGCATTCACCTGGTCGAGCCGCATCTCAGTTGGAGGAATCTTTTCAACGCGCCGCCGCAAAGCCCAGATTTCAGAAGCCAAACGCGAGGCAAAGCCCATTGCCCAACCAGAGCACTCCAGCAGCACACCCCTCATCCGCACGGCGCCACCGCCATTACCCATCCGTCCGTCCATCCCTCCGCACAGACCGTCCAAATCCATTCTGTACTCAAAGCCTGCCCTCCCCGAGCTGTACATATAATAGTCGCACACAAACCCGACACCACATTCGGCCTCCACGTTTCCACCATTCCGAATCTCTGCTGCCCCTCGCCCAAACACGCGCGCCTTCAACGCGCGCGCACACAGCGCCAGCCCGCTCCGCCTCGAACTCTCCATTCCCGCCTGCGGTCCCCCGCACGTCCGCTCTCCCCGCCATGGCGCCTCCCCGCGTCTCGCTACTCACAACGCGACGCCTCTCGTTCGCCGGGCTCGCGCTCTGCGCGCTTCTCGCCGCGGCCCTCTTCCGCCCCGCGCTTTCCCGCGCATCTCTGCACGTCGCGCGCGGGCGAGCGCTAGAGGAGGACGACGAGCGGGAGGAGAGCAGCGATGACGGCGGAAGCACAGATCGGATGCGCTCGCAGGGAAAGTTGCGCTCGCATTGGCGCGCGGAGGAGGAAGGCGAGGTGAATGACGACTCGTCGCACGACGACCACCACGATTACGACGACCGCGACGACCACGACGAACATTACGACCATCATGACGACAATGGAAGTGATGGCGACGATGGCGACGACCATTCGCGCGACCACGACCAATCCGGGGTGACCTCGTCGCCGTCCGCGCCCTCCCCGCCCACCACCACCCCCTCCGACCCCGCCGTCTCCCCGCCGCCCCCTACCTTCCCGTCACTGACGTGCGCGCCTGGCGCGGGGTTCTGCGAGTTCGCAGGGACGGCGGGTTGCAGCCCCGCGCGGATCTTCTGCAACGGCTCTTGCTGCATTGTACGCGCTGCCCCCTCCGCGCTCCGCCCCTCCGCTTGCTCCCTGCCTCCACACAAACACACACGCATACGCACAGGCGCACGCGCACGAACAAGCACACGCACGAAAACACGCCACACACACACACACGCCCTCACACATGCACACATACGCACACACCCCTCACATGCACACACCCCTCACACACACACACACACACACACACACACACACACACACACATGCCTATACGGTTAGTCCTTGCCCGGGTAGAGTGCTGTCCATTCTCCCGTTACCTCGCACATCCACGCATCATCACCCCAGTCTCCTCCTCCTCAACCCCCTCTCCTCCTCTTCCCCGCACCCAATCCCCCCCCTCCCCCCCGTGCCAACGCCACAGGACCACCACCACTACCCGTGCTGTGGCGGCAAGGTGTGCTGCGAGCGCCGCCCCGGGTCGTGCTGCCGCAACCAGCGCGGAGAGCCCTACTGCTGCCGCTTCCCCTCCACCTGCTGCCGCCACGGCTGCTGCAACGTCTGAACTGGCCGCCCTGCACTCTTCCACTCCCACCGCACCATCCTGCTGCTCAAGGCTCAAGCCTGCTCGCCCTCCCTGCATGTGTGCCCTGCTCATGCTGGGACAGTCCTCTGCCACATGTAGAGTGCTGCATGCTCTGCTCTCTCTGCTCCTTTAGCTACCTGTGTGCATGTGCAATAAAGAGGCATTGTGTTGTACCGTAGGTATCCGCGCAATGCGGGTGCAAAGAGGTCAGGAGCATGGACTGTAATTACACGTTTATTATCATATTGGGCCGCTTAGTAGACATGTAGTACAGCACAAAGGCCAAGTTCAGGAAAGCTGATTCAGTGCCATTCAGCACTGTGAGACACGACTAAGGCAAGAGTGTACGTGTGACAAGTGGTGCTCGTACAAGCATGCACTCGGCATGATAGGGAAGACTGCTGGCAGTGGTGGGACAAGCATGGCACGCCCCCGTGCTTGCACCCTGTGTGTGTGCCTGCCAGTATGCGGCATGGCAGCACGCGGCATGGGAGCGAGATCACCAGCCAGGCCTGGCGTGTGGGCAGCGCGAGCTCGCTCAGAGGGTGGCGGGTGGTGAGGGTGTGGAGGAGGAGGGGGGCTCCATGGGGTTGACGTCCATGGGGTAGCTGCCCAGCACTCGCAGGAATGGCGCCATCTCCTGATGGGGTGGGGGGGGGACACACACGTGAGCAGGGCGCAGAGTGAGTGCAGTCAGCGTGATCAACAGCCACGTCTGGCCTGAGGCAGCTCGAGCTTCCTCAGAGGCTGGAGGGTGGGGCGGAGGGGAGTAGTCCATGGGGTTGACGTCCATGGGGTTGACGTCCATGGGGTAGCTGCGCGCAGGAACGGCGCCATCTCCTGGTGGCATGGGTGGGATGGGGGACACACATGTGGGGTGTGAGAGCAGTGATGCGAGGAGGGGGGAAGGGAAGTGTGCGAATGAGACAAGGCGGAAATGACCAGAGGGAGAGGAGGCCAGGAGGGATAGCGTGAGGAGCAGGAGGAGGCAGGGCGGACCTGGAGGTGGCGCATGGCGTTCTGCACGCGGGGCTCCGCCAGGGATGCCTGGAAGTCAATGTAGAACAGGTAGTCGAACGACTGGTACGCCATGGCGCTGCTGCTGTGGGGGGGATGGTGGGGAGATGGAGGGGCAACGAGGGTGACAGGGGTGGTCAGGTAGGTTGGCAGGGTGGTGGCAACAGCATGAGTGAACGAGTGTGTGAGTAAGTGAGTGAGTGAGTGAGTGTGTAAGTATGTGAGAAAGTGAGAGTGTAAGTATGTGAGTGAGTGAGTGAGTGGGTGAGTGGGTGAGTGAGTGGGTGAGTGGGTGAGTGAGTGGGTGAGTGGGTGAGTGAGTGGTTGAGTGGGTGAGTGAGTGGGTGAGTGGGTGAGTGAGTGGGTGAGTGAGTGGGTGAGTGAGTGGGTGAGTGAGTGGGTGAGTGATTGAAGTAGAAACTGCAGAGGGAGGTGCATGAGAAGACAAGGTCATGTGAACGAGGGCAAGAGAACAAGGAGGAAGGAGAGAGGTGGGGGGAGGAGAACTGACTCTTGAGAGGCGGCGGCAGGGGTCTCTGAGAGGGGCATGGCGGGCGCAGCGAGGGAGGAGCGATCCAACCAGTCCACATAGAGAGGCTTGTCCCTGTGCGGCCGCGACTCTATCTGTGATCGTGTGCATGCACTCATACGGTAATGCGCACACACACATGCACACATACATGCACACACACATGCACACACACATGCACACACACATGCACACACACATGCACACACACGAGCAAATGCACGTGCGCGCGCGTGTGCACACACATACACAAGCAAACACGTGCGTGCACACACGCACGCACAGGTGCGCACAAGCAAGCATGCACATGGACACATGGTGGCACACAGAGGCAGCATAAGATGAGTGCGAGTGATCCAAACGTGCACGCACATGCCACACACCGGGGACCAGTGAAGCAGGAAACAGCAGAGAGGTGTGGTGCAGTGCGGTGTGGTGCGGTGCGGTACGGGAAGGCAGTGACCTTAGTAAGGTTGATGTCGCGGAGGGCGAAGACGGAGAGCGCCTTGAAGAGCACTCCCGCGCCCTTCTCCAATGTGAACACTATGCTCGTCTGGTGGGGTGCACACACATGGGGGGGGAAGAGGGAGGGGAGTGCAGGGGTGCAGGTATGGAGGGTGGTGAGGGCGAAGGAGTAGCGATGGTGTAGGCGGGCATGGTGAGAGGCAGGCATGGTGAGAGGCAGGCATGGTGGCGCAGAAAAAAGTAAAGGAGGAAGACGAGGGAGGGAGCTTGGGCGGGGAGCGACAGAAGGGCGAGGTTGGAGGGCGATGCGATGGCGCACCTTGAAGGGGCGGTCGGTGGAGGGCAGCACCCACCTTGAAGGGGCGGTCGGTGGAGGGCAGCACCCACCTTGAAGGGGCGGTCGGTGGAGGGCAGCACCCACCTTGAAGGGGCGGTCGGTGGAGGGCAGCACCCACCTTGAAGGGGCGGTCGGTGGAGGGCAGCACCCACCTTGAAGGGGCGGTCGGTGGAGGGCAGCACCCACCTTGAAGGGGCGGTCGGTGGAGGGCAGCACCCACCTTGAAGGGGCGGTCGGTGGAGGGCAGCACCCACCTTGAAGGGGCGGTCGGTGGAGGGCAGCACCCACCTTGAAGGGGCGGTCGGTGGAGGGCAGCACCCACCTTGAAGGGGCGGTCGGTGGAGGGCAGCACCCACCTTGAAGGGGCGGTCGGTGGAGGGCAGCACCCACCTTGAAGGGGCGGTCGGTGGAGGGCAGCACCCACCTTGAAGGGGCGGTCGGTGGAGGGCAGCACCCACCTTGAAGGGGCGGTCGGTGGAGGGCAGCACCCACCTTGAAGGGGCGGTCGGTGGAGGGCAGCACGGGGTCCCTCGCCAGCGCCAGGAAGCGCGTGAAGTTGTCCGCCTCGTCCTGATGGGGGGGTGGAGGAGGATGGTGGAGAGAGGGAAAGGGGGGACGCGAGGAGGGACGGGAAAGAAAGCAAGGGATTGGCGGAGAGACAAGCGAGGGAGAAGAAGGAAGGATGAGAGGAGAGGAGAAGGAAGTGGGAGACAGGAGCACAGCATCTGCACTCTACGACCCCACATGCCTACAGCCCCTCTACCATCCCACCTGAATGCCCTCCGCCAGGATCCCACCTGAATGCCCTCCGCCAGGATCTCACCTGAATGCCCTCCGCCAGGATCTCACCTGAATGCCCTCCGCCAGGATCTCACCTGAATGCCCTCCGCCAGGATCTCACCTGAATGCCCTCCGCCAGGATCTCACCTGAATGCCCTCCGCCAGGATCTCACCTGAATGCCCTCCGCCAGGATCTCAAGGCCGTAGATCTCCGCCGCCCGCGTGCTCGCCACTGCCCCCACGCCCTCCATCTTCTGATTCGCCACCATCTGCCACGTGGCAGCACAGCATTGGGCAGCACAAGGCATGGCGGTGGAGTGAGTTGAGTAGAGTGCAAGGGTTTAGCAGACCACAGAGGCGAACTTGCAACAACTTTTCTTCCCGCCTCACTTTGTGAGACAACTCACAACCCGCCTGCCCACCCCAGCAGCACCCCCCTGAGCGGCCCCCAGCAGCCCCTGTCACCTGAGCGGCCCCCAGCAGCCCCTGTCACCTGAGCGGCTGGTACGCACCTGAGCAGCCCCAGCCGTGTCGTAGACGGCTTCCTGCACCACTCCCAACCCATTCAGCGTCGCCTCGCACTGCGCCAACGCCTGCGCTCCGGGGGAGCAAGGGGGAAGACGGGGGAAAGGGGCGGAAAGGGGGAGCAGGAAAGGTGGTGGCGTGGGCGCAGTGCGAGAAGGGATGAAGGGGAGAGGGAGAGAGGTAGGTGGGGGAAAGGAAAAGGGGGAGAGAGGGGAGGAGGAAGAGGGGAGGTGAGAGAAGTGAACCCTATGGTAGACCCATGCAAGGCACGCGCTGCAGCGACCCCGCTCACCCTGCTGCCGCGCCCTCCTTTGCCCGCACGGCACTCACCCCGCCCCTTCTTTCTCCCCCATCCCCCGCCTCCCCCTCTACGCCCTACACCCACCTGGGGGTGCGAGAGCACGCGGGTGAGCTGGTCAGGCGTGGACCCCGGCAGGGCGAGCAGGCAGTGGTGCACGGGCAGGCGCACCTCGCCTCGCCCAAGATGTGCAGGCGGTGCCGCAGCAGCAACCCAGCAACCCACCCCCATCCCCCTTGCACTTACCTGGGGATGTGAGAGCACGCGCGTGAGCTGGGTGGTGTGCGTGCCGGGCAGCGCGAGCAGGCAGTGGTGCACGGGCAGGTGCACCTCGCCCACGATGTGCAGGCGGTGCCGCAGCAGCAACCCAGCAACCCACCCCCATCCCCCTTGCACTTACCTGGGGATGTGAGAGCACGCGCGTGAGCTGGGTGGTGTGCGTGCCGGGCAGCGCGAGCAGGCAGTGGTGCACGGGCAGGTGCACCTCGCCCACGATGTGCAGGCGGTGGCGCAGCAGCAGGTCGTAGTTGCGGTGGATCGACCCCCCCAGGCTGTTCTCTATCGGCAGCACCGCGCGCCCCACCAGCCACTGCTCCACCGCCTGGGGGACCAATGCGCGCGGGAGCGGGGGAGGGGGAAGTGGGAGGCAAAGGGGAGAAGTGGAAGAGTGAAGGGGGTGTGGGTCGCAAGGGGAAGGATGGAGGGATGCGCGGAGAGGAGGAGGCGGAATGCAGATGCTGCATTGAAACGGCCAAGGTCCCACTGGCTTGGGTGTGTGCATGCATGCGGGGCGCGTGGGGGCTAGGGGTTGCTTGGGGGACGCGCGGGGGAGGGGGGCGCGTTGGGGGCTTACTTTGAAGGCGTCGTCGAACTGGTCGCAGGGTACGGGGGAGCACCCCGGGTACACACGCATCGCCGCCATCTCGCTGTATGCGCCCGGCACGCCCTGGGGGAAAGGGGGGGAAGAGTGGGGGGATTTGAAGGAGATGGCGCAGGGAAGGGGGGGTGGGAAGTAGACGAGGCCCGACCGCGTTCCGTGAGTGAAGAGGGCGAGCGGAGGTGGCGGATGCAAGGCGGGCAGTGAGGGGGGATGTGCGGAGTAGAACCACCGCGCGATGGGGAGCGGTGTGCGGCGGTCGCGGAGACGTGACTGCGCAGCCACGCTGTCGCGCCGCGCTCACCTGGTACGCCACTCGCAGCGGGACACCTGTCCCGTTCCCATTCGCGCCTCCCTCGCTGTCCGACTGCGACTGTAGCACGGCGCGCGCCCGCGCGGGCGACGCCTGCCCGTGGCGCGACGCGACTGGCGGGCGCTCGGCGCTGAAAGAGCGACGCGGGGAGCCACTGGGGGAGTCGACTGTTGGCGCAAGGGGAAGGCGTGGAGGGGAGGTGCGGGTTAAAGCGGGAAATGCGGCGCGCTGGCAGATGCGGTGGCGCATGAGGGCGCAGCGCCGCGGATCTTGGGAGCGTTGGGGGAGGCGGAACGACTGGTGGCTTGCAATCAGATGCTTCAGCGGTTTTGCATTTCAGTTCAGACCCTCACCGCCGTCCACTCAACCGCCGTTTCGCGCTTCGCGCGTACCTGTGCCGAGCGACTGGCCAATGAGCGACGAGCCGCTGCTTAGACTGACGCGATCTGGTGTTGCCATCGAGGAGGGTGACGACGAATTCTTATAGGAGCGCGGCGCGAGCTGATCTAACGGCGAGGAGCGGAGGAGTCGGCGCATGGGCAGCGATACGATCGAGGTCATGGCACCCCGCGACGCTTCCCACACGACGAGCCAATGACTTTAGGCGCTGATCGTTACAACGTGTTTAGGAGTTGCGCGCACGTGGCGGGCACACAGCACGCAGCTAGGCGACAACCCAGAGAAGGGAAAGACGGATTTGCGGGCAGGGGTGGGAGTCAGATTTGTGTACTGTAGTTTGCGGCTTCAGGCATTCCTTCGACTTTATCAACGCTCAAAATCTCACCCGAACGATCTAAAACGTAATCGAACCACACTGCCGCGCAAAACATCTCGCAAAACCGCATTCAACTGAATGCTTATCCCACAACATTCAAAAATATCCAGACAACGCTGGACGAGAATAGGGTTACCGTCGCTCATTTCGCGGGAAGTTGCCGAACCCAAACCCCGACCCCTTGATAAATCCCTCATAAGACCTTCAGACCCCACACTTGTGCATTCTGCTCTCCTTTCCTTTACCTTCAGTTCGCGTCAGTCCCCGTCAACCCACTACTCTCGCTTTCATCTCCGCGTTCTCCTCCGCGTTGTTCCTTCCGCCACGCTAATTCCAGATTCGCGTCTCCTAACGACCTCAAAGCAGCTCGAGCGGCCAATCAGCAGCAAGCATGGTGAAGCGAAGCAAGAGTAAGCTTATGTCGATCGTTTGAGAATAAGCGGTTTGATGCTTGCGGCGTGATTGCGGTGCTTATCGTGCCTCGTGATCGCATGGTCGCGTCATGCCTCGTCAGTCTCGTTCTATGCAAACACCATCTCCTCATCCCGTCGCGTTTCCCCTCGCGCCCTCCGACTGACTTTTCCCACACCGCCCTTCTTGTTCCGACCCCCTCCCACTCTTCTCCCGCCACACCGTGTCCCCGTTGCGCGCGCAGAGAGCAAGAGCAAGCGCGTGACGCTGCGGCAGAAGTACAAGGTGATCCGCAAGGTGAAGGAGCACGCCAAGAAGAAGCTCAAGGAGGCCAAGAAGGCGCGCCGCGACGGCGTCGCGCCGAGGCGGCGCGTGGAGAAGGACCCGGGCATCCCCAACGACTGGCCGTTCCGCGAAGAGGAGCTTGCGGCGCTCGAGGCGCGGCGGCAGCGCGGGCTGGAGGAACGCGAGGCGAAGAAGGCGGAGAAGAAGGAGCGGGTGCGCGCGGGGGGAGGGGGGATGGGTGCGCGAGCGGGGAGAGAGAGCCAAGGAATGCCAAATTCTCCTTTCTACGCCCATTCTCCCCGCCAGCGCGCACCCCGCATTGCCCCTTTCGTCCGACACCCCTCGCTCGTTGCCGTTAAACCCCGAATCCCTGCCACTCTCTCCCTCCCTCCCCTCCTTTCTCCCCCATCGGGCCATCCCCCCATCCTCCCTCCCCCCTCCCCCATCAGGCGAGGCGGCGCCGCGCGGGGCTGCCGGAGGAGGGGCCGCTGCCGGGCGCCGAAGGCGTGGAGGATGAGGAAGACGCGGAGATGGGGGCCGAGGGGGAGGAGGGGGAGGAATGTGGGCGCGTGACTAGCGGGGCGGCGATGGCGGGGATGGTGAAGGGGGCGATGGAGAGGGGCGCGGAGTTTGAGAAGCGGAAGAGAGAGCGGGAGGAGGCGGCGGAGGGGCAAGCGGGCAAGGGGAAAGGTGGGTGCGCGGGAGGCAATCGGAAGGGGGCAAACTTCACTAAGCACGAGTCCTAATCAGGCTGAAGGGGTTAGGAGGGCCCAAACCTTAAGCCCGAAACCCGACCGAGGAGGGAACATGCAGTACGGAACGTTCGGCGCATATCCGCTGCATTCGTGCTCCCTGCAACATCCGCCGTCCCTCCTCTTCCCCTCCTCTCCCTCCCCTCAACTCACTTTCTTCAACCCCCTTGTCTCCTTACCCGCTTCCCCTTTTCCCCCCACAACCCCCCGCCCTCATCTTTTCCCCGCGGGCGCGCGCAGCGGGAGGGCAGCGGGCGTTTATGCGCGAGTTGCGCGCGGTGGTGGAGGCGGCGGACGTGGTGCTGCTCGTGCTCGACGCGCGCGACCCGCTGGGTGGGCGGTGCCGCCAGCTGGAGGACATGGTGGCACGCAGCGGCGCGCACAAGCGCGTCGTGCTGCTGCTCAACAAAATCGGTCAGTCGCGCCTCCCGCTCTCCGCCTCTCCAACCCTCCCCTCCCCCTGCCTTCACTCTCACCCGCAACCCGAATATTCAACCCCGAGCAAACTCACACACACACCCTTCTCTCCCCCCAATTCTCACGCCTCTCCGCCGCGCCCCTCCCCCTCCCCTTCCCCCTCCCCCTCCCCCTCCCCCTCCCCCTCCCCCCTTCCCCCCAGACCTGGTACCGCGCGACGTGGTGCAGCGCTGGCTGGCGTACTTCCGCCGCGAGCTGCCCGCCGTGGCCTTCAAGGCCTCCACGCAGGCGCAACGCGCGCACCTCGCGCGCGCCTCCCGCAAATCCCGCGCCGACCCCAACCGCGCCGCCGCGCCGCAGCCGCTGCTGCCGCGGGGGGAGGGGGAGGAGGCGGGCGGCGCGGCGGGCGCGGAGGGCAGCGAGTGCTTCGGCGCAGACACGCTGATCCAGCTGCTCAAGAACTACTGCCGCAACAAAGACGTGAGTGGGGGGGTGGGAAGTGGCTTAGGGGCGTGTGGGTGTGGGCGCAGGGGATGCATGGGCGCAGGGGATGCATGGGCGCAGGGATGCATGGGCGCAGGGGATGCATGGGCGCAGGGGATGCATGGGCGCAGGGATGCATGGGCGCAGGGGATGCATGGGCGCAGGGGATGCATGGGGATGGAGCGGAGATTCCTTTAGTAGCGGAGTGAGTAAGTGCAACCTCCTGTTGCTTGCCTCTCACCGTTGCCCCCTGTCCCTCCCCCCTCCCCCCTTCCTCCTATCCTGCAGATCAAGACGGCCATCCGGGTGGGAGTGGTGGGGCTGCCCAACGTGGGCAAGAGCAGTGTGATCAACTCGCTCAAGCGCGCGCGCGTGGCCAAGGCGGGCGCCACGGCGGGCGTGACGCGCGCGCTGCAGGAGGTGCAGCTGGACAAACTCGTGCGCCTCATTGACTCGCCGGGGGTCGTGCTGTCGGGGGGAGGGGGAGGCGGAGGGGGAGGTCAAGGGGGGAAGGACGACGAGGCAGCTGCTGCGCTGCGCAATGCCATCCGCCCTGAGGCGCTGCTCGACCCCTTTGCACCGGGTGGGTACCGCCTCATTCCACCCCGCCTAGAAACCTTCCCCCGCCTTGTGCCTGTCTGTCTCCCCCTTGCTCCGCCTGTGCGGCCCAATAAGTGCCGTCCAGTCCAGGCCATTCCTTGTACCGCTTTCCCTCCCTTCACCACCCTGCTCAATGCACCCCGTCCCACGTTCTCATCCTTGCTGCAACCCCGCACCTCATCCCGTCTCACCACCTGCCATTCCCAGTCACCGCCGCACTTGTTAATCCCTCCCTCATCCCCTCCCCCGTTTCCCCCCCTTTTCCCTCCGCCGCTTCACCCTCCTCCTCCCCCCCCTAGTGGAGCGCATACTGCAGCTGTGCCCACGGGCGCACCTGAACGCCGTCTACGGCCTGGACGAAGCCGCCGCCCACAAGGAGGGGGCGGGCGGCCCCGTGGACAGCTTCCTTCGGCAGGTAGCGCAGAAGCGCGGGCGGCTGAAGAAGGGCGGCGTGCCGGACACGCTTGCTGCGGCGCGCATCGTGCTTCGGGAGTGGAATGAAGGTGCGTGGTGCGGGGCAGCGGGGGGGAAGGGGGAGAGGAAAGGGGGCAAGGGGTGAAGGGCAGCGGAAGCAGAGGAGCAGTGGGATGGGCGAGGTGAGGTGTGGTGTGTTGCTGGCCTGCTGCTGCATGGCCCTGTATCCATTCAACAGCCGCACCCACCTCTCCATCTGCGCCGCCCCCCTCCTCCTCTCAATCTTTCTCACCCATCTCCACGTGTGCACATCCCTCCCTCGTGCTATTCCTCTTTCCCCTCTCATCCGCCTCCCCATCTTGCAGGCCGCATCCCGTACTACACACTGCCGCCATCACCGGCGTCGGAGGCGGTGGAGGGGGCGGAGGAGCACGAGGAGGGGGCGGCGCTGGTGGGTACATGGGGGGGCGAGTTCGGCGCACACGAGGTGCTGGCCAGCGAGCAGCGCGCCTGGCAGGCCCACCAGGGGGGCGCCCTCGCCCCGCCTGCTGGGGGAGGTGGTGGTGGTGCAGCGGGGCATGCGGTGCTGCCTGCTAGCGCACCGGCCACCATGATGGTCACAGATGAGGTGCGTGGTGATGCTGGTGCTGGTGGTGGGGTTGGTGGACGGTGGTGGTGGGGTTGGTGGTGGACGGTGGTGGTGGGGTTGGTGGTGGACGGTGGTGGTGGGGTTGGTGGTGGACGGTGGTGGTGGGGAGGGGAGGTGGTGGCAATGGCAAGCCCACATCGTTCTCTCCCACATCTCTTGCCTCTCGATCCATGCCCCTCGTTCCATGCCCCTATTGCCGAGTTCAACCCCAACTGTTCCCACCTTTTCCCACCAACGCATTGCTGGCGTTGCAGGTGGAAGAGGGAGAGGAGGAAGAGGACGAGGAGGAAGCAGAGGCGGGCGGCATGCATGTGGACGACGTGGATGCGGTGGCGGCAGCGGAGAAGGCAGGTGTGATGCGGGGGAGGGAGTATCTGCGGCAGAACGAGGTGCTGTATGAAGCAGCAGGTATCCTCAATCCGCATCAGCGCCGCGCCGACAAGAAGCGCCGCAAGAAGCAGCAGCACTTGGAGGGGGAGGGGGCGGGGGAGGAGGGCGGTGCGGGGAGCACACGGGGAAAGGGCAAGGGCGGGGCAGCGGGTAAGGGGGCCGGGGGTGAGGAGGCGGAGGGGAGTGAGGGAAGTGACTATGACTTCACGGAGCAGTTTGAAGGCATGCTGCCGGAATGACGGCTCAGCTTTAGTTATTCGGAACAGTGCGAGTGCAAGCTTTGGTTGTTTTCTTGCTGGATTATTGTAATGATGGCGCTGATAGTTGCATTGCATGTGATTATGATTTGCCAAGCCTGGAGTGCATGAAAAGGAGCATAGTGGAAAGATGAAAGGATGGACGGCACAAATAGCGCTGCGAAGGTGCTGACCCACCCAGCTCAAGTAGAGGGGTTGCGGGCCTAATCTTGCATCAGAGACCGGTTGTTGTGACCTGTTGTGCAACAGATGGACAAAAGTCTGCTGTGGCCCGGGGTCAGCTTGCTTTCATGATGTTGGAAAATGGGTGGCACTTCTTTTGGATTGGAAAATAATGAGTTAACATTTCATGACAAGTTTTACAAGATTGCATATGCGCAGCAACGCATTTCATCTGCAGCGGCAGATGGATCAATAAATGGTGGTACTCTGGATCTCATCTAGGCCGTCCACTGATCAAAGTCACGTTTACCATCATTGCTGTAATCACGATCAAACGGCTGGCATACTAATGAGTAGAGCCGTTGAAAATATTTGTGTTTGTCTTCGCCTGGCAAATGAGTCCTCTCTTCGAGCTGACGTCTCCGTACCATCGGGACGAAGCCTCTTAGGAGCGAGAAGCGCGCTTGGAGCGCCGGAGTGTACAGCATTGGACTCGTCGCGGCTTTAGACGCGTGGTGGAAGCGACAACGCGACTTCCGCGGGGGGGCTGCGGGGCGCACCTCGCGGTACAGGACGGTCAAGATCTGGGAAGGGCGTATTTCGGAGCGGAAGGTTTCATCGGAAGATGTCGTTGCGGCGCACGTTGAGGCTGGCGTGGCGCCGCAGCGAGCGCGTGAGCCCGGCGGGGGACGACGTGCTGGAGCGCGCGGAACGGGAGCCCAGCGAGCGCGTGAGGGGGCCAGACGCGGAGGGGTTGGAGCGGGAGCGGGAGAGGTCCGCGCCGGCATCGAGGTACGCGAAGTCCTCCGACAGGTGCAAGTGGCGCGACGAGACCTCGAAGGAGCGACGCGACGGGATGGTTGAGCGGCGGACGGGGAAATCGTCGAGCTCGAGCGAGAAGTCGTCGTCGTCGCCGCCGTGCTGCAGCGACGTCTGGAGCATGTGGATGAAGTTTTCGCAGCGCACGGCGCTGAGCTGGCGCTGGATGTTGAGCAGCTCGAGCTTGCCCTCCAAGGCGCGAATCTCTACGTCGTCGAGCTTGCTGCGGATGATCTTTGAGCTGAGCGGCTGAACGGAAGGGGTAGCCATCTTTTGATATGTAAGGGGTAATGTTGTGTTCTCAAGAAGCTAGACAACGAGCTTTGGGTAAAAGGAAGAAGCGCAAGAGCATTAGAAAGTTGGAAGGCCGAGCACGAAACAAGAAGCTAGCTGAATTGGGTGCTGTAATGGTTGTGTGGGGATAAACCTCGGGCAGAATGGTTGCCTTTGTAGCAGAGAGGCACGAGCAGGAGGGGGACACTGGAGAAGTCGAGGGGGAATGGAAGGGGCATGTTGGGACAACACGCGCGTTCCGACAAAATAGATGGATGTAAATCGCATCGCGCGGTGCAGATCCCTTGCACTGCGGTGCCACTAATCCCTCCAACTCACCCTGGCTTATCCTAACGATATCTAAATCGAGCAGGTACCACAAACTGCTGTGAATCAGCAACTTCCCGCCAGTATTCTGTGGTTCCTGAGACGAGGATGACATGGCAAATGCTTCTGAAATATCGTGCCAGCAAGGTCAGTTGGCAGCACCAGTTGGTCGAGGACGGGAATCGATCATTGAGGCAGGAGTGTATTAAATGCGAATTACATTTGTGGTGCAAGATGAGCGAGGAGAATCATTTTATGGAAGCACAACTGTCTAACGTGGTGTCACTTGTGGTGGGCGTCCAACCAGAGCCAAGACATTGGTACGCGTAGTTACGTGCCATCAGCAGTTCGTCGCAACGATGCTCTCCCACACCACTAGTTCCAGTGAATACTACCAGACACGTAGAGTGGTTCATTTTGTGAAAGAAGAATTTGCAAATTTATCTGACCTTTTATCCAGGCCGAACAACGAAATAATCATTTCCATGTCATTATTCATGGGATATACACAGACCCAAAACCAGAGTTTAAGATTTCTATTCCTTTTAAACACTAAATAACAATCGATGAACCACACAATCAACGGCAGCGTGAAAGTATGCACTCTTATTTATGAGCTACTGGAGTGCAACCTGAATTAACGGCATTCTCATTTGTCGTTTGCAACCGTCTCACTCAGCATTTAACACGCATGGAAGAGCAGTTTAAACTGGTTACGACTGGTGGAGGGGGCTGTACCTTCGCCGTAACTACACCAGAAACTGTGCATGCACTGCACTTGCGTACAATTTGCACTTCAAAGGGTTCTCGTTCGCTGGTCAGCCCGAAAGGGATTGTTTTGAACTCCGAAAGGCCTTCTCGAGTTGATATTTAGCCCCCCTAGAACCTGGTGCCCCCAACATCCCTTTCTACTCTCCCAACCACCCACCCTCCCACCCACACCCCCCACTACCCCCAGCTTTCACATCCCCTTGACCCCAACCCGACACATCGCCCATGGACCACTAGACCCCTCAGCACTTCCCACAATTGAGCAAGCGTCCAACATTTCATTCGTTACGCAAACAGCTGGCGATTCTCGGGCTAATAAATCCCGAGCAGCATTGTCCCCAGTGCATACACAGTCGATCGTCTAGAATCTCAAATCACTCTCGGACTGGGGCAGTCGATGGCACGGGCAGAAAGTCGCCCTCAGCTCAGCTGACACCCAGCCAGCCACCGAATATACCTCATCGGCCATCCCACCGAAGGGGGCTCCGTCGCCATCTTCACCTCACCATCGCCACCGTACAAGGATGGCAGAATCAATGGTATCATCGCCATCAACGACCTCGTTTATGCGTACAGTCACGCTAAATACTGCGAACACTCACAGTTTGCTGCTTTTCCTCATAATTCCTACTGACCCTACGTACTTTAGCCAAAGGTTACTGCTATTATTTCTGGAAACATTCACTAGTACATCCATATGACTGATAGCACAGTGCACAAAGCCTTGGATGTCCAGTACGAACAGCAAACCTTCAGCATTACACACTAGATCAGATGTCAAAGTGTAGGTACATCCTTAGGGCGTATTCCTACGGCCTCCTATCAAGAAACCTCCTATCAAGATTGTACCTTTTGCCTGGTAAAAGTAGCGAGAGATTTTGGGTTTAGGGAATTTTCCAGTGAGAGCTTGATAGGAGGTTTTCTTGATAGGATAGGAATACGCCCTTAGCCTCACATCAAGAATAGGCTTGCGATGCGTACCAATTATATGCAAACTACCTAAATTCCAACGGGGGAGCAGAGAGAACTTGCTTAGTGTGTCTTGTACACACTGCACTGCAACTTTTCCCTTAGAAACTAGAGGAACTAGGAACACAAACAAAATTAAGTACAGGCAAATTGCTGACAGCCATGTCATGTTTGCCATGTTTAGCAAATGGCATACCCAGCCATCACTTCAACTGAACAGCCATGGCTGAACAATAACAATGGAAGACCTGAAGAATGCTAGTAACCTCGTGCACACTCGGAAGTGCGGCATGTCCAGTCAAGCTAGGGGTAACCAGAGAGGTGCAATGGGCAGGACAGGCTTTGGTGCTTTGAGCACCTATCAGCCACTTGCTAGCATGCCACTGTTGTAGAGAGAACCCCTTCCCTCACCCAATGAAGGCACAGCGGTCACACAAAACTCAAGGCTGGCCTGCTTGACCTTACTGCTGCTGCTGTTGCTGCTGCAGGAAAGCCTGGTACATGTCCAGATTAAATGCCTGCAGGCAAACAAGGGAGAGGTAGGTGGCAGGTCAGAAAGCGAGGCCATAACACATTCCTGAAAAGGCATTGCCAGGTAAAAGCAGGAATCAGGGATTTGAGCAAGCGAATTACTCAGGTTATGACAGAATGCAGGGACGCACCTGACGTTGTTGCTGCTGCTGTTGTTGCTGTTGTTGTCGTTGCTGCTGGTGCTGCTGCTGCTGGTGTCGTGCCAGGTAAGCCTCCATGGGATCAACAGAGGGCCCCCGTTGCCGGTGCCCCTCCAGCATTGCAGCCGCTGCCGCCATCGCTGCTGACGTGGATGCTGACGCCGATGCCGATGCTGCTGCTGCTGCCCTCCCTCCTCCGCCGTCCCGCCCCACTCCCCCTCCTCCACTGGCGCCCCCCTCCGCTGCCACCACTGCTGCCTGCGCCGCCTGCAGCTGTGACAGCAGCTGCGAGTGCCGTGCAGATTGGGACAGAGACTGGGATGACGTGGCAGCAGCCATTGCCGCAGCAACCGATGACATGTCATTCAACTGCCCCTGCCCGGCTGTATTCGGCGCCAGATCTGCGCACGCCATCTCCATCATGAGCCGCTGCTGAGCTGGCAGTCCAGCAAGCTCCGACAGCCCAAGACCGCCCATGCCCATGCCTCCCATGCCCAAACCCCCCATGCCTCCCAGTCCGCCCATTCCAAGCCCCATCCCCATGCCCATCCCCATGCCCATGCCCGCGTTGATCCCCCCGAGTCCCCCGCCCAGCCCTGCGCCGATGCCTGACAGCCCCATCCCCAGCGCGCCCGGAAGTGGCGACGATCCCATGTGCGCCGCGGCAGCCGCCATGTTCGCCGCGCCCAGCGACGGCAGCGCAGCTCCCGCGCCCGTGAGGCCGGAGGGGATGCTGATGCCCGTGCGCATGGACATGACCTGCGCGCGCTAAAAGGGGATTGCGGAGAGAAAGAGCGGAGCGGGAGAGGAAGGGGGAGAGGAAGGATGGGAGGAGAATGAGCGGCCAGGTAGAGTGAGTCCTACACATATCAACACAACATGTCACAGTATTAAAGATATATCATGCGGTGTGCACATGGCGGGGCACGAGGGGAAGGGTCGTTGGGGCACGGGGGGGGGAGGGTTGAGGGGGGTGGCGGAGGAGCAGAGCGACGGACGAGGGAGCAGCAAGGGGAGCGGGTGGTGGAGGGCGACTTGCCTGTAGCTGCAGCTGCAGCATCTTGAGGTACTCGATGGCCTCGTCCAACATCGACGCCTTGTCCGTCTGCACACGCACGCACACATGCACACACACATGCACACACGCACGCACATGCCGTGAAGCACATCCCGTCGCACACAAGGCAGGCAGGTAGGGACACAGCACACGCAGAAAACGAAGCTCCTGGTTAGACCAAGCAGAACAAGGGCTACCAAGCGAAAACGAGACGAGCAAAAAGAGGCCGCGGGAAAGGAGGGGAGGGGGGGGTGGGGTGGGGGGGGAGAGAAGAGGGGTGAAGAGCATGGAAGATGGGCGAGAGAGGGCGGCGGGGCGCAGAGGCGTACCTTGTTGGAGTTGGGAATGAGCTCCTGCAGCGTCTTCATCCGCTCGTTGATGCGATCTCGCCGCCTCTGCACGCACGCATGCCACGGTGGGTCACAACACGGACCACGACACGGCACAGATTAGCACAGCACACGTCGAGATTGTCGAAGACAGGAGGGTAAAGGGAATCAACAGCACGGAGCAAGCCGAGCAAGCGGAATGAGCGGACCAGGCAAGGCAAGCCACGTACCCGCTCCGACATGTTGTGCACTTCCGCGGCGCGCGCGCGCTTGGCGGCGCTGCTCTCGTTTCCCGACACGGCCATGCGCTTCGCCGTCGTGTTCGTCTTGCGCGTGTCCGCCGACTCCTCCGCCGCGTCCGCCTCGTCGAACACCATGTTCTCGCTCTCCTCGCGCGACCGTTTCCCCCAGCTGCCCCCGCCCCCTCCGCCCGACCCCGGATGAATGCCCGAGTCCTTGGTTCCGCACGTGTTCTTGCGCGTCATCCGCTCCCTGTGCGCGCCCATCGTGTCGTCGTCGTCGCCCCCCACGGCGCAGCTGCCCGTGCCGTCGCGCTCGTGCTTGCCCCACGCGCCGGGGCCGTCCACGTTGCTCGTCACCGTCGACGCGTGAAACGCGTCCGCCGATGCCTCGCCGCGCATCCTCTCCGCGCCCTGCTGCTGCTGCTGCTTCGCGATCGGCGCGTACGGGAGTGGTTTAGGCGCAGCGGAGGCAAGCGCGCCCGCCGCAGCAGAGTGCGCCGCGGAGGACGCGCCACCGGCAGGCGGAGACTGCGACCCGCGTGCGGAGGGCCCTGCGGGGGCACCCGACTGGCTCCCAGCCCCCGCCGTGGGGCTCCCCGTAGCCGCCAGTTGCGCGGGTTGCTGCGCTGTAGCTTGCGGGGGAGACGCTGAAGGGTCGCCTGCGCGCGCAAGCGTGGGAGTAGATGGAGCAGTGCCGGGTTTCGCGGGCGGCGCCGGCACCTTAGTTGGCGGCCGGAAGTTACCTTGCGAGCTGGTGGGCGGCGCGGTTGCGGATGATCCGGGGGCGGTGGCGGACTTAGTGTTGGAGCGGCCGTAGAGGGCGGCGGGAAGAGAGAAGTGCGAGAAGTTGAGTGGCGTGGCGCGCGGAGCGGCGCACTGCGAGGAGTTGCCCTGAGGAGCGTTGGCCTGGTCGGGAAAACGCATGGACGTCTGCTTCGCTTCCAACTTCACCAGCTGACACTGCTGCTGCGACAGCAGCTTCCGTTGCTGCTGCTGCTGCTGTTGTTGCTCCTGCAACAATTGTTGTTGCTGCTGTTGATGTTCTTGTCGCTGCTGCTGCTCCTGCTGTTGTTGTTGCTGCTGTTGCTGCTGTTGTTGCAGCTGCTGCAGCTGTTGCTGTTGCTGCTGCTGCTGAAACGCCTGTCGCAGTTTCAGCTGCTGCTGTCGTAGCTTCTGCTGCTCCATGAGGAAAAGCTGCTGCGCGGCCAACTCCTCTTCGTGCTGCTGCAGCTCCAGCTGCTCGTGCTGCAGCTCCTGCGCGTGCTGCAATTGCTGCGACTGCTGGCTGAACATCTCCATGATACTTGCCCCCTTGCCCATCATACCCGCGCCTTTCTCCGCCCCGCTGCTGTTCATCCGCATCTCCGCCATGCTACCGGGAAACACGGCGGCCGGTTTGAGGCTAATGGCTCGCTTCTGCGCAAGCAGCGCGGCGACGCCCATGTTGCTCAGCGCCGTCTTCTTCGCCATCCCGTCGCACCCCGTCGCCTGGCCCTGCCCGACCGGTCTCTGCGACACCATCGCTTGCTCAGGCCTCAAGCTTTTGAAGCCCGGTTTCACGCCGCCGAACGCGGCGGACTTGTGAAAGGCGTCTGCCTCTGCGGGCGTGGGACCGGGAGCGTGAACGGACGAAGGCTTGGCGGCAGGGTCAGTCGGGCCAGCCGCAGCGTCCTTGTGGATCTCCTTGCCCGCCTCGCCGAGAGCAGCGGCGGCGAATTCGTGCCACGCGTCCGCCGTGAAGGTGCCGTCGATCGCCTCGTCCAGCAGCCACGACACCATGTCGTCGCGAAACGCCGTTGGCGGAGGAGCGGCAGGCGGATCCTGCACCGCGAGTTGGTTGTTGACGACGACATCCAGCTCAGCATCGCGAACAGCCGTCGATGCAGGATCCTCGGACGGATACGATGCAGCCTTAGGGTCAACCTGCCACGGCTTCTCGCCTTTTTTACCGGTGGATTCTTGTTGAGGGTTATCAAGCCATACCGTGTCAAGGAGGTCGTGGTCCGGGCTGCACATAGAAAGTAACAGGGAATTTTGAGTGAACTAAGAATGGACGGACGAGCCTCACATGAGTCATGTCCAAAGTGTTACCAGGATACCAGAGATGCGGGTACGCAAAAAAAAAAAAAAAACAAAAAAAAAAACAGTACGTGGAACCTAAACCAGGGGAGGTTGGAACTACTAAAATACTCACACGAAGGCGAGGTCATCAAACATGGAACCCGGCTTCTTGCCAGCATGCTGCATAACTACCCATTTGGCCTTCAGCGACGGAAAATCATCTACCGCTGAGGCCATTATGTCACCACCACCATCTCGCGACGCCATTACTCACGCTAATGCTTCGATCTAAGTCCTATCAGCTTAAACGTTCCTAGGTTTCTACGCGCAATTTGTGCGACAAGCCTCCACCGCGTATACAACGACAAACAGAGGAGTACTTAAGTCACGGTTACTAGCTACTACACGTCAGCAAACAAATCATGAAAGTGATAACTAAGTGAGCCTGATGTCTCAGCATCCATTCAAACCCTCGTGACTGTGAGCTAAGAGGTGAGGTGACGTGAGGTAAGGCGAGGTGAGGCCGAGATGAGAGGGCTTGTTGGCAGGCTCGGAGAGATACAGCAGGCAGCAGCAGTGGGCGAATGGGGCAGTGGGCTGGGCGGGGAGGGAAGCAGCACCAGCAAGCAGCAAGCAGCGCCAGCGGGTCGTCCCATCGCAACCCATGGGACGAGGGTTTCGCTTCGTTGGGCAGGGGGGTGGGGTGGGGATAGCAGGGCAGCCGACGAAACCACGACGGGCAGAATACCGACGCGGTGCAAGGAGCTGATTCGACGTTTGAGGAACATTGGGATAACCGAGGGAGAGCGGCGGGCACTGGTGCTTTTTGCTTGACGGAGCCGTATTCGGGGGTGGGAAGGAATGACCAAAACCGTGTGGAGGTCGGGGGGGTGTGGTGATGAACTACTAGTGTATGAAAAGCCCCTCCACTGCATAGCCACGTCAGCATCAGTTTACGTTAGGGCAGTTGTGACGAAAAGTGCATCCAAAAGGGCTGAGAAAAGTGTCAGCAGCAGCAGATTGATGACCGGGAAGCCCAGGCTGTCGGTCGGTCAGGAAGACGAGGACAACTCATGCGATTTCCATGCCATGACACTGTTTCTAAGGGCACGAATCTCCCCAAGCCTGGCAGGGGGACTCGGCTGCCATGCCAAGCCTACAGTGAAGCACCGAGGAGCTCAACAGTACAACACGAGGTACACGAGGAAGCATCCACATGAACAACGAGGTCCTTCGGAAAGAACTGTACATCAGGTCTCTGTGCATCGCTGGATGTTCCATTGTTACAAGGAGACAAAATTTCCAAACCTACTGCCACTTCTTTGGTGTACTGTTGGAGAATTAGAACCAGTTGTAATCATATCCATCCACTGTGTTGTTACAACTGTGCCAGACAGCTCCCGCCTGGCGAGGCGATGGAACGAGCTGTTGAAACCCACACTCCTTTTCAATGCTGCAACCTTATCCTCCAAAAGAATCAATCCGAACCACAAGAGAGGGCGACGTATCGAAAATAACCAAATTCGCGGCCAATTCTGCATTTAGCCAGCTCACAGGGGACAGTACTCAACTGCCAAATCGATTCTGACCAGCATTTCTCCAGCAGGGGACTGGGTGAAACGAATTTCCGGCATCCGACGTAGAGTACTGTACAACTCTGATCCGTTCGGGCTCGCTACACATGATGCCCATTTCAGTCCCCTTCCCCATCTTTCCCTGTGCTCCTCTCTCGAGCATGCGTTCAGTAGGGGCAGAATGGGATTGAATGTAGAACAAAGGTTGACAAAAAAACTACAGTTGCGGAAATTGTGGGTAGCCCAGCGTGTTTTGTCTGGGAAACTCGAACATCTTGGTTTTGTCGTGGGCTAGTAACGCGCGGGCCGTTGGCTGTGAATGTCGACCACTGGGCGTATGGAGTGGCAATGGGCGTTAGGGCTTCCTGATCCCGTCCGTTAGGGCTCGTTAGGGTCCGTCAAGCAGGTCAGCCCGCGAAATTCTTGCCGGGCCTATGATTCCGTCCGAACCAAACGGAATCATGTTGGCCTGTCGAACGCCCTCCTTTTCATTCATTTCGAATGGAATCTTGAAGGTAGGAAAGTGGGTTGGGAGCTTCCTCTACAGGCAAACGTTGGTCCCGTTGCGATTCCATCGCCATTCACCCCCCCCCCCCAGCAGAATTGCCTTGGAATGGCCATGGGATTGGAAGGATGTGGAAGGTGGGGACAGAGAATTGGAAGGTGGGGAGTGTGGTTCCTGATCCCGTTGCCACCCTTCCCCTTTCTAGCGCGAAATTTCATGATTTGTCCATACCCCCCACACCTATTCGGGAGGTTCCTCCTCTGGTTCGTGATTCCACGGCCATTCCGAGGCCTTTCATTTTTTAGATGTGCTGGCGAACACCGCCGTTGTGTCTCCTATGAATTGCCTAATCATTCGATCAATTCATACCTACAAGGAAAATTCATTTTTCTTACTTCGCGTCCCTGCTCAGCGCGTTCAACACTGTTCCCGCCAACAGCACCCAACAGTAATCCGTTACCACTCGCGACATTCGCCTCGACGCTGTTCCTGTCGGAGTGAAAGGCCCCGCCCTCGCTTGGGCGCAGGCATTCTCTGCGACGACGTGGTGAATTCGACGAAGTGATCCTCGCATTGGAACAGCCCATCCTCTGAAACCGATGGTAGTTTCCGAGGAGGTTGTCCTCTGGTCGACGGGGTGCTGTTCGACGAGCTCGTCCTCTGATCCACCAGTGAGTCGCGGGATCTCTGACGGACGGGGTGCAGTCCGAAGAGCCTCGTTCTCTGATCGAAGGGCGCTGTTCGGCGAGTCTCATCTCGTCGAACTGGTTGCCCGAATTCGCACGACTGCGGAACTCTGCGAAGGCATGCGAAATTCGCTCAGGTGGCTCTTAGCGAAATTCGACCTGCGAAATGGCATCACGTGCTCGACGGTGGACATCTGACGAAACCGTCGGAGCGTTTTCCACCTGGCACCTGCGCAATGTCTCTGACGGTGTAACCGTCTGCCTGCACCTACTCGGCATGTGCACACCTGCGCAGATATTCACCTGCGAATGCAGCGCTGGCAGGCCGCCCTGTTGCAGCGCTGGCATGTCGCCCTTCTGCTACACTGGCAGGCCGCCCTGTTTCAGCGTTGGCGAACCTCTCTGATGCAGTGCTGGCAATTCGCCTTGCAGAATGCTTGCTAGGGATTGCAATGCCATTCCAGTGATATCACTTGCATGCTCTTCTTTGTACTCTAATTCTCAATTTTCAATGTTCTTTCAATTTCCTTAGTGGAAACTCTTGCCAAAACGCTTTGTGAACAGAGCAAGTAATGAGAACTCTGTTAGAACGCTACTAGAGCGTTGCGATCACCCACACAACCCCGTCCCCTCCTTCGTAGTCCACACCCGTTGTAGGGTGACTCTCCGCAGTTCCCGCCACTGTTCACGACGCGACCCAACCTCACGGTTCGGTTGGTAACCCGCGCTCCGGACCTCCGCCTCGTCATTTCCCAACCTCGGCGCCAGGCCCGTCGCTCACCCCATTTTCACGCATTACCGTTACCACTGTAGTTTCGCTTTATACTCTTCGCTCATGCCTTCACTCATTGTACTCTTGTTTCAATAGTGCAATTCTCGTTCGTTCACTCAATTGCACTCGTAACAATACCACATGATGTTGAACCAGCAAACTCGCATCTTATATATACATATATATATATATATATACATATATACAGCCTACATTACACTCAATCCACCACAAATGCGTTTATAACATCATATTCTCAACCACATTACTTATACGGTAATCTATTGTGATCAACCAAATGTAACTTATTTTATTGGCACATGCGTTCAATATGAAATTAATGCTCGTGTACCGGATACAGCTCTAAACCGTCACAAAATTATGTGACACAAATGCTTGAAAAAAGTAAACTTCTCTATTTTTTTTTTTTCATGTTGCCCTGTAAGGGCTTCTTAGTATTCTTTAGCGTGCACTTTTGTGTGTACGTCTGTACTTGGTAGGTTATGATTAGGTTTGATGTGGTGGGTACATATTACATATATGTAAGGTTGCACCCCAGGCAAGTGCCGAGAATTGTTTGGTGTCAAGCGTGTTAGCGGTTGACACCAAGTAGAGCCGCCTAGTGTCAATGTAGACACATTCTCACGCAAACCCTTGCTGACATGAAGGATAATCCTCCATGTGTTTTCCGAGTTGGTGTCATGACACCAACTAATTCGACACTTGCCAGGGATACGACCTAACCCCCTATATGCTTCTCTTGTTCATTCTTCATGATCTGAAATGGTATCATCATAGGTTATTTCGCACGCTTCTATCCCGCCTAACCACACACCTAGCTCATAGCTCATGGGGCACACTATAGAGACATATAGGGCCCATCGACAGTGTCGCGCTCGTGCCAACCGTGCCCTAACCGCACTAACCGCGTATGTGCAAGCTGCTTCCGTGCCAGCCATGTCCGCGCCTAGGACAATGGCTGCCGCCACCGCCGCGCGCTGGTGCTTGGCGCATGCTGCTGCTGCCGTGCGACTGCCACGATTGTCAGACGCCGCTGCCGCTGCTGCGCGCGCTGCTGCAACTGCCGCGCGCCTACTGCTCCCATACGTGCCACTGTCGTTGCCGTGCTGGCGCACCCTGCGACGTGCCTGTAGTGCCCTGCTACGCCCGAGCCACCGCCGTCTACACATGCCGCGTTCGCGCCTGCTGAGCACATAAATGCTTCTGCTGCCGCCCGCGCCTGCCATGCACCAGCACACGCTCTGCCGCTCACCCGGCCGTGCCCTAACGAGAGCCTACCACATGCCTGCCACCACGCCTGTTACGCCTGCCATAGCACCTCCCGCCAAGCTTGCAGCTTCGTCTGTCGACCATGTATGGAGCTACGCCTGACAACCATGTCTATAGCTAATGGTTAGGGTTTAACTCAGCTTGTCTCCTCCCTCTCCCTATGTGGCTGTCCCCTATGTCCCAATTGGCTGTCTCCTCCTCATTCTCCAGTAAAAGCCCCCCTGGTCGCACGTGAAGGGAGAGAATAATGTCCATATGGACGGTTCCTCGTTCGATGTTCATGCACTCGTTGCAATCAGGGGGCTTCGTACCAAACATAGGAGATTATGACATGCTTGACGCTAGGAGAGTTAGGAGAGGGTGGCACTACACACCCCCTGGAGGGGTACACACTAAAAGCACGAAGGACACTAAGAGGCGTAGCGGAAGGCAGATGCAGCGGTGTCAGATACACCTTCGAGATATGCGGCTGCATGTGCTCGGTGACGGAAGATGCAGTAGTGGCAGGTGATGTGACGGAAGGTGCGGCGTGTGCAACAAGCAGTGGTCGAAGGTGCTCAGCGGAAGCAGGTGCGGCACCTGCAACACGCAGCGGCGATAGGTGCGGTATTAATAGGTGTGGCAGCGGCAGGTGCAATGGCGACATATGCCACAACGACAGTTGTTCAGCGGTGGCATGAGAGGAGGAGGGCGAATAAGAAGGGAGAGAGGGAGAGGAAGAGGAAGAGGAGAAAGCACACAGAGAGGCACAAAGTACAAGGAGAGCGCAAGTGAAGCTATTGCGGGGGAGGTAGGTGCAAGTACAGCGGCGTCAGCATCGGCAATAGCAGGTACAACGGCGTCAGTTGCGGCGTTAGCAGGTACAGCAGCGTCAGCAGCGGCAATATCAGTCACCGCCGACACCAGCACCCCCTCCCCTCCCTCCCCTCCATGTGTTTTCCGAGTTGGTGTCATGACACCAACTAATTCGACACTTGCCAGGGATACGACCTAACCCCCTATATGCTTCTCTTGTTCATTCTTCATGATCTGAAATGGTATCATCATAGGTTATTTCGCACGCTTCTATCCCGCCTAACCACACACCTAGCTCATAGCTCATGGGGCACACTATAGAGACATATAGGGCCCATCGACAGTGTCGCGCTCGTGCCAACCGTGCCCTAACCGCACTAACCGCGTATGTGCAAGCTGCTTCCGTGCCAGCCATGTCCGCGCCTAGGACAATGGCTGCCGCCACCGCCGCGCGCTGGTGCTTGGCGCATGCTGCTGCTGCCGTGCGACTGCCACGATTGTCAGACGCCGCTGCCGCTGCTGCGCGCGCTGCTGCAACTGCCGCGCGCCTACTGCTCCCATACGTGCCACTGTCGTTGCCGTGCTGGCGCACCCTGCGACGTGCCTGTAGTGCCCTGCTACGCCCGAGCCACCGCCGTCTACACATGCCGCGTTCGCGCCTGCTGAGCACATAAATGCTTCTGCTGCCGCCCGCGCCTGCCATGCACCAGCACACGCTCTGCCGCTCACCCGGCCGTGCCCTAACGAGAGCCTACCACATGCCTGCCACCACGCCTGTTACGCCTGCCATAGCACCTCCCGCCAAGCTTGCAGCTTCGTCTGTCGACCATGTATGGAGCTACGCCTGACAACCATGTCTATAGCTAATGGTTAGGGTTTAACTCAGCTTGTCTCCTCCCTCTCCCTATGTGGCTGTCCCCTATGTCCCAATTGGCTGTCTCCTCCTCATTCTCCAGTAAAAGCCCCCCTGGTCGCACGTGAAGGGAGAGAATAATGTCCATATGGACGGTTCCTCGTTCGATGTTCATGCACTCGTTGCAATCAGGGGGCTTCGTACCAAACATAGGAGATTATGACATGCTTGACGCTAGGAGAGTTAGGAGAGGGTGGCACTACACACCCCCTGGAGGGGTACACACTAAAAGCACGAAGGACACTAAGAGGCGTAGCGGAAGGCAGATGCAGCGGTGTCAGATACACCTTCGAGATATGCGGCTGCATGTGCTCGGTGACGGAAGATGCAGTAGTGGCAGGTGATGTGACGGAAGGTGCGGCGTGTGCAACAAGCAGTGGTCGAAGGTGCTCAGCGGAAGCAGGTGCGGCACCTGCAACACGCAGCGGCGATAGGTGCGGTATTAATAGGTGTGGCAGCGGCAGGTGCAATGGCGACATATGCCACAACGACAGTTGTTCAGCGGTGGCATGAGAGGAGGAGGGCGAATAAGAAGGGAGAGAGGGAGAGGAAGAGGAAGAGGAGAAAGCACACAGAGAGGCACAAAGTACAAGGAGAGCGCAAGTGAAGCTATTGCGGGGGAGGTAGGTGCAAGTACAGCGGCGTCAGCATCGGCAATAGCAGGTACAACGGCGTCAGTTGCGGCGTTAGCAGGTACAGCAGCGTCAGCAGCGGCAATATCAGTCACCGCCGACACCAGCACCCCCTCCCCTCCCACCCCCCCCCCCCCCCCCCCCCCCCCCAAGCAGCAGCAGGCACGGCAGCTGCAGGTTGGCGGCAGTTGGCGTTGCAGGTTCATGGCAGCCAACCCAGCAGTCTCACCCCCACGGCGGTGGACGCAACAGGGTGGCAGTGGTTGGAGCAGCAAGAGTGTCGTCCATCACGACCGCCAACCGCGCTGCCCTTCCCCACATCAGCAGCCACAGCAGGGCGCGCGATGTGCACAGCAGTGACGGCAGAGGCACGACATGTGCGGAGGTGTCTGGCGCGGTTCGCTCCGTCAATCGCGCTGGTCGTTACGACTATCTCGCTGTCCAACGCACTACTGGCGCCTTAGCGGCAACAGTTCGCCGAAAGGGGATTTCGCAATGGCTAAAAAAAGGGTGTCAGGAAGAGGAACCATGCTATGATAGAAAGTCAAACTTGTGAGATTAAGAGATGGTTGAAGCCAGTAGAGTTAGGAGAGGGTAGACAAGAAAAGAAGGATTTATTAGAAGGTAAGGTCACATACAAGAAATAGAAGCTAAGATGGTGAGCAATGCGCTACACTAGGCTATGTAGAAAGCATTTTATGTAGATGAATAAATTTGACAGTTGGTGAACAACATGAGGAACCCCATAAATAATTCAAAACTGTGGTTACATTGCGCCACCTCCCTTTTTGTTGCATTTTTTTTCTCTGTAAAATCTACTGTATATGGTTATGTACAACACATATACCATGGAAACATAGACCGTAACTACCCCTAAATAGCCTGAGTTGACGAAAGGCACTGGACAACAGCCCAACACTCAGCCCTAGGGAGAAAGGATCATGCCCCTCACAACCCACGTTTCTTCCACCCCCCCCCAACCAACCCCCACCCCCTTCACCCTCCAGCCCTTTTCCCTCCCCCTCCCCCTCACATCCGTGTATCCGACAGATATGAGGCCTCCACCCAAAGAGCCCCTTCCTCATCCTCCGTATCCTCCCTATACGAAGTCAACGTCCCATTCCCCCCCCCCACCCCTTCATGGACGACGCAATTCGCAACAACATAACTCGATCCTGCACCCGTTGTAGTACCACCCTAATAAACGTCTTCAAAGACCCCAAGAGATATGACGAAAATGTTATCTTCTCGATAGACCCCTCACGACACAACCATAAGTGAGCATCCCTCTGCTGACTCAACCAACGCCTGAAACCTCCACCCAAGCACCCCCATATCTCAACAATCAAATGTGTGAAATGCACGCCCTGATTGCTCGCTATTGAGGGCGCATAATCGCTCACGTTCCGCCGTTCCCATTCCTTGGCCGCAACACTCATAGACCGCCCGCACTGCACGACCAGAGATGGAGAGAGCGACAAGGGTCTGAAACGCTGATCGACATTGAAGACCCTTTGTTGGTGGACGCAGCGCAGCATCCACACGCTTTCCTGGTAACAACATGTCATCCTCCATTGTCACCACCCCCTCTGACGCCTTAGAAATCCTCACCCGCAAACTGTCAACGGGAGTTGTGTGTTGGCCCCGTCCTCGCTTGGGCGGAGCCGACTTCGTGGAGCAGCCGACCTGCAGCAGTGGGCGAGCTGGTTGACGTAAAGGTCGACCTGCACTGAGACCACTGTACGGGCGCCGACTTCAGGGTGGCGCCGACTTCAGGGAGGTCGACCTGGGAAGTCGACCTACGGAGGACGTCAACTTGGTGACGTCAACTTGGGGCAGCCGACTTGGGTGGTCGGCTGACGGACTGCTGGTCGACCTCGTGGTTGGTCGACCAGGCCTGCTGGTCGACCTGCTGGTGGTCGACCTGACTCGGTGGTCGACGAAGGAGGGGCCGACGTCGACCTCGACTCAGGACGCCGAGAAGTTGGGCGTCGAGTAGCTGGGCGTCAACTTCGTGACGCCGACTTCGGGTAGCCGACTTGGGAGGTCGGCTGACAACTGCGCTGGTCGACGAGGAGCTGGTCGACCAGGACTGTTGGTCGACCTGGAGCTGGTCGACCAAGGGCGTGGTCGACCTGGTGAGGTCGACTTGGAGGTGGCCGTCGACTTGGGAGGTCGACGGGCACGTACGGGAGCAGCTGGTCGACGTGGTTGCCCGGTCGACCAGGTTACCTGGGTGACGAGGTTCTGCGGAGGAGTGCGACGGTCGCCCAGGCGAAGTTGGCGAGCCCGACCTCGGTGGTGGTATCCCGAGGTCGACGTGGCTGATCAGAAGCAGTCATCAGCGCCAGGTTGACTTGGTGTGTGCGTTGTGCAGGTGACGAGGCTCAGCCCGCCAATCATCTGCGAGCACCTGCGAAGCGGGTGCGTTGCTGTTCTGCGTGAGCAGCGCTGGCACGCCGTCAACCTGCGACGTTGGCACGCCGTCGACTTTGCACTGTTGGAGCGCGGTCGACCAAGTCGTGCTGGAACGCGGTCGACCATGCTGCGTTGGCAGTCGACCGACCTGAATGCTAGCTCTGATGTAGTCTTGCCATGCCAACTTCATTGTATCATTGTTGTCAACTTTCTCTAGTGAAACTCTTGCCAATTTGCCCCGTGAACTAGCAAGCAGTGTGTGCACTAGGAAAATGACTAAGTACCAACGAACGCAGAGATCACACGAGCACCCGTGCCTACCCCGTAGTCTAGCTCCCGTTGTAGTAGTTATCTCCGCACAAACTTCACCTCATCGTGCACCCGAGGCGCCGTGCTGGCGCTTGCATCGCAGTGCAGGGTGCGGGTTCGCCGAGTCCGCGTACACCGAGCCGCACATACAACCCCCTGCCATGTTGCTGGATTGGAAGGCCAAGACGCACAGCTGCAGCAATGCCCCACTCAGCAGCTGCGAAGGTGAAATCTGCATAAGTTGGGATAGCCGAGACCCATGCATTAGCCCTCGGGGCCCGAAGGGATGTGAAACGGGCTAGGGTGGCTTTGTTGAGGAGAGTCACTGTACAACGGTAGTGAGCTAGACTACGGGGGCTGGCACGAACTACTAGGAGTGATCGTAGCTTTGCTTAGTTCCTTAGTGCTTGCGCATTCACAGGAGAAATCGGCAAGAGTTTCCACTAGCAAAGTCGAAATAACAGAATGATTGAACAAGCAATGATAGAATGACTACATCAGGCACTTAGCAACCCTGCAGCTAGCCTGGTCGACTGCTAGCACAGCTCGGTCGACCGCCTGCCAGCGTTGCGTAGAGGAGCCGCGCCAGCACTGCAGAAGGGCGACCTGCCAACAGAGCAGGTCGACGGCGTACCAATGCTGCAACAGAGCGGCTATCCAGCGTTGCCCCGTAGAACACAGCAGTGTGCACGCTCGCAGGTGTGCGCAGACGATTGGCCCGATTTGCCTTGTTGGGCATCCGTCGGCTGTTGTCTGCGCCTGACAAGCCACAACAACTTCGGGATACCAGCCCGAAGTCGCCTGCACCATTGAGACCTTGACGACGTTCGCGTGCCTCCGCAAAACTCGTCGAGCAGGTTACCCGGTCGACCTGGTCGACCCCCATGTGCTCTGGTCGACCCCCAGGTGCCTCCGGTCAACCACCGGGTCCCTCTGGTCGACCACCAGGTGCCTCTGGTCGACCACAACTCCCGTCGAGCTACCCCCTGGTCGACGGACCCCTTCCGTCGATCAGAACCATCAGCGGTTGTCGCCGAGCTCCCCTCGTCGACCGCTGCTCACTTGTCAGGTCGACGGACTGCTTCGTCAACCTCCCGGTTGAACTGCAGGCCGACAGTCTGCTCCCGGTCGAGCTGCAGGTCAATGGACTACTCCCGGTCGAGCTGCCCCTCCTAGTCAACGGCCCACCCGTCGCCCAAACCAGTCAGTTGCAGCTGTCGAGCTCCCTGGTCGACAGCAACACTACAGCGGTCCCCTGCAGCTTGACGAAGCCTGTCGAGCAGCTCTCCTACTGTGAACGGTCGGCTGCTACTCCCGTATATCCGACCAAGTCGTCGGCGTTGCCCAAGCGAGGGCGGGGCCAACACTCCACTCCCGTTAACACTCCCCTGCCGTGCTTACGCTTGGGCTTCCAGCCCACACGGCAGTACTCCACGGAGAAAACTCGCCCTCGGCGTGCACCCCACACGCAGCACGCCGTCACCGCACCAGCCGTGCAGAAGGGCACGGCACCTACTGCTGCACCTCATCGTTGCCGTCGCCGACGTTGGACAGGCGAACTTGGCCGATGGCGAGAGAGCACCGGTTGAAAGCCGGAAAATGCAGCGCCTTCGTTAGGAAGTCAGCCGGCTGCTCGATGGTCGGGATGTACTTCAACACGAACTTCCCGTGCCTCACCATGTGCTGCAGCCAGGCGTAGCGTCGTTCCATGTGCTTGAGGTTGCCCGTCAGCCCCAAGCCCTCAGCGACCGTGATTGCCGACTTGTTGTCGACACGGAGGATGGTCGGCTGCCCAACGTTGAGCAGCTTGAATTCCGCAAGTAGGAAGCAAAGTCGACGCCCCTTCTTGGCGGCGTCCGTGGCCTCCACGTAATCCGACTCGGTCGATGACAATGTCGCGCACTTGATGCGCGAGCTAGACCAGGAGACGGTGGCCCCTCCGTAGAGGAACACGTAGCCTCCCGTGCTCATCCGGTTCTGCTTGTCGCCCGCATCATCGGCGTCAACGTAGCCGACCAGCTCTAGCAACTCTGGTCCACCGCCGAACTCCAGGGCGATGTCGCGGGTGTTGGCGAGGTAGGCGAGGTAGGCGAGGTAGCGGTCGACCTCGCGCCAATGCTGGTCGCTCCTCGCCGTGAGGCCGCTCCTCAGCTTGCCGCAGGCGAACGCAATGTCCGGCCTCGTCGTCGTCGCCGCGAACTGCAGCGAGCCGACCTTCTGCCGGTACTCCTCCTCCTCGCGCTCCTGGGACTCCTCGTCGTCGAACGTCAGCTTAGCGTAGGCGTCGACAGAGACCGGCGTCTTCGGGAATCGACCGACCTTCTCCTCGGCAATGAAGCGCCTACGCAGCTTGTCGGCGTAGCCCTGCTGGTGCAGTCACAGCTTCCTGGCCGGCCTGTCGCGCACGATCTCCAGCCCAAGGTACTTCACCACCGACGAGATCTCACGCAGCTCGAAGGCGGCCTCCAGCAGCTCCTTCAGCTCCTTCAGCATCGCGGTGTTGCTGCTGGCGGCGAGCGGGTCGTCGACGTAGACCAGCACCCAGCAGGTCACTCCGTCGTTGCCGGCCTTGAAGTAGAGCGCCTCGTCGACCTGGCTCTTCTTCCAGCCAGCGCCCAGCAGCACACCGACGAGAGCCCTGTACCACAGCAGCGGCGACTGCTTTAGCCCGTAGAGGCTCTTCAGCAGCTTACACACCTGGCCGGTCCAATCGTCGAAGTAGTCCGGCTGGTACATGTAGAGCACCCTGTCGAGCTTGCTCTACAAGAAAACGTTCTTCATGTCGAGCTGCACTAGGTTGAGGTCGAGGACGGCGACAATGCTAAGGAAGATCCTTAGCGTGACGTAGCTACTCACCGGCGAGTACGTCTCGTCATAGTCGGCACCGTACACCTGCGTGAAGCCCTTCACGACGAGCCTCACCTTCTCGCGTTCGACGATGTCGTCGATGCGGTACTTGGTCGTCAGCACCCACCGGTTCTTCATGATGTTCACCCCGCATGGGCGTTCGACCAGCTCCCAAGTCCCCATACCGATGAGGCTCCGGATCTCTTCTTCCATGGCGGCATTTACCGCCTCGCCCTTCCAGCTCGACTGCGCCTCCTTCACCGTCATCGTGGCGATGTCCCAGCGGTGTTCGGGGTCAGCATATGCGTCGGGGTCGAGCTACGGCAGGTCTTCATCCTCCTCGGCGTCGTCGTACAACAGGTCGTCGTCGACCTCGTCGTACACCGTGGTGAAGGCAGCTCGCGGTAGGCAGGCGTGGAAGCTCAGCCGCTCCGGTGGCCGTCGAGCTCGACCTGTGCGTCGACCTGCTTTGGCCCTTCGACCAGCTGCTCGCCAGCTGCTGACTTGGACATCTCCCCTGTCGACCGCCCCGGCTGCTGCTCCCCTGTCGAGTGTACCCCTGCTGTTGCCTCCTGTTCGACCGGCTCCCCTGTCTGGTGCTCCCCTGTCGTCGACGGCTTCCCATCCTGGTCGACGAGCTTGGCGACGGGAGAGGGAGGAGCAAGAACAGGGGGAGGTGGAAGAACCTCCACAACATCCTCATCAGCAGGCTTGTTGACTTCGGCGAGCAGAGGAACCGTCGCCGTCGAGGTGTCCGTCGGCGGGTGTGCCTGCGTCCGCCCCGACCCCGGCCCATACTTCACCTTCCACACCTCCAGCAACAGCGTCTCGTAGAAGATCACCTCGACCGACATGACCACCTTGTTGTCGGTCAGGTCGAGCACCTCCCAGCCCTTGCTCTCCTGCGACACACCCAGGTGAAGCCCCCAACGAGCCTTCGGCGCTAGCTTCCCACTGCGCTGCTGCTCGGGAACCATGAACTGCACCATGCAGCCCCACACCTGCGCCAGCGTAAGGTCGGGCTTCTTCCCGGTCAGCAACTGGTACGGAGTCGTCCCCGGCGGCGTCGTCGACCGCTCCAAGCAGTTGCGCACCTAGACAGCCTGTCGTAGAGCAAGGTGCCACCAGTGGTGCTACACGCCCATGTGCAGCAACATCGTTCGCACGGACTCGACGACCGTACGCATCTCCCGCTCAGCCATGCCATTCTGCTGCGGAGTGAAGGGGCACGTCAGGTCGTGGACGATGCCCTTCCTGTCGACGAAGTCGGTGAACGCCTTCCCGAGGAACTCCCCTCCTCGATCGGAGCGAAGCGACAGCACCGATTTCTTCGTCTGCCGCTCCACCAGCACCAGCCACTTCTGGAACTCCCGCAGCACGTCGCTCTTCTTAGCGACCGGCATCACCCACACGAAACGAGTGTGCCGATCCTTCAGCAGCCGGAAGTACAAGCTACCATCCTTGGCAGCCACCCGAAATGGCCCGCACAAATCAATGTGCACGATAGCCAGCGCCTCCTCGGCGTCCGAGCCCTTGGTGGGGAAGGTGTGCCGCGCCAGCTTACCTCCGACGCACGAGACACACGGCGGGTCTGCTTCGGTCGACGACGTGATGTCGAGCCCAGTAGCAACGGCATGCTTCGCTGAGCTCTTGATCGTGTCGACGCCGACGTGCGCGAGCCTCGCATGCAGCCGATCAGGGGTCGACTTTGTCGCCGAGACGATCGTCCGCAGAGCCACCACCTCGGTCGACTGCGAGTGCGTCGAGCAGGGGCGAAGGTCGGTGTAGAGGACTCTTCCGGTGTAGCGTGCTCGACCGAACACCTCCCCGGTCGCGGCGACGAGAAGCATCTCGTCGCCATCGCCCTGCAGCAGCACTCCGCTCTCCTTCAGCTGGCCAGCAGACAGCAGGTTCGCCTGTACGCCCGGAACGTAGAGTACGTCGGGGATGAGGACCCGCTTCCCGGCCTCCTATTGCCGAACGACGGTTCCGCGACCCTCGACAGGCTGCAATGCCCCGTTGAACCCACACACGTGCTTCACCCCATCGCTCGGCGCCATGTCGACGAAAACCGCCTACGTTCCCATCAGGTGGTGGGAGCACCCGCTGTCAAGCAGCACCGCCATCGGGTTGGCTTGCACAGCTGCCGCCACAGCCTGGAAGTCCTCGCCAGCCTCCGGCGCCAGCGAGACCGTCGGCTCCACCACGCCGACCATCGAGCACGACGCCTCCCCGTCGCCTCGGCTCTTGCCGCTAGAGGTGTCGACGTCCTTTGTCGACGACGTCTTCTTCGACACCTGCTTCTCCTTGCGCGGCTTCTCATCTCGACGGGGGCGACGACTCGCCGATCAACCACGGCCTCCCTTGTTGTCGTCCTCGTCGCTGTCATCGCGGTCGGGGCACTCGAAGGAGAGATGGTCGGGGTCGCCGCAGATCCAGCACTCCCACCGTCGACAACCACCTCGTCGGCCCTTGTCCCGCGTCGACCGCTTCTCGTCGACGTCCTTCGTCGACTGCCCACCTCCGCTACCACCTCCACCCGGCTTCCCGCGCTGCTCCTGCTGACAATTCGGCTTTGTCGGTGCAGCGTAACTCGCTTGCGGAAGGAACTCCGTGGGCTGCTCTGCCTCCTGCATCGCCTCATCATGGAGGATGTAGCTTGTGAGGGAGTCCTTGTCGAGGGACTCACGTGTGTCGGGCACCATCGTAAACCTCTTCATGAGGTTGTAGCTGCGCGGCAGGCCCTTGAGGACGTGGGTGATGTAGGACGCCGTCGAGTATTCAGCGCCCGCCATCCTCATCTCAGCTAGGATCCGCCGAGCACGATTGCAGTAGTCCGTCGCCGACTCCTGCTCGCCCATCCAAATGTGAGTCATCTTCTCCTCCAGCTGTCCGATGTACAGGTCGTCTCTGGGCTGGTACGTCAACATGATGAAGTGCCAAGCCTGGTGACCAGCATCCAGTCGCTCTCGACAGCTCCTGAGCGCTAGCTGCTCCACCGGCGAACAGCAACTCGAGATGACCATGAAGGTGAGCAGGTGAGCTGCACGAAACTCCCCACGCAGCTCGACATCCTCCTCAGGCGGAATGGGCACGGTGCCGTCGGCAAAGCCCTTCAGCCCGGCGACCTCTAGCTTGTCAACGGGAGTTGTGTGTTGGCCCCGTCCACGCTTGGGCGGAGCCGACTTCGTGGTGGGGTGTACGACCGACTTCCAGGTCGACGACTTGCAAGGTCATCGACTTGCAAGTTCATCGACTTGCAAGGTCACCGACTTGCAAGGTCGCCGACTTGCAAGGTCGCTGACTTGGGAGGTCGCCGACTTCAAGAGGTCAGTCTGGAAGTCGGCGCCGACGTAAAAGGGGCGTCGACTTGGTGACGCCGACTTTGGGTAGCCGACTTGGGTGGTCGGCTGACAACTGCACTGGTCGACCAGGAGTGACGTCGACCTGGAGCTGGTCGACCAGAGGAGTGGTCGACCTGGTGAGGTCAACTTGGTGTGGTCGTCGACTTGGGAGGTCGACGAGCACATACAGGAGCAGCTGGTCGACATGGTTGCCCGGTCGACCAGGATACCTGGGTGACGAGGTTCTGCGAAGGAGTGCGACGGTCGCCCAGGCAAAGTTGGCGACTCCGACCTCGGTGGTGGTATCCCGAAGTCGACGTGGCGGATCAGGTGGAGCCGTCAGCACGAAGATGACTTGGTGCGTGCGCTGTTCAGGTGACGAGGCTTAGCCCTCCAATCATCAACGAGCACCTGCGAAGTAGGTGCGCTGCTGTTCTACGGGAGCAACGCTGGCACGCCGTCAACCTGCAGCGTTGGCACGCTGTCGACTTTGCACTGCTGGAGCGCGGTCGACCAAGTCGTGCTGGAACGCGGTCGACCATGCTGTGCTGGCAGTCGACCGACCTGAATGCTAGCTCTGATGTAGTCTTGCCATGCCAACTTCATTGTACCATTGTTGTCAACTTTCTCTTGTGAAACTCTTGCCAATTCTCCCCGTGAACTAGCAAGCTGTGTGTGCACTAGGAAAACGACTAAGGGCCAACGAATGCAGAGATCACACAAGCACCCGTGTCTAGCCCGTAGTCTAGCTCCCGTTGTAGTAGTTATCTCCGCATGGTGCGGTGAGCGTGGACGGTAGACGACTTACCTTTCAGTCAGGTCGACATAGAGGTCACTTACCTAAGTTGTTCGTAGGCCGGCAGCCGTGCAGTCCCTAGCGTGCGCGTAGGTGACGCCAAGGTGATGGACAACCTGGAGGGACGGCTGGAGGATGCGAGGAGACGTCATGAGGCCCAGGAGTATGGGACGATACCCTGGGCGGTCGTCGAGGCTGGACTCCGCACCATGTGGGCGTCGGAGCATCCCCCTTCTCGACCGGCGTCTCCTCGACCGGTGAACACAGAGGTCGGCGTCGACGTGGGCGTCAACGCCGGTGGTGACCAGGTCGGCAGCAGTGCGGGAGGCATGTCGATGCAGAGAGGTGTGATACACGCCGATGAAGTCGGCGGCGTTCAGACGCGAGGGATGCGGTCGACGGCGGCCGCAGGCACCTCACAGGGCGACGTCGGAGGACGACGAAGCGGATTGTCGCCGATGTCGGCGACCCAGGTGACGGCGGGCGGGATTGCACCGAGCTACGGCTACTTCAAGTTCACGCCGGACAGGATCTTGGTCACCCCGCCGCTCGTTGGTCGACCAGACATTCTCACCTGGAAGGAAGCTATCGAGCCCCAGCTGGAGATGGCTGGGCTGATCGGCTTCGCCCGAGGGACCGTGGCGACGCCGGAGGAGCACCACGCCGACTTACGAGTAGAGTTTCGCGCCGTGCAGCTGTTGACCTTCACGGTCATCTCGCGGTGCTGCTCGCCAGGCGTGCAGATCGCTTTGAAATGGTGCCGAGAGTACCTCGACGCCGGCCACCGGGCGTGGCACTTCATCGAGTCGACCTACCAAGTCACCGACGACTTGTTCATCGCCCAGCTGGAGGGGCAGCTGACTCATCTGCGTATGGGCGACGAGGAGACGGCGACCGACTACTGCAACCGGGCCCGGCGAATTCTCGCCACCATCAGGATGGCCGGCGCGCAGTACTCGACGGCGTCGTACGTCACCCACGTTATGCAGGGACTCTCGAGCAGCTACAACCTCCTGAAGCGGCTGTCAATGGCGCCGAGCACGAGGACGACGCTCAACGAGGACAATCTGACCTTGTGAGAGTACGACGGCTTATGCCAGCTATGCTTGCTTGCCTTTACTTTATTATGCTATTTCTAGCATAGGATAATTATATGCATGCATGAATTGCTTGATTTCCTAGGCTAGGTGCTTTCCTATATTTTATTATAGTTATAGCACCGAGCTAGGTTGCGTGCACCGAATTCTGGCTTTTCGGTTGCCACCGAATTGCCTCCTACCGAATTCGGTAAGGATCTGTTCGGGACGCTACGCGACCCGCGGAACCTTCGCGTAACACCTGGTTACGGGGCCTTGTGTCGAGCCTATATATAGCCTCGTGTTGTACCCAGGTGATTCATTCAATTCGACTCAATTCTCATTCTCTTTTCTGAGATCGATCCTAGATCCTCACACTTGGTAATCAGAGCTCGTTTACACGCGAAGTTCTTTCAACCGCTAAAAACCAGTCTTCAAAAACCGCGGGGGCGACGCAGTCAAACATCGATTTCGGGTACGTAAAACCGGTTCCGTGTTTTTCGCTCCCCCTCGATTCGGTTTTTCGGACGCGTTGATGTCAGGCATGGAGGGCCAAGGCGACAACTACGCGACTACGAGCGACATCGCGAGCCTCCGCACCGACATGGAGCAGACGAAGGCGACGCTTCGTCGACTCGAGGCTTTTCTGACAAGCCAACCAGGGTTCGCCACCGCAGCAGCAGCGACCGCAGCGACTGCAGCACCGACAACTCCAGCAGCAGCGGCGACATCGACATTTCACGGACCGATGGCACCACTGTCGCCGAACCTCGAAGCAGCACGACCGAGGCTCCCGGAGGCGTTCGATCCAAGCGCGAAGGGATCCGACGTCCGGCGATTCGTGGCCACCCTCGAAATTTACTTCGAGGCCATTGGCTGTTCGACCCCGCAACACGACGCAGCAAGGATTCGGCTCGCAGCGACACTGTTACGTGGACCGGCTCTCGAATGGATTTACTACACCGACGTAGCCCGCGGTGAGAAAATGTGGCAGCAGTTTCGGGCAGATTTAATCGAGCGTTTCGAACCAACTAATACAACCTACATGGCGCGGCAGCAGATACACCGACACAAGCAATACAGTAGTGTAACACAGTACACGCAGCAGATGGAGTTGCTGTTCAACCGCATCACCGACCTGACCGAAGGCGAAAAAATCCAGGCGTATACCGAAGGGTTAAAAATGGAGATTCGGCGGCAGGTGATTGCGGCGAATTACAACAGCTACAGAGACATCGTGCGAGCTGCCGAGCGATACGACGCGCTGACTCGAGGTCAACCCGAAACACGACGCTTCACGCCGAACCGTACATTCGGCACGGAGCGATCGTCACCCCCCACGTTCGCCGAACCGATGGATATCGACAAATACGACGCGAAGCAGCAGCCGACAAAATGCGAATTTTGCGGCGCAGCAGGACATCAGTTTTTGTCGTGCTACAAAATGAAGAAAGCACGTGCGGCACTCTGGGACGGAAACAGTGGAGCACCCCCGAAGTCAAAAAACGGGAATCGCCAGTAGCCGCGGATCGACCTGGCGATCGCGTAAAGATCCGAAAAGCAGGAAAAGGCGACGACGTGGCGACTTCGGAGCGGGTGAAAAAAGGAGAAAATGATGGCGCGAATCTAAAACGTCACGACCGGCCGGCATCAGGGGAAATCGCCGAGGCGAATGGAGGCTCCGCGAAAAAAGACGCTGCACCGACCGGGAAACTCCAGCCGAACACCCACGAAAGTAAGAATTCGTTAAAAGTATCCTATAAAGATGCTCTAACGAAGAATATTGCTTCTCGTGGTTTTCAAGCCTTCAAAAAATTCAGGGGAGGTTTAGAGGCCAAGAAAAAGCCTTTAGAAATTATTCAGGTACCTAAGAAGTTGGGCAAAGTACTACGGAGCGTAGAAAAGGGTCGTGCGTTCCGTGGCGTTAATATTCTCTCCCCGCAGCACAGTGTTAAGGCTCCCCGTTGCCCACAGGTGAAGCCTACACAGCTGCCAAGGCTTAGAGGAGACATCCAGGCTAAGGAGAAATTATACAAGCCTCGGAAAAATCCTCCTACCCCCCAGGTGAAGTTGGAAAGCGCTGAGTCAGGTATAGGAAAAAGGGAAGGTATTAAGTTTGATGTACCCTATGATCCTATTAACGAGACCCTCTTTGGCTACTCAGCACAGCAGAAACCACTACTCCTCGAGGTGTTATGCAATGGGCGACGCCTCCAGGCACTGGTGGACAGCGGTGCATCTCACTCGGTGTGTGACCGCGGAGCATTGGAGAAAATTGGAGAGAAGGCGGAAGAGACCCAGTTTTCAGCAACCATGGTGGACGGTACGAAGCTTCCTATCCACGGCGAAGCATCACTGCAGCTGCATATAGGTGCGTTGAGGTGGAAGCCGAAGCTACCAGTCACCAACATCAAAGGATTAGATTTTATCTTGGGGCGAGATTTCCTGAAGCGGTTCAACCCCGAGATCGATTGGGTCAACAGCAAGGTGTGCATCTACAACAACGGGAAGCGGATAGCACTGCGAAGCTGGACGGATACAGGGGACGTACCTGAAACGACACTGGCACGGTTCGAACAGACGGTGAACGAGATTAACACGGGTTACCTAGCACTGGTTATGGCAGCAGCAGAGGAGGAGAAGCCGAGTTCCGAGCTACCTGCAGTAGTAAAGGAGGTCTTGGAGCAATACGAGGATATAATGCCCGACGACCTACCTGCAGGCGTACCTCCAGCACGCACCCACGAGCACGAGATCGTGGAGGAACCAGGTGCGAAACCCGTCTCATGTGCACCATACCGACTGAGTCCGACTGAACTGACAGACATGAAAAAACAGATAGAGTATCTATTGGACAGACAACTGATCCGCCCATCCACCTCTCCCTACGGTGCACCAGTTCTCTTCACTCCAAAACCAGACGGCAGTCTACGGATGCGCATCGACTACCGCGCACTGAACAAACAGACAGTCAAAAACAAATATCCCATACCGCGCATAGACGACCTACTCGATCAACTGCGTGGAGCAGCAGTCTTCTCGAAGCTGGACCTACGGTCGGGTTACTGGCAGATCAAGATGGCGGACAACTCGGTCCACAAGACGGCGTTCCGTACCAGATACGGCTCCTACGAATACTTGGTGATGCCGTTCGGACTCTGCAACGCACCCGCAACGTTTCAGGCGGAGATGAATCACATCCTACGACCCCTGCTGGACGAATGCGTGGTGGTGTACCTGGACGACATTCTCATCTACTTTAAGAACATGAAGGAGCATGTGGATCATCTATGGAAGGTGTTCGAGATCCTGCGGAAAAACAAGTTCTACGTGAAGCTGTCGAAGAGCGACTTCGCCCTGAAGAAGGTGCAGTTTTTCGGGCACATGGTGAGTGCCGAGGGCGTACACGTGGACCCGCGGAAAATCGAAGCCGTCAAAAAGTGGAAAGTACCGGAGAACGTGAAGGAGTTGCAGCAGTTCCTAGGCTTCGCCAACTACTACAACAGGTTCGTGCCGCAGTACGCTAAGATAGCAGCGCCATTAACCGACCTACTGAAAAAGGATACGCCCTACAAATGGGATACCCCTCACCAGCAAGCCATGGAGCAGCTATAGACAGCACTGACTACAGCGCCAGTACTCATCTTGCCGTATCCAGACAAGGACTACGTGGTGGAAGCAGACGCTAGTGACCAAGCGGTCGGAGCAGTACTGATGCAGGATCACGGACGCGGTTTGCAGCCCATCGCCTACCTCAGTAAGAAGCTACACGGAGCAGAACTAAACTACCCCATTCACGACAAGGAAGCCTTAGCGATAGTCATAGCCTTCAAGGCGTGGAGGTGTTACCTAGAGGGAGCCAAGACTACAGTCTATACTGACCACTGCAGTCTCAAATACCTGAAGTCGCAGCCGACGCACTCACGACGACAGGTGCGGTGGGTGGACTTCCTGGAAACTCACTTCCACTACGACATCGTCTACAAGCCCGGGCTACACAACAAAGCAGACGCATTGAGCCGCCCCGGACATGTAGCAGGCATCCAGCTCGACGGGATGAACCCTCTACTCAAGGGTCTATTCCAACATGGGTACTCCGTGGACGCAGAAATCGCTACAGCACAGACCAAGAAGTTGTTACAGTGGGAGAAAGACTTAGCTGTAAGGAAGGGTTCAGGAAAGATTTGGGTACCAAATTACGCCCAGCTACGGCAGATCCTATTGGAGGAGTTTCACGACGTACCTTACGCGGGACATTTCGGGAGCAACAAGACGTTAGCAGGGATAGCGAAGTATTACTACTGGCCCGGGATGGCAGCAGACGTGCAGCAGTTCGTCACCTCTTGCGACACGTGCCAGCGGATGAAGAGTAGCAAGCAGAAAAAAGCAGGGTTACTTCAGCCTCTACCCGTACCGGAGCAGCCATGGCAGGTCATTAGCCTCGACTTCATCACAGGACTTCCTTCGACCTCACGGGGACACGATTCCATCCTCGTAGTAATCGATAAGTTCTCAAAAATGGGTCACTTCATATTGACCAACGCCACAGCTACAGCTGAAGCAACTGCTCGCCTCTTCTTCGACCGCATCATCACCATCCACGGCATCCCCGCTACACTCATCTCAGACAGAGACCCAAAATTCACGAGTAAGTTATGGAAGGAGCTCATGGGACTGTTGGGGACAAAACTTGCAATGTCTTCAGCATACCACCCGCAGACTGACGGACAGACAGAGCGACTCAATCAAGTGGTTGAACAGTTACTGCGCACAGCTTGCAAGGACGACGTCAGCCACTGGGACACACAGTTACCGACCCTAGAGTTCGCTTACAACAACGCATCACATGCGGCCACAGGGAAAACTCCTTTCTTCCTGTGTTACGGACGGGAACCACTCACACCACAGCAGCCAACCACACCGGCACACGTCCAAGCCGCACATGACTTCGTCACCACCATGCAGCAGCTATGGGAGAAGACTCAGCGACGACTCACCACGATGCAGACCTCCCAGAAGCAGTATGGCGATCGTCAGCGACGTGATCACTCAGTAGCAGTCGGAGATCAGGTGCTTCTTGACACGCGCAACTTGAACCTGTCTCACCTCCCATCCAAACTCCGGCCTTGCTTCTGTGGTCCTTTTCTCGTTGAGGCACAGGTGACACCAGTAACATTCCGCTTGCGCTTACCAGATACATGGAAGCTTCACAACGCTTTCCATGTCCAGCTACTGAAACTCTACAAGGACCCCAACCAACAGTTCCAGGGACGGCAGCTACCGCCACCACCACCTGTTCTCATACAGGATGAACCCGAGTACGAGATCGAGCGCGTTCTCTCTCATCGGCGCCGTGGCGGCAAGGCCCTCGAGTTCCTGATACGCTGGAAGGGATACGACCCCACTGAGGATAGTTGGGTTGCAGAAGCTGATATGGGCAACGCACGCCGTGCTCTCAAGGACTATCTTGTCAAGCAGGGTGTTTCTCACGCCACCCAGCTTTGAGGGGGGGACGTGTGAGAGTACGACGGCTTATGCCAGCTATGCTTGCTTGCCTTTACTTTATTATGCTATTGTCAGAGTTATATGACATAGCTACTGTAGGCTATAGTGGGGTAGCACATATGGGGTACAGTTGCCTAGGGTTTGCCTTTTGTACCCAACTTTCACTTAGTCATTTCATTCCTGTTTTCTTGATTCACATGGTATCAGAGCGGGTTCCTACATGGGACCGTTCCTTCCTAAGGGCCCACCATAAGAATTTTTTTTTAGCTGCCCGCGCACATTGCGCCCTGCCCTAATTTTTTTTTTTTTTTTAGCGGCCCCTACGCTGCCCCTACGCGGCCCCTACGCCGCCTCCCACGCGAGCCGCCCAGCAGCAGAGCTCCCGAGCCGCCCAGCAGCAGAGCCGCCGAGCCGCCCAGCAGCCGAGCCGCTGAGCCGCCCAGCCGCCGAGCCGCCCAGCAGCCGAGCCGCCCAGCAGCCGAGTCGCCGAGCCGCCCTGCAGCCGAGCCGCCCGAGCCGCCCTGTCCGGTAAGAGCAGCGCCTCTCTCACAGCACTGCCCTCACCCCACTGTTTGCGCTGCTAGTCTACTGCTGTCATGGCTACCCCTAGTGTTCTCGCTTTTGACGCTGAGGGTCGGGCCATTGACTTTGACGTCTGGATAGATGACCTGCAGCTTTTCTTACAGTGCGATAGGGCAGACGGCCTCTCCCTCTTTGACCTCACTTCTGGTGCCTCTCCTGCCCCCGCCACTGATGCTGACGCAACTGTTCGCTCCCAGTGGGCCACGCGCGATGCTGCTGCACGTCTTGCTGTGCGTCGCCACCTGCCTACCTCTGAGCGTGCGCACTTTAGCCAGTACAAGAGTGCTCAGACCTTGTACGACGCTGTAGTTGCACGCTACTCCTCCCCTGCCACTGCTGCACTGAGTCGCCTCATGCTACCGTACCTCTTCCCTGACCTTGCTGCCTTTCCCACAGTCGCTGACCTCATTACGCACCTACGCACTAGTGACACTCGCTACCGCGCTGCGCTTCCTGCTGAGTTCTGCGCCAAGAACCCCCCCCCCATGTACATCACCCTCTACTACATAGTCACCCGGCTCCCTGACTCCCTTCGCGTAGTCAGGGACCACTTCCTCTTAGTTTGCCCCACCCCTCCCCCCTTTTGCCCTCTGTTGCCTCTGCTGCTGCGGCCGACCTCGTTGGGCTTGAGTCGGTCGGTGCGGCGTCTACCCCTAGCGGGAGACGCCGCCCTGGCAAGGGCAAGGGGGGCAGGGGCGCTGGAGGAGCTAGCGGGGGCGGTGGAGGCGGCAGTGGAGGCGGTGGAGGAGGTGGGGGTGGCGGTGGGGGTGGTGGCGGGGGTGGAGGTGTCGGTGGCGGCAGTGGAGGCGGCGGCGGCAGCGGCAGTGGCGGAGGGAGCGGAGGTGGCGGCGGTGGAGGAGGAGGCGGCGGAGGAGGTGGAGCTGGTCGGGGTGGCGCTGCGCAGAGGGTCGGCTCCGGTGGTGGTCAGCGCCAGCAGCAGCAGCAGCACCAGCAGCGCACTCGTGACATCCCCTCCCCTCAGCAGCTCCGTGAGTGGTACACTGCACGCCAGAGGGGTGGGGGTACTGGTCCGTGCACCTACGTCCTCCGCACCGGCGACCGCGCGGGTGAGCAGTGCGGGGGTGCGCACTCCACCCAGCGCTGCTTTGGCCGCCTGACGGACGCTTGGCGTCACCAGTTCCCTGAGGCCACTGAGATCCCCCGCTGGGGTGAGCTGTCTAGGGCGGGTGTGGCTGTCTTTGACCTTGACTTTGATGCTATTCTTGCTGCCATGTATACTGTGACTATTAGTGATGAGGGTGACTGTTACCGGTGTTTTCCGCCCGACCCGGGCATTGAGACTGCTGCTCTAGGTACTGGTGAGGCTGCTGCTCTAGGTGCTAGCGAGGCTGCTGCTCTAGGTGCGTCTGCTCCCTCAGGTGCTGGTGAGTCTGCTCTCTCAGGTTCTGCGTCGGCTTCGGCCTCCCACACCTTCACCCTTGACTCGGGGGCTTCTCGCTCCTTCTTTCGAGACCGCACCACACTCACGCCGCTTAGCCGGCCAGTTGCAGTCTCTCTGGCAGACCCCTCTGGGGGTCCTGTCCTTGCTCACTTCTCCACTGTCCTCCCGTGTCCGGCGGCCCCCTCTGGCACCCTGTCTGGTCTTTACCTTCCCTCGTTCTCTACGAACTTGGTGAGTGGTGCTGACCTACAGGATGCGGGGGTTCACCAGTTCACTCCTGCGAGTCGGCGGGTGACCCACTGCACGGACGCTCGGACAGGCCGACACCTGGCCACGTTTACCCGTCGGCCGGGGTCGAGCCTGTACACCCTGACCACTGCGTCTCCTCCAGTCACTGCGTCTGGTCAGGTAGCTGCGTCGGGTCAGGTGTTTGCTGCAGCGTCCAGGTCTGGTCCTGAGTCTGCCCCCTGTTCGTGTCGCCTCCTGTCTCACGAGACTCTCCTCTGGCACCACCGCCTTGGTCACCCCTCCCTGCTTCGTCTCCGAAGCATGGCCTCCCGTGTCCTTGTCTCTGGTCTTCCCCGGTCCCTCCCTCCCCTTCCTCCGGGGCCTGGCCCTACCTGCGTCCCCTGTGTCGAGGGGCGGCAGCGGGCTGCCCCTCACTCCTCTCAGTTTCCTCCGACAGAGGCCCCGCTGCAGCACTTCACATGGACGTGTGGGGCCCGGCCCGCGTCCGTGGACAGGGTCACGAGCGCTACTTCCTGCTGGTGGTTGACGACTACTCGCGTTACACCACAGTCTTCCCCTTGCGCAGCAAGGGTGATGTCACTGAGGTGTTGATCGACTGGATCCGCGCAGCTCGTCTCCAGCTCAGGCAGAGCTTCGGCTCGGACTTTCCTGTTCAGCGTCTGCACTCTGACAGAGGTGGAGAGTTCTCCTCTGGCCTTCTGCGAGCCTACTGTCGTGCACGAGGCATCCGCCAGACCTTCACGCTTCCGGACTCTCCACAGCAAAATGGGATTGCTGAGCGCCGCATTGGCATGGTCATGGACGTCGCCCGTACGTCCATGATGCATGCGGCTGCCCCCCATTTTCTGTGGCCGTTTGCGGTTCGGTACGCGGCGCATCAGATCAACCTTCACCCCAGGGTCTCCATGCCGGAGACCTCCCCAGCTTTGCTGTGGACGGGGAAGGTTGGCGATGCGTCTGCGTTCCGTGTCTGGGGATCTCGGGCGTTTGTCCGCGACTTGTCTGCGGACAAGCTGTCCCCTCGTGCTGCTCCTTGCGTCTTCCTTGGCTTCCCCCCTGACGCGCCAGGGTGGCAGTTCTACCACCCCACCTCTCGCCGTGTCCTGTCCTCCCAGGACGTCACGTTTGACGAGTCGGTCCCCTACTACCGCCTCTTCCCCTACCGCACTCCGTCCCCCCCCCCGCCACCGCTCTTCCTTGTCCCAGGTCCCCCCCCGGTAGACCCCCTCCCCCCTCAGGGTCCTGCCCCTTCAGGTGTGTCCCAGGTAGACGCAGTCGAGCCTGTCGAGGTTACTGGTGACTCTGGTGCTGCTGAGGGTGCTGAGCCTGGGGGTGCTGACTCTGGGGGTGCTGAGCGTGTGGGTGTTACGCCTGGGGGTGCTGAGCCTGAGGGTGCTACTACTGGGGGTGCTGAGCCTGAGGGTGCTGAGCCTGGGGGTGCTACTACTGGGGGTGCTGAGCCTGGGGGTGCTGAGCCTGGGAGTGCTACGCCTGGGGGTGCTACGCCTGGAGGTGCTGAGCCTGGGGGTGCGGAGCCTGAGGGAGCTGGGCCTGCTCGTGTGGCGTCTGGCGGTGCTGAGCCTGGAGGTTCTCCGGGTGCTTCGTCTCGGCGGGAGCCACTCTCTCCACAGGAGCTGCGCGAGTGGTTTGCCCGGCGCTGGAGGCGTGCTGCTGGAGCTGGAGGTTCTTCGGCTGCTGAGGGTGCTGGTGCCGTGGGTCCCGGAGGTGCTCGTACTGGGAGTACTGGAGCTGCTGGGCCTGCGGGTACGACTGGAGCTGGAGCTGCTGAGGGTGTTGGCGCTGAGGCTACTGCTGTCGGTCCTGGAGGCGGTCCTGCTGGGGGTGCTACTGGTGCTGCTGGAGGTACTGGAGCTGGAGGTGCTGCTGGCGCTGGTGCTGCCGCTGGGGGTACTGGTGCTGTCCCTGCTGTGTCTGGAGTCGCCGCGCGGCCTCGGCCGTACTTCGTTCCGCTCCTTCAGCAGGTTCTTGGTCTCCCGCCTTCTACTGGTCCTCCTCCTCCCTTAGCGTGTACACAGCCTGTCCCGTCACAGTTACAGTTACAGCCGGCCTCCCCACTGCCCGCTCCTTCTCCCTACACTGGTCCTACTGGAGGTCTTGCTGAGCGTCGTGAGCCTGCGTCTCGCCCTGCGTCGCCTGTCCGTGCTGCTCGCACTAGTGCTCGTGGTTCGCGTCAGCGTCCTCCTCCTGTCCCTGGCACGCACCGGATGTCTCTGCGTCCGTCCACTGCTCCTCTGCGTGCCCCTTTGCCTTCTCCTCCTGAGTCCTCTCTTCCTGCTCTTCCTGACCCGGAGTCGGACTCTCTTCGTGCTGCCAGTCCTACTGTCACGCGTCTCCTTGCTACTGTTGTCACTGACCCTTCCTTTGAGTCCACTGCTGCGTCTGCCCTAGTTACTGAGCTCGTCGACTTTGCTGCTCGCTGTCGTCTAGACTACGCTGCTAGTCTTGTTGCTGAGTCTGAGTCTGTCTGTCCTCCGTCCGTCGGGGGTGAGTGTGCCCTTGGCACGGACGTCCTTGAGGACAGGCAGGAGGAGTTCCAGTGTTTGGCTGCTGCTTCACCTCATCTCGTGTCCGTACTGCTTACCCCTGAGGGAGACCCGGATGCACTTGACATCCCGACTCCGCGCTCTTACGCGGAGGCGATAGAGGGTCCCTACTCCTCTCAGTGGCAGGCAGCTATGGACGCAGAGATGGCTTCCTGGAAGTCCACAGGCACCTACGTTGACGAGGTTCCCCCGCCTGGGGCGAACATCGTCAGTGGCATGTGGATTTTCAGGGTGAAGCGGCCGCCGGGTTCTCCGCCTGTCTTCAAGGCGCGTTACGTGGCTCGTGGCTTCAGTCAGCGGCAGGGAGTTGACTACTTTCAGACCTTCTCTCCCACCCCGAAGATGACCACTCTTCGGGTACTGCTGCACATAGCTGCTCACCGCGACTACGAGCTGCACTCTCTTGACTTCAGCACTGCTTTCTTGCAGGGCAGCCTGCACGAGGAGATCTGGCTGCGTCGCCCACCTGGCTTCACTGGGTCTTTTCCTCCTGGCACCCAGTGGAGCCTCCGGCGGCCAGTCTACGGTCTCCGCCAGGCACCGCGTGAGTGGCACGACACACTGAGGACTACACTTGCGGCTCTTGGGTTTGCTCCCTCTACTGCCGACCCGTCGCTGTTTCTGCGCACCGACACTTCTTTGCAGCCGTTCTACATCCTCGTGTACGTCGACGACTTGGTCTTTTCCACAGCTGACACTGCTGGACTCGCCCACGTGAAGTCCGAGCTGCAGAAGAGACACACGTGCACAGACCTGGGTGAACTGCGCAGCTACCTTGGCTTGCAGATCACCCGGGACAGAGCACGCCGCACCATTACCCTGACTCAGTCACACATGGTGCAGCAGGTCCTTCAGCGCTTCGGCTTCACGTACTCCTCGCCTCAGGCCACTCCTCTGCCTACTCGCCACTCGCTCTCAGCTCTGCCTTCGGATGAGTCCGTAGAGTCGAGTGGCCCGTACCCAGAGCTTGTTGGCTGCCTCATGTACCTGATGACCTGCACACGACCTGACCTTGCATACTCTCTTAGCATTCTTGCACGCTATGTTGCTCCTGGGAGACACAGACCGGAGCACATGGCTGCAGCGAAGAGGGTGTTGCGCTACTTGTGCAGTACGTCGGGCATGGGGCTTGTGCTTGGAGGGCAGAGTCCAGTGGTCCTCACTGGACACGCAGACGCTTCTTGGGCTGACGACCAGGCTACGCAGCGGTCGTCACAGGGTTACACCTTCAGCCTTGGTTCCGGCTCTGTTTCGTGGCGGGCTACTCGCTCGTCTTCTGTTCTCGGCTCCAGTTGTGAGGCTGAGATCTACGCCGGGGCCATGGCTGCACAGGAGCTTCGCTGGCTCACCTACCTGCTGACTGACCTCGGAGAGCCGCCTCGTTCTCCTCCAGTGCTCTACGTAGACAACAAGGCCATGCTGGCCTTGTGTCGAGAGCAGAGACTGGAGCACAGAACGAAGCACATTGCTCTTCGCTACTTCCTTGCTCGTGAGCTACAGCAGCGTGGTCAGCTGCGACTTGCGTACGTGGCCTCTGAGGCCAACACTGCTGATATCTTCACCAAGGCACTTGCGCCTTGTGATCATCAGCGCTTCTGTACTCAGCTGGGTCTTGTACCTACCTTGCCTCACTTGCTCACCTCTTGACCTTGTTTGTACTGTTGCATATATATATATACTCCTGCTCTTGCTTGTCTAGCCTTATATATATATGTAATCCTGCATGTGAACTGGCCTTGTGGCCTTGAACTTGTGCTCGGAATGTGTGGTGACTTTGTGATCCACCCTGAGCTTGCTTTGCTTTGCTTGACTGGTCTTGTGACCCCTTGTTCTCCCCCACTTTGCCTATGGGGGTGTGTCAGAGTTATATGACATAGCTACTGTAGGCTATAGTGGGGTAGCACATATGGGGTACAGTTGCCTAGGGTTTGCCTTTTGTACCCAACTTTCACTTAGTCATTTCATTCCTGTTTTCTTGATTCACAGCTATTTCTAGCATAGGATAATTATATGCATGCATGAATTGCTTGATTTCCTAGGCTAGGTGCTTTCCTATATTTTATTATAGTTATAGCACCGAGCTAGGTTGCGTGCACCGAATTCTGGCTTTTCGGTTGCCACCGAATTGCCTCCTACCGAATTCGGTAAGGATCTGTTCGGGACGCTACGCGACCCGCGGAACCTTCGCGTAACACCTGGTTACGGGGCCTTGTGTCGAGCCTATATATAGCCTCGTGTTGTACCCAGGTGATTCATTCAATTCGACTCAATTCTCATTCTCTTTTCTGAGCTCGATCCTAGATCCTCACAGACCTCGTACATCCTGCAGGATGAGGCGATGCAGGAGGCTGAGCGGTCACAGGAGCTCTTGGCGCAGGCAAACTTCGTCGCCCCGGCGAAGCAAGGATGTCGACCGGGGCAGCGCGGACAGTCCGGCGGTGGCGGTAGCAGTGGCTGGAAGCCGGCCAAGGAGGTCGACAAGAAGAAGTCGACCAAGGACAGCTGTCGAGGAGGAGGAGGTCGACGACGGGAGTGCTGGCTGTGCGGCGACCCCGACCACCTCTCCTTCGAGTGCCCCGACCGCAGTGACTCCGACGACGACGACGCCAAAGGAGGCCGCGGGAGGTCTGGCAGTCGTCGTCCTCGTCGAGGAGGAAACAAGCCGCGCAAGGAGAAGTAGTCGACGACGTCGACCTCGGCGAAGGACGCCGAATCCTCTGCAGGCGGCAAGGGGCGGGACGACAAGACGGCGTCGTGCTCGCTGGTCGGCGTCGTGGAGCCGACCGTCTCGCTGGCGCCAGAGGCCGGGAAGGACTTCCAGGCGGTGGCGGCAGCTGTGCAGGCGAACCCGGCGGTGGTCCTGCTCGACAGCGGTTGCTCCCACCATCTGATGGGGACGAAGGAAGTCTTCGTCGACCTGCAGCCGAGCGGCTCCATCAAGCACGTGCGCGGCTTCAATGGGGCACTGCAGGACGTCCAGGGCCGCGGCACCGTCGCTCTGCAAGGGGAGGCCGGGAAGCAGGTGCTCATCCCTGACGTGCTGTACGTCCCGGGTGTGCGGGCGAACTTGCTGTCGTCCGGCCAGCTGAAGGAGCATGGCGTGAAGCTGCAAGAGGACGGCGATGGGATGCTGCTCGTCTTGGCAACGGGAGAGGTGCTCGGTCGGGCGACGTACTCCGGGCGTGTTCTCTGCACTGACCTGCGTCCCTGCTCAACGAGGTCGACGTCGACCACGCCGGAGGTTGTGGCCCTGCGGGCGATCGTCTCGAAGACGAAGTCGGCGCCGGACCGAATGCATGCGAGGCTTGCACATGTCGGCATGGACACCATACGGAGCTCGGCAAAGAACGAGGTCGCCATTGGGCTGGACCTCAAGTCGGCGATGGGCGCCGACTCCCCGTGTGTCTCGTGCGTCGGCGGGAAGCTGGCGCGGCACACCTTCCCCGACCAAGGCTCCGACGCCGACGACGTGCTGGTCGTCGTGCACATCGACCTGTGCGGGCCGTTCCGCGTGGCTGCCAAGGACGGCAGCTTGTACTTCCTGCTGCTGAAGGATCGCAAGACCCGCTTCGTGTGGGTAAGGCCGGTCGCCAGGAAGTCGGATGTGCTGCTGGAGTTCCAGAAGTGGCTGGTGTTGGTGGAGAGGCAGACAAAGAAGTCGGTGCTGATGTTGCGCTCGGACCAAGGAGGGGAGTTCCTCGGGAAGAAGTTCACCGACTTCGTGGACGGGCTGGGGATCGTCCACGACCTGACCTGCCCATACACCCCGCAGCAGAATGGCATGGCGGAGCGGGAGATGAGGACAGTGGTGGAGTCGGTGCGGACGATGCTGCTGCACATGGGCGTGCAGCACCACTGGTGGCACCACGCTTTGCTGCAGGCCGTCTGGGTCCGCAACTGCCTTGAGAGGTCGACGCTGCCGTCGGGGACAACGCCGTACCAGCTGCTCACCGGGCAGAAACCCGACTTGTCGCTGGCGCGGGTGTGGGGCTGCATGGCGCAGTTCCTCGTCTCCGAGCAGCAGCGTGGTGGGAAGCTGAAGCCGAAGGCCAGGTGGGGCCTTCACCTTGGCGTGTCGACGGAGAGCAAGGGATGGGAGCTCCTCGACATCGACGCCAACCGGGTGGTCACCACGTCGGACGTGGTGTTCTACGAGGATATGTCGCTGGAGGTGTGGAAGTCGGAGCACGGGCCGGTGTCAGGTCGGACGCCTACTACCCCGCCGACCGACACCTCGACGGCGACGCTGCCTCTGCTCGCCGAGGTCGGTGAGCTTGCTGCTGAGGACGCCGAGGTCGTCCGTCCTCCTTCCCCCTCCCCTACGACCGCTGCCCCTCCCCTCGTAGCCGACTTGCACGTGCTGACTCCTATGTCGGCCTCCGGCGATGAGGGGAGTAGTGGGACGTCGCCTTCGGCGCCGACCAAGGGCATCGCCGGTGGCCGACGTGATGAAAGGCACGTCGACGTGGGATTGAAGCCGACGTCGACCGGGGAGGAGCAGGTCGAGGAGCAGCAGCCGACAGGAGAGCAGGCATCAGTGCAGTCGGCAACCAGGCAGGTCGACGTGGGATTGAAGCCGACCACAGGGGAGAGGTCGACCAGGAAGTCGACTGAGGAGCAGCAGGACGATGAGGGCAGTGAAGACGGTGACGAAGGAGGAGACGCCGAGGAGTCCACCAAGAGTGACGTGGTGGAGGTTCCGCATGAACCCCGGAAGTCAGGCCGACTTCGGAGGCCACCCGACTTTTTCGTCCCCGCTGCCTTCACCACGGTGTACGACGTGGACGACGACGACCTGGCGTATGACGACGCCGAGGAGGATGAGGAGTTTCCGGAGCTCGACCCCGACATGCATGCCGACCCCGAGCACCGCTGGGACATCTCGACCATGACGGTGAAGGAGGCGTTGGCGAGCTGGAAGGGCCCGGCGGTGAAGGCCGCCATGGAGGAGGAGATCCGCAGCCTCATCAGCATGGGGACTTGGGAGTCGGTCGAACGCCCGCCGGGAGTGAACGTCATGAAGAACCGGTGGGTGTTGACGACGAAGTACCACGTCGACAACACCGTCGAGCGCGAGAAGGCGAGGCTGGTTGTGAAGGGCTTCACGCAGGTGTACGGCGCCGACTACGACGAGACGTTTGCGCCGGTGGGCAGCTACGTCACGCTGAGGATCTTCCTCAGCATCGTCGCCGTCCGCAACCTCAACCTGATGCAGCTCGACATGAAGAACGCCTTCTTGCAGAGCAAGCTCGACAGGGTGCTCTACATGTCCCAGCCGGACTACTTCAACGACGGGACCGGCCGGGTGTGCAAGCTGCTGAAGAGCCTGTACGGGCTGAAGCAGTCGCCGCTGCTGTGGTACTTGGCGCTCAACGACGTGCTGGTCGGCGCCGGGTGGAAGAAGAGCCAGGTCGACGAGGCTCTCTACTTCAAGGTCGGAGAGGACGAAGTGACCTGCTGGGTGCTGGTCTACGTCGACGACCTGCTTGCCGCCAGCAGCAGCACCGAGATGCTGAAGGAGCTGAAGGAGCTGCTGGAGTCCGCCTTCGAGCTGCGTGAGATCTCGCCGGTGCAGAAGTACCTCGGGCCGGAGATCGTCCGCGACAGGTCGGCGGGGAAGCTGTGGCTGCACCAGCAGGGCTACGCCGACAAGCTGCGTAGGCGCTTCATCGACAAGGAGCAGACCGGGCGCACCCCGAAGACGTCGGTCTCGGTCGATGCCTACGCCGAGCTCACGTTCGATGACGAGGAGGCACAGGAGCGACAGGAGGAGGAGTACCGGCAGAAGGTCGGCTCGCTGCAGTTCGCGGCGACGACGACGAGGCCGGACATCGCCTTCGCCTCCAGCAAGCTGGGGAGCGGCCTCACGGTGAGGAGCGACCAGCACTGGCGCGAGGTCGACCGCTGCCTCGCCTACCTCGCCAACACGCATGACACCGCCCTGGAGTTCGGCGGTGGACCTGAGCCGCTGGAGCTGGTCGGCTACGTGGACGCCGACGACGCCGGTGACAAGCAGAACAGGACGAGCACGGACGGCTACGTGTTCGTCTATGGAGGGGCCGCAGTCTCCTGGTCGAGCCAGCGCATCAAGTGCGCGACGTTGACGTCGACTGAGTCGGAGTATGTGGCGGCCACCGAAGCCGGCAAGGAGGGACGTCGACTTCGCTTCCTCCTCGCAGAGTTCCAGCAGCTGGATGCCGGGAAGCCGACCGTCCTTCAGGTGGACAACAAGTCGGCCATCACAGTCGCCGGGGGCATGGGGTTGACGGGCAACCTCAAGCACATGGAGCGGCGACAGGCCTGGCTGCAACACATGGTGAAGCGCGGGAAGTTCTCGCTGAGGTACATCCCGACCACTGAGCAGCCGGCCGACTTCCTGACGAAGGCGCTGCACCATCCGGCCTTCAACCGGTGCTCCGTCGCCATCGGCCAGGTGCGCTTGGCCGACGTGGGCGACGAAGATGACGACGTGCAGCAGTAGGTGCCATGCCCTCCTGCATGGCTGGTGCGGTGGACGACGTGCTGTGTGTTGGGTGCACGTCGACGAGCTATTCTCCGAGGAGTACTGCCGAGTGGACTTGGGGGGGGGGGCAAGCGTGAACGCGGCAGGGGAGTGTCAACGGGAGTTGTGTGTTGGCCCCGTCCACACTTGGGCGGAGCCGACTTCGTGGTGGGGTGTACAGAAGGTACAGCCGACTTGCAGCAGTGGGCGACGCCGACTTGGGCGAGCTGGTCGACGGGGTTGGTCGACTTGCACGGGGCCACTGCAATGTCGCCGACTTGGGAAGCCGGCGGCCGACTTCAACTGGTGGTCGGCGATGTGGCACGTCGACCTGGAAGTCGGCGCCGACTTGCCAGGTCACCGACTTGTCAGGTCACCGACTTGCCAGGTCACCGACTTGCAAGGTCATCGACTTGCAAGGTCATCGACTTGCAAGGTCACCGACTTGCAAGGTCGCCGACTTGCAAGGTCGCCGACTTGGGAGGTCGCCGACTTCAAGAGGTCAGTCTGGAAGTCGGCGCCGACGTAAAAGGGGCGTCGACTTGGTGACGCCGACTTTGGGTAGCCGACTTGGGTGGTCGGCTGACAACTGCACTGGTCGACCAGGAGTGACGTCGACCTGGAGCTGGTCGACCAGAGGAGTGGTCGACCTGGTGAGGTCGACTTGGTGTGGTCGTCGACTTGGGAGGTCGACGAGCACATACAGGAGCAGTTGGTCGACATGGTTGCCCGGTCGACCAGGATACCTGGGTGACGAGGTTCTGCGAAGGAGTGCGACGGTCGCCCAGGCAAAATTGGCGAGTCCGACCTCGGTGGTGGTATCCCGAGGTCGACGTGGCGGATCAGGTGGAGCCGTCAGCACGAAGATGACTTGGTGCATGCGCTGTTCAGGTGACGAGGCTTAGCCCTCCAATCATCAACGAGCACCTGCGAAGTAGGTGCGCTGCTGTTCTACGGGAGCAACGCTGGCACGCCGTCAACCTGCAGCGTTGGCACGCTGTCGACTTTGCACTGCTGGAGCGCGGTCGACCAAGTCGTGCTGGAACGCGGTCGACCATGCTGTGCTGGCAGTCGACCGACCTGAATGCTAGCTCTGATGTAGTCTTGCCATGCCAACTTCATTGTACCATTGTTGTCAACTTTCTCTTGTGAAACTCTTGCCAATTCTCCCCGTGAACTAGCAAGCTGTGTGTGCACTAGGAAAACGACTAAGGGCCAACGAACGCAGAGATCACACACGCACTCGTGTCTAGCCCGTAGTTTAGCTCCCGTTGTAGTAGTTATCTCCGCATAGCTGAGGTTCGATCGACTCCCTCCAGGTGATGACCTTGCAGAGGTATGACGGTGATTCGATCCAGCGAGAACTTGAAGTAACCGTACGCTGGTGCAATCCCGCCCACCGTCGCATGCGTCGTCGCCGATAGCCCTCCACCGCTTCGTAGAGGAGAGCGACGTCAAACGTCGGCGTCGGCACGCGAGCTGCCTATTGCCGCCGTCGACCGCTGCACTCGCGCCTGGATTCCGTCGACACCACCGTCGACCTTGATCACCCCTCTCTGCCTCGTGCCTTCGCTGCCGCTGACTCGTGCACCACTGTCGACCTCGTCGTCGACGCCACCTTCGTTGCGCACCGGTCGAGGAGATGCAGGACGAGAAGGGTGTTCCGTCGCCCACTACGACCGGATGCCCAACTCGACGATCAGCAAGGGGATCGTCCCGTACTCGCCATCCGAGTGGCGTTTCCTCGCATAAGCCAAGCGTGTCTCCAAGGTGTCCGCTACACCCGCATCAGCTACGGAGTCGACCATGGCGACTATCGCTGCTGCCGGCCTACGAACGACTTAGTAGGGGCAAAAGTCGGCTCCTATCTGAAGGAGCCGTCCACGCTCACCGCACCATGAGGAGAGTCACTCTACAACGGTAGTGAGCTAGACTACGGGGGCTGGCACGAACTACTAGGAGTGATTATAGCTTTGCTTAGTTCCTTAGTGCTTGCGCATTCACGTGAGAAATCGGCAAGAGTTTCCACAAGCAAAGTCGAAATTACATAATGATTGAACAAGCAAGGACAGAATGATTACATCAGGCACCTAGCAAACCTACAGCTAGCCTGGTCGACCGCCAGCATAGCTCGGTCGACCGCCTGCCAGCGTTGTGTAGAGGAGCCGTGCCAGCACTGCAGAAGGGCGACCTGCCAACAGAGCAGGTCGACGGCGTACCAACGCTGCAACAGAGCGGTTGTCCAGCGTTGCCCCGTAGAACACAGCAGTGCGCACGCTCGCAGGTGCGCGCAGACGATTGGCCCGATTTGCCTCGTTGGGCATCTGTCGGCTGTTGTCTGCGCCTAACGAGCCACAACGACTTCGGGATACCAGCCCGAAGTCGCCTGCGCCATAGCGACCTTGACGACGTTCGCATGCCTCCGCAAAACTCGTCGAGCAGGTTACCCGGTCGACCTGGTCGACCCCCATGTGCTCTGGTCGACCCCCAGGTGCCTCCGGTCGACCATCGGGTCCCTCTGGTCGACCACCGGGTGCCTCTGGTCGACCACAACTCCCGTCGAGCTACCCCCTAGTCGACGGACCCCTTCCGTCGATCAGAACCGTCAGCGGTTGTCGCTGAGCTCCCCTCGTCGACCTCTACTCACTTGTCAGGTCGACGGATTGCTCCGTCGACCTCCCGGTCGAACTACAGGTCGACAGACTGCTCCCGGTCGAGCTGCAGGTCAACGGACTGCTCCCGGTCGAGCTGCCCCTCCTACTCAATGGCCCACTCGTCGCCCGGACCAGTCAGTTGCAGCTGTCGAGCTCCCTGGTCGACAGCAACACCACAGCGGTCCCCTGCAGCTCGACGAAGCCTGTCGAGCAACTCTCCTACTGTGAACGGTCGGCTGCTACTCCCGTACATCCAACCAAGTCGTCGGCGTTGCCCGAGCGAGGGCAGGGCCAACACTCCACTCCCGTTAACAGTTGTCATGAGCCAAACGACGCACAGTACAGAGTTCCTCGACGGCCAACTGCCGCAGTTGCGCCTGAAATAAACGGGGGGGGGGGGGAGGGGGAGCGATGCAGACGGGCAAGCTCTGCATCTACTGGCGCACAACCTCCATCAACTGCTCGAGGCTATTGGAAAACCGCGGGTCGAGAAAATCTACCACCGACGTTCCTGAGATTGTCCGCAAACATCGTCTCCTTGCGTACTACCCCCAACTGTGCAAGGTCACGCGCAGCCTGTGCTCATCCACAAGCGTAAGAAAGCGGGCTCAAAGAAGCCGCCGAGGCGAACAAGGAGGTGCAATTGCAGGCGGGCCAGCCTAGACCGGCCAGGGTCGTACTCCATGGTGCCAGACGGGAAGAGTTGCTCGAAACAGTCCTCCATACTGCTGTCCCAGTCGCTGAAGGCCTCCACCACCTCTAGTTGCGGCGGCTCAGTCTGAGCAAGGTACATCGGCCGCGCTGAAACATCAATAGCCATGAGGTGTTACGCCATATGCGTGTGGTCGAGCAGGGGAAGCTACGGCAAGGGCACCTGCAGCTGCCGAAGCCGCCTTTTTGAATGTTAGGCTTCAAACATACAAAAGAAGCTACGTTAAGACACACTTGATAGTTGAGACATCCTTCACTATTTCACATTTCCTGTAATAGTGTTACGGGTGCAATGAATCGAGGTAGCGATGATTGCACTAGATTGTTCAAAGAGTACAAAGTATGAGCGAAGGCATGAGCGAATACTTATAGGCGAAAACATGCAAACGGTAACGCGGTGCGTGCGAGCTAGCTAGTGCTACGCTGGCGCGAGGTTCGGGCTAGTCCCGAAGCGTAGGCCGACTCGGCTGCTCCAGCAGTGCGAGGTTTGGTGAAACAATGCACGCGAAGTTGGCGAAGCCCGTTAGCAGTAACGGGCGATCAACGGCTGCTGGTGTACGTGATGTCGACGGTCGTAGTAAGGAATAGCTAGAAAATTCCTTACAAGTAGTAAGCACTTGATGAGTTTGAACGATGAACACTGATTTCATTGATACGAGGGGGTTCTGTGCGTTGGCGCGCGACAGAAAATGCTGCAGGCCAAATCAGCGGGCTGACTACTTTCTTGTTTGTGAAGCGGTGAAAAGCAGCCGATTGGAGGATTAGCAGCAAGTGGGCATCGTCCATGTCATTGCTGCCAGGCTCACGTGAATTGCTGCCCACATCAGTGTTTCATTTTGGCAGTGTGCCCCCTTCCCCCCCACATCACTGGGGATAATTTGGGTTATTCCACGATGGTTTGTTCCCTCAACTCAAGCCTATGGGATTGCAATGGTTCTGTGACTAGCCAATTGAAAAGGCCTCCATCTCGCGAAATCTAAGATTTGTTGGTACAAAACCGTTTGTGGGCCCACGACCACAACTCTGTTTCCTTCAGATCAAAACAAACAAAAGAGTTGCCTACATCCGAGCTGAACCTTTCATGGCTAATAGCCCGGCCCGAGCCCTGATGCTTCGGAAATGTTTCAGAAGCTGTGGAAAAAAAAAGCGCTACATGCGGCTGTATTTATGTGGTGCTGAGTGATGTGAAAACGGCTTTCCAATATTGTAGTAACAGAGTCTGCACGGCGGTGGGAAGGGCAGGTCACCGTGGTGTCGAGAGACCTGAAACTGACAGCGAAACCTTGGGGGTATTTTGTGTAAAAGCCCAGAAACTCTGCAAGTGCAACTACACTTCCTTCTTTCCGCCTATGGCAGCGTCCAAAGGTTGACGCAGCCGCGTCACGGGAAGCGAATGGGGGGAGGCCACGCGCACGCCACGACAGCGCGGGGTGGGTGGCTGACGAAAGGGGCGGTGAATCTGATGCACTCAATTCGCCCTGGGCTGGGACGAGACGATGCGCCGCGCGGCTCTGACTGGGATGGATCGATCACGTGATCAGATACATGCAACATTTGCATCCGTCCACTTTTAGACATTCCGCTTCCTCTCGCCGCTTGCTTCTGCTGCAGCTCAAGCTTCGTCTCGTCACCTCCGCCCAGCCCGCACCCTATTCTTGACGATCCCAATGCCTTTCGACACTGCAGGCCGGGCCCGACCCCGAACAGAGCATGTTTCATGCAGCGGATCTGGCGATTGTTTTACTTCAGTGTTTATATAAAGTGCGAACACAGGCAGCACTAGGTATAGACACTGCGGCTGCGAGTCGTTGGGCATACGGTACAGTGTTTCAACGAATTATGGCTGTCGCAGGTATTCAACGTAGTCTCGCCGTGAGCCCCCTCGCTCCTCCTGCCAGGCTTCTCTGTCGAAAGGGGTAGCTTCGCATCGTCACGTTGTACAGCGTCTGGAATGCGAATTCGCTTCTCCTTCCGACTTCCGACTCCCATGTCTCCCGTTCTCGCTGGTTCCCCTTTCCGTCGATGGTCCCCGATTAGAAACAGCTCCTCTGATAAATCTGCGTCTTCAAAACGCCTCTCATGTCGTCTAGTCGCCAGAATCTCGCATCCAATCAGCACGCACCAACGGCAGACGATCCGCGCGCGCCACCACTTAGAATCGGATCTCAAGGTCAGTCAGAGTTTTCGAGATTCCTTCCCGCGCTCGTCGAAGGCCGAGTAGGCTCAGCCGCAACTGCGGCAGGCGAAGCGGCGATTTTTCCTGCCATGGCATCCGTTGCGGCACTAGGCGTGCAACGTCCCATGGTCACCCCGAGTTATTTGCGCGACTCGCGGAGCGACGAGGCAAGTCTGAATTCGGAAACTCTCGCGTTCCTCCTCGCGAATCCCGCAGCTGCGCTGGCGACATTGTCGCAGACGTCGCCTGCAGCGCAACTCCCGAGAAATCTGTCGCACGCTTGGCATTTTGACGCCGCGACTCCATCGGCAGGGCCGAGTCAGCAAGCGGTTCGGCATGCTTCGCGCGCCTCTGCGGAATCCTTTTCTCACGTAGCGACCCGCACATGGGTCCCGCAACACACCGCAATCAACGGCGGAGCTAGCGGCGCAAGGAGCGGCGTTCGGATGGCCTCCTCCACTTCCAACAGCATCGTTGCAGCGGCGTCGGCGTTGAATCACAACTCGTGGCGACCCGTTGACGCCGCCGTTGACCAGCGCGCTGTTGACTGGGCGGGCTGCGACGTGCCTGCGTTGTCGCACCTGCTGCTGCTGGAGCAAATGCGGCAGACGCGGCAGATGGAACAGGCAGAGCAGCTAAGGAAGGCCGCGGCCGACGCCGCAAGACTCGGCGAAGCAACAGGCGGCAGCAGTGAGCACGCGGATTACAGCGGCGGCGGTGTGGGGGGTAGCGCCGGCGGCGGGAGTAACGCGGAGCGCACGTGGGAGATGAGCGGGAGCGGGAGCGGGGCGGGTGCTTCGGCGGACGCGGCTCTGCTTTCGCAGCTCCGTAGCGCGCACGACTCGCTCCCTCGCCCCTCATTCCAATCGCCCACCGCACCGCATGACAGGACCGCTGCGTCTGGCGACGACGCATGTTGGGAAGCGTCGGAGACTCCGGGTCGCGGGTTTAGGGAGCCTCGAAGGCTGCGTGCACCAGGCGGCGGGAGTTGCGGGCTGCAGTTGGCGGTCGCGGAGCAGCTGGACCAGCTGCAGCGCGAGGAGCGCCTCGATGAGTGCGAACGGCGCGACGCGCGAGATTGCGATCTGGGGACGCGGGGCGGTGCGACGGGAGAGCAGCGGGAAACCGGGCGATACGATCAGTTTGAGAGGGCGGCCGGAACGGACGACACGTGTCCTCCACACGCGAGGCCGTCGCCGCTGTTATCGCTCGCACCCGACTTCCGCGAATTCCGCGCAGGTGGAAGGGGAGGTGGGGTCGACGATCGCAGTGCGGGCGCCCCTGCGGCCGACCATGGTCGCAGGGAGGAGGGAGCGAGTGATCTGTCCGATCGTGACAGTAACAGAAGTGCGTATCGCATCGACGGCTCTTTGTTTGGGAAATATACTCAGGCGCCCATAGCGTCGCAGCATCTCGTGGATGGTATCGGGATAAGCAATAGCGGGGATGCGAGCGGGAGCAGGGGGGAGCAGAATGTGTGGAGTCCGAGCATCAGTAGAAGCCGCAGCGGGAATGAGCGCGGGTTCGGAGGCAAGGGGGGGATGAGCATGAGCGGCGGGACCATGGCGCCTCCCCCTCGCCCTGCGTCTGCCGCCATTGGTAATCCCAATGCCACCGCTGCCGCCGCAGCCCCTGGGGGAGCCGCGGGCATTGGTGGTGCTGCTCTGGGCAGCGATGACGTGGCTCACGCAGGCGACAGCACGCACCGGGATCCGCTGGGGACCGCAGCCGCTGGGCAGGCGCCACGTGGCAGCAGATCGAAGAGCGTTGGTCAGATGCAGGCGACTCGGATTCTGCAGGCGCTGGAGCACGGCGCGCGGGAGAGAGTGAAGCGGCGGCGCACGCAGCAGAAACACCTGGAGCACTTGCAGGTGCAGCAGCAGCAAGAGGAAGGGCAAGGGCAAGAGCAGCAGCAGGGTGGTCTTCATGGTTTTGCACTACTGACCTCGCCCCTCTCCGTCTCCTCCACTCCCCCTCTTGCACCCACTGCTGCCCCGTTACACACCACCGCGCACGCAGCACCTCATGCAGCGCAAATACCCCTGGTTCCTATTGGATGGGGTCACGCCCCCCCTGCACCTGTGGCGGAGGCGTGGGGAGGCGCGCAAGGTCGCAGCGAGGGCGAGGCGGAGAGGCGGCGGCGGGAGCAGGAGCGGGTGGCGTTTGATTGGAGCGAGAAGGGTCCGCGGAGCCACAGCGAGGCGGAGAAGCGGAGGCGCGAGCGCATCAACCAGCAGCTGGGCGTGCTGCGCGCGCTGCTGCCAGGCGCGAGCATGGGGAAGGCGGACAAGGCGAGCGTGCTGGCGGAAGCAGTGGCGCAGCTGCGGGCGCTGAGGGCAGGCTTGGGGGAAAGTTGTGGGGAGGGGGGAGAGGGGGAGGATGAGCGGGAGAAAGGGCAGCAGGGCTCGGGGAAGCAGGAGGGAGCAGAAGAGGAGGCAGGGGAGGGGCAGAGAGCAGAGGTAGTGGGAGAGGAGGGAGCAGAGAGAGCAGAACGAGCAGCAGGAGCAGCAGCAGGGTTTGTTGCTTCCAGCCTGCTGGCATGTGGCAAGGTTCCTGAAGCCACTCCGAGGGAGGACGATGCAGTGGAGGTAGATCTGGTGTGGGCGCATGTGGAGGAGGGGGAGAGGGGGGATGAGGTGGGAGAGGAGGTGAGGGAGGATACGGAGGAGCAGGGCGAGGTGGACCGGAAGGGAGGAGAGGGGCTGGCGGGGCGCAAGAGGAGGCGAGGGAGTGAGGGGGAGAGGGCGGTGTGTGTGTGCATTTGGAGCGAGGACGGGGATGGTCTGCTGCCTGCCATCCAGACGGCCCTCAAGGTAGGACTAACACCTTACATGATTTCATTTAGAGATTGTGCATGGAGTAGACTCCCTCAGAGTCCATGTGCTTCTCATGCCACGTCTGCCTGTAGCCCTGTTGGTCCCTCCTCCCATTTCTTCTCATCTAGCCTTGTCCCAACCACTCACTCTGACTGTCAATTTCCTCTCCCCTCCTTCCCTTGCCGCGCCCACAGCCCTTCCCTCTGCGCCTCGCCAGCCTCGAGTCTGCCTCCTGTGGTTCGCGTGTCGCTCACGTGCTGCTTCTGCACGCCAGCCCTGCTCCGGCTGCTGCTACCGCTGACACCGGCCCTGCTGCATCCCTTGCATCCGCTCCTGTTGCTCCTGATTTCGAGCCTGGATTGGCTGCTCGCCCTCCTGGTGCTGCTCCTGCTGCTGCAATTGGTGCTCCAATTGGTGCTCCTGGCTCATCAGCAGCTGCAGCGACTGAACAGGAGCAGCAGCAAGAGGGAGTGCACAAGTGTGGGGAGGATGTTTCATGGACAAGAGCTGCGAGTGGGGAAGGTGGGGTAGCTCAGTACGTGCGTGAGGTGCGGGCAGCTGTGGTGGATGTGATGGCACGGTGGAGGCGAGGGGAAATGGTCCGTGGCGGTGTGCGAGGAGGAAGTGAAGGTTACCGTTTGGGCTTTCAAGAAAAATAATATACCCTTGGCAGGCCGGGGACGGGAAGCAGCTGCCTGGGAGGGAAGGGGCAGGAAAGAAGGTCAGTGAGAACGCAACCTGCTCGACCAGAAGATACAGGGAATGGTCCTGAGAAATTGGACACCCTTCAACATTCATTTATTTCATTTGTTTATTCGTTCACACGGCCACAGCATATTGTAGCTGTGGTATAGCACTAGGAAGGCACGTCTTCATTATTTTGTTTGCTTATTTGTTTATTTATTTCATTATTCGTTCCTGTTTTGCTGGGACGCATAGTATTTTAATTGCTTCACATTAATATTCACTGGTCAGCATTACAGCACTGGCAAGACAAATGGTCCACTTCACTCAGATCAACTATGCCGAACATACTGGAGCAGCTGCAGCAGGAGCTTAGCGACCCAAAGCAGTAGAGTGTAGCTCAAGTGCTAAGAAACTTCTGCCACCAAAATGCTGATGCCTTCGGGTACCGGGGAAGGTCAGAGTTAGAGAAGTCAACAAAGACAATGCCAAATCTCTCCAAGAAGCCACGAGCCCATTCCCAGTTGTCCAGAAGGGACCACGCATAGTACCCCTGGACATTTGCTCCATCCCTGCAGTAATGACATGGGAAAGATCTTAGCATGACAGGCTCCATGAAGGAACATGAATGTATGGGGAGTATAGCAGATTTCCTACTTCTTGGCCTTCAACACATTGCTGAGGTAGTCTCTGTAGAAGTTTAGACGCTGATCGTCACAGAGTGCAGTCTCCAGCGGAATGTCAGGGTCATTGACATCACTCGAGCCTGAAGCACAAGGACATCCTTAGTGAAAGATTCGATACAGGTACTCATATGACCCAAAAGACTCATCCAACCGATCCATACCGTTTTCAGTAATCATGATCGGAAAGCTATTGTAGCGCCCTGTGATCCACATCAACATTCCATACATGCCTTCTGGGACCACCTTCAGCCAAGATGAGCCTGTCTGAAAACACAAGGGATGATGTTAAAAAGAGTGTATTTTTCAAAACAACTTCTGATTGCAGCATGGGCTGAAGGAAGAGATGCAATGTCAGCTTACTGATGCACCAATCACTTGACCAGTCAGCGGGTTGGTGCTTGACGTTCCCACTTGGCTGTCACTCCAAGCGGTTCCAGGCGCGCTGGCAGACCCTTGCCAAACATACAGAGCAGTGTAGAAGTTGAGCCCAAAGAAGTCTGCAGAACCAATAAGCTGCTGCCTTTCCGCAGCTGAGAATTGAGGCAGACGGTCACCGACAAGAGTTCGCATGGACTCTGGGTAGTCTCCAAAATAAACTGGGTCAGCGAACCTGAAGTCATGAAGTTCGTTAGCACAACCCTGCACAGACTGAGATGCTTGGATGGATGTAAGAAAGCCTACCATCCGTAGGAGAATTCAAGAGCTCGGTTAGCTGCTGCAACGTTCTCATTGGACTGATTGATGGGGAAGTAAAACTGGGAGTCTAGTGTGATGCCAATGCGGCCTTCCTGCAGCTTCTGCAACCATAACAGCAATGGGATGTTAGTTTCCAAGTCCATGTGTGTGCGAAAGTGAGCAGATTGAAATAGCAATGAAGATGGCTGACCTGATAATTGGCTCTGTAAGAAGCAACAGCAGAAGCGTGTGACCTCAATATGTTATGAGCAACAAGGTAAGATTCCACTGCAGAATCCCCTTCTTCACAAATTTCTCTGTCTGAGCATCTTCCTGGAGCCATTCCTCCTGTCCCGTATCCCTATACAGGCAAATGAGTCACTTTGGATGTCGTAATGGCGAAGTCAGAAGAGAGTTCAAAAAGCTATCGTACCTGAATCGAGGTTTCCATTGGTTCGTTGAAAGTGATCCACGTCTTGACATCATCACCGAACGCCTCAAAGCAGACTTCCGCGTAGTTGGTGAACGCCTCCCTGCTCATAGCTCACATGAAGCAAACCGCAATGAAATCGGCAGCATCACATTAAAAAAGTTCTTACACTATTGAAGCATTCAGCCAGCCACCCCTGTTCACATGAAGATAATCTGGCAAGTCCCAGTGATACAGCGTCACTGCTGGCTCAATGCCTGCCAATGAATAATACGCCATCGGTTAGATGCAACAGGGAGAGGCTTCTCATACCACACACAAATTCAGACAAGTAGCAACAATTACCTGCTGCCTTCAGTGCCTCAATAACAGTTTTGTAGTGGTCAATACCTGCCGAGTTGACCTCACCAATGCCGTCTGCAGAGAGAATCAGATCAATCCTCTGCTGCAATCATTGGAACGGCAAGCATACATCAAAATTCCACCAGACCTGGCAAGATCCTCGACCACGAGAGTGATAGTCGGTAGGACGTGACGCCCAGTTCTTTCATAATCTTGATGTCCTCCTGAACGAGTATAACATCAGAACAGCAAGCTCGACAAGGATTATGACAATCGACGGGAAAAGAGAAGAAGCTCACCAAGAACTTGTGGTACTGGTCAGTGGTAATATTGGGTAATGAAGAATCCGCAATTTTTCCTGTTAAAGAGTAATGACGATGTTAATTTAAGGAGGCGCGCACTGCCATTGGGACAAGACGATAGGTAGTCATCGTACCAGGAACTGCGGCAAACACGTCCCAAATGCTGGGCCCTCGACCTCCCTCCAATTGTGCCCCTTCAACCTGAACGTCGAGTATGTGGAGTTATGAGCTTGACCTTGATGAAAGAGCCAGCTCCGCAAGCACTACCAACCTGAGTCGCACTTGTCGCCACCCCAAACACAAAGCCGTCTCCAAAGTCGCCTCTTTGCAGCACATTGTCATCATAAAAAGCCGTGCAGTTCTGAATTGCGAAAACAGAATCAGAAGAAGGACAAAGGAGCAGAAAATCTCAGTAGCATTGGAGAAAACCACTTACGGATAGGAGCGTGGAGCTGATAACCCAGTTACTATCGGTTTGGCCAGAAACCATAGCTGTACTGATCAGTAACATGAACGCTCCAACGACTGGGAAAGTCATTGCTGCCATTGTGAAGCTAATCGAAGCCACAGTCGTCCAGAGTCAAATCGAGCCTGAAAGCAGTTGTGAAAAATCTGCTTTGCGTGCTCGTATATGTACGAAGTGAGGAGGAGCGACCTGTTTCCGAAAGGTTATGTGGAAGAATCAAGGCCGAGCTTGAGCAAACCAACCACTGCATTTCGAGAAACGCGTACATCTCAAGGAAGGGAATACTTTACTAAATGATTAATATAAATTTCACAATCGGCACAAGCCTCGATGGCGCAGTCGGTAGCGCGTAGGTCTCATAGCATTCCGACTCCTAGCGAGCTGGGCGGAGCCATCCTAAGGTCGTGAGTTCGATCCTCACTCGGGGCACTGTTTTGACAAACTAGTGATTCTGACTCGACCCGTTGGGTATTGTTTTTGCTCCGACAGCGAAGCGAACCGCCAATTGTTGACAGGAATTGCAGGGCCGCGCGCGCGCGATTCGGGAATTCGACAGAGACATGACAGAGGGTGTAACTCCCTGTGCGAAATCAAGACGATGACTGTGGCGAACTTCAACTTGTCCGATCGATATCGCCGAGGAACAACTGCGACAGAAGATCTCAGCGGAATTGGGTCGTCAAGCCTGACGACCTGTGACGACCTGTGACGACCTGACGACCTGCTGCCCCGGGCAGAGAAAAACTAAAACCCTATCGGATGGCATGCCATCCGAGGGAGGCATCAACCCTAAATCCATGCCTCCCCGTGTTTAGGGTTGATGCCTCCCTGACCGGATGCATGCCCGAATGGGTTTTATTTTTTTTGCCCGCGGGCAACGAGCTCCCTCGGGCGACGACCTGATTCCGCTGAGCTATTTTCGGCTAAACAAAGCCCAAGGCTGGGCTGGGCACAGGGATCACCTTCAGCAATATTCTTCAAGCCGCTGACGGATACTTCGAAGTGCATACCAAGTCAGGGAGAATGCTGTGGAACACCATGGGCATGCCATTGTGCACTGACGATGGAGTAGGATAACCTTGCAGAGCTTAGAAGATCACGGGCCCCCGATTTAACTAGTAAAGAGTTCTCGTTAGCTTGTTTAATTAGTTGTCTCTCTTTTTTCCGTGTTGGAAGGGAAGCATGCAACCGGCAGGAAACAAAGGCCGTCGAGGCCAGAAGACATGTAATTTCCGTTCACCCCAACTGACTTCGCAGAATTCTCGTAGAAACAGCATCTACCTTCCCTCGTTTAGTGGTTCCCTCAAGTATGGCAGATTGTAGTCCCGTTGGTCGCAGGTTCTAACGGCATAGCTCGGAAGTACCATAACACTCGCAGCATTATAATCTGAACGTTTCTCCCCTCCCGGCTTCCAGGGTCCTTCGCGGCTCATTCGTCAAGCGTGAATTGCATAAGCATCGGCAGGAAGTCAGCGGAGAGGTTTATAACGGGCGGCGACGATAAGAAGCTGCACCTATGGTCCACCCGCCAGCGCGCGCCGTTGCTGGTAGGATTCGCGATTCGAGATTTACTTGAAGCGTGTTGAAAGGTTAGAGCGGCATGCAAGACGAACATTTACGATGACATCCGTTTCTGCTACGTCGTCGCCAGAGCATGCTGCTAGCCGCGAGCGAGGAGATAAGAGGATTTTTTTTACCCCATTTGTTTCCCGTATCTATCTCCCCCGTTCCGCAACTTGCTTCCCCTTCACTGCGTCTACCTCCCGTCTTCGCATCTTTCTCCCCTTCTCGCGCCGCCAGTCGCTGCGCGGCAACACGAGCGCCATTCAGAGCGTGCTGCTGGACGCCAGCGAGGAGCTCGCCGTGGCGGGCGGCGCTGCGGGCGCCGTGAAGCTATGGGACCTGGTCGAGGGGCGAGGTGAGGGGGGGAGAGGGAAGTATGGGGAGGGGCGTGGTGAGGGGGGAACGGGATGTGGTGGAGGCGCGAAGTGGGGAAGGGGGGTGGTACCAGGTGGAGGTGCGAGGTGAGTGGGGGGGCTGGGACCAGGTGGAGGCGCGAGGTGAGAGCGAGGATGTTGGGGCTGGTGGTGGGAGGGGTGAGGGGGGGGCTGAATGGTCGGATGTGAGGAGAATGCTGACGCGGAGCAGGAAATCGGGTAGCCATGGCGGGTAGAGAAACGGCTAGAACTGGTGGCTACAGTCGGGATGGCCGAAACGTGGGGTGAAAGGAGCGATGGCAACGACATCCTTCTCTCCCGTCTTGCAAAACCCGTGCATACGCCTTTCCCAGTCCTGCCGTCTACCTTCCATTCCCGCCATCCCCTTCCCCTCATCCCCTCCCCGCGCCTTCTCTTTGCCTCCCCAGTTCCCCTCATCGCCGCATCCTTCCCGCCATCTCCTTCCCCTCATCCCCTCCCCGCCCCTCCTCATTGCCTCCCTCTTTCCCCTCATCGCCGCCTCCCTCCCCCCATCCCCTCCCCGCGCCCCCCCAGCCATCCGCACGATGACGGGCCACAAGGCCGCGCCCGTCGCGCTCGACCTGTACTCCGCGGGCGGGCTGTGCGCGTCGCTCAGCCCCGCGGACGGCACCGCGCGCGTGTGGGACCCGCGCCAGAAGGAAGCCGCGCACGTCTTCCGCGGAATGGGCGCGGGGGACGCGGGAGAGGGCGGAGGAGCTGTGGGAGGGGGAGGGGCGGAGGGGAGGGGTGCGGGAGCAGGGGGCGGAGCGGAAAGCGCGGGGGGGAAGGGCGGGAAAACTGTAGGATGCGTGCGGTTCAGTCCGGACGGGCGGTGGGTTGTGGCAGGCGGGCAAGATGGGCGCATCAAGGTGAGCTGCGCGCAGGGAGGGAGGGGGGAGGAAGATGGAAGAGAAGGGGGAGGAAGACGGAAAGGAGGGGGTTTTGATGGATAAGCCCAACCCCTCGCAAGTCCCCACCACGTGTCTCCACTGTTTTCCGCCTTCCACTCTCACATCTGCCCCCCCTTCCCCTCCTTCCCTCCGCGCGCCTGTGCCTCCGCGCGCAGCTGTTCGACCTGGCGCAGGGGCGGCTGTTCGCGCAGCTGGCGGGGCACGCGGGCGCGGTGGCGGCGCTCGACTTCCACCCGCAGGAGCTGCTGCTCGCGTCCGCCGCGCGCGACCGCACCGTGCGCTGGTGGGACCTCGAGTCGTTCAACTGCGTTGACTGCTCGCCGGCCGGCGCGGGCGGCACCGCCGCCCTCGCGTTTGCTCCGCAGGGGGACGCGCTCTTCGCGCCCTGCGTTGACCACCTCAAGGTGAGTGCGCCGCGCAGCAAAGCGAGATTTCAGAAATCAACCACTTTGTACCCCGTTTCACTCCTTGGATCAGTTCTTCCTCTGCCCTGGCGACTTGACAATCCTCTTGCCTTCCACCCCGCCGCCCCTCCCGCTGCTGCTGCCCGGATTCAGGTGTGGGGCTGGGAGCCAATCAGGTGCTTCGACACTGTCCACGTGGGATGGCCGAAGGTCGCTGACGTCAGCGTGAATGACAACTCCCTGGTGGCTGTCTCTGCGTCCGTCACCGTCGTCACTCTCTGGACCGTTGATCTTGAGGTATTACTTCGCCTTCTTGGCCGTTGATCTGCCTACTCTCCACGTGTGCTAGCCTTGTCGTACCTGCTATCACATCTCACCTTGTCCCTGTGTGTCCTCCCCTCTCCATTCTTCCTCTCTCCTCCCCGTCCCCCTCCTCTTTCCCTCTCCTTCTCCTCCCCTCCTCCCATAGCCCCCTCCTCATTGCCTCTCCTCCTCACCTTCTCCTCATCGCCTCTCCTCCTTCCCGCTCTCCCTCCCCCCCCCCCCCCCCAGCGAGTGCTGCCATTCAGCAAGGACCCAGAGCTGTGCTTCGACGAACCCCTCCCCATCCCCTCTCCCCCTCCGCACCTCCACTCCCGCAGCCCTTTCTCCGCCCTCTCCCCTTTCGCCCCCTCCCCCTCCTCCTCCTCCCTCTTCCGCCCCTCCCCCGCGTCCCCCTCCGCCTCCCCCTCCCCCACTCTGTCGCGCCGTAACAGCCTGAGGGGCAGCCTGGGGGGCGGGGGGGCGGGGGGGTTCGGGGGGTGGGGGAAGGTGGCGCCTGAGGGAGGTGACAGCGACGTGGAGGGGGGGAACTGCCAACATCACAGTACGTGTGCACATATACGTGTGTGGAGATCCCTGCATGAACATGAGTGTTTCTCTCTGTCTCTGTATCTGTCATGTTGCAGCAGTCCTGTGTGTACTCCATTCAGCCCTAATATATACACCTCCTCTTCTCCATCCACTTCTCCCCTTCTCACCCATCTCTCTTCCCCCGTCCCCACCTCCCAATCCTCCACCGCTCACCTTCCCCTCATCCCCCTATCCCTCCCCCTTCCCCTCCTCCCCCTATCCCTCCCCCTTCTCCTCCCCCCACAATCTCCCGGCCAATCAGAGCCCGCCACGCTCCCCTCCTCACGTGCGCGCTCCTCCTCCCTCCCGCGCTCCCTCGCTCGTCACCTCGCCCCCACCATCGCCTCGCTTCAGCGCGCCCGCCGCGCCCCCTCCCCCTCGCCCTCGCCCTCTGCCTGTTGCGACGGGGAGAGGGAGAGGGAGCGTGCGAGGGAGAGGGAGCGAGAGAAGGAGTGGGATGACAGAGTGTCGGTGGGAACGCCGAGGAGGTATGTGAGGTCGCCGCAGAGGTCAAATGGAGGGGTGGGGAGGGGTGAGAGGGGCGAAAGGGGGAGTGCTGTGCGGTGCAGCAGTGAGGGCGGCTGGTGGGGGGGCAGGGAGGGCAAGGGGGGGCGAGGAGGCGTTGTGGCAGCGGTGGTGTTGGGCCGTGATGATTGTAACGGGGGTGGTGATAAGGGGGGGAATTATGGAGGGTATACGACGGGAGGAGACACCAGCACTGACGACGAGTGCACGAGTCATAGACTGTCACGTGGCGGCTCAGCATCGCATGGTGCTACCACCACCGCCACCGCAGCTGCTGCTGCTGCAACTGCTGCGCATGGGCATACAACCTCTCGACGTGGCTCACACGTGCACTCCCTGGCGTCGCCTCGCCGCTCCCCTCCCTCCTCCTCCCCTTCCAACCCCACTGGCCACTTCTCTGCCCCTGCTGCCTCTGCTCGCGCTGCTCCTTCGTCTTCTGCCACGCCCGTTACAGTCACACCAGGTGCACGCGTGCCATCCGCTGCTGCACATCCTGCCTCTCCCGCTGCTGGTCGGGCCAACGCTGCTGCTGCTACAGCTCCAGCTCCCGCCTCTGCTGCTGCAACCACACCAACCCCACCAGCGGCAGCAACACAGGCAGCGGCGGGGAGGGGCGGGCAGGGCGCGGTATCAGGGCGGTCGCCCATAGTGGACCTCGTCTCCCGCGTGTCTGACTGGATTGGGTCGCTCTCCTCGCAGGAGCAGTCAGGCGCGGGCGAGAAGAGGGGTGGGGGGAGCGGAGGGAGCGAGAGGAGGAAGGCGGAGAGGGGAGGGAGTGAGGGGAAGGCGGGGGAGAGGGGGAGAGGCAAGGTAGAGGAGGAGGTCGCTGATGCTGCTGCTGCTGCTGGTGCTGGTGCTGGTGGTGGTGCTACTGGTAGTGCTGGTAATGGTGGCGGGAGCAGCTCCTTTGGCAGACTGGGGCAAACGGCTCGGAGAATGACCTTTGGGTCAGGTGGTAATGGAGGAGGCAATAACGGGGATGGAAATACTCACGCTGTTGCTGCTGCTGCTGCTGCTGCTTCTGCTGCTACTGCTTCCAGGGGCAGTGGTAGCAGGCCTGGTAGCGGTACTGCTGTGGCTCCTGCTTCTGCTGCTGCTGGGAGAGTCATCAAGAACACGCCGGCCAACACCACCACCAATGCCAATGCCGATGCCAACGCCTGCACCCACACTACCAGTGGCGACCATCCATCCATCCCACCATATGCCGCCAGTCTCAGAGCACCCTATGCAGCCGACACACAGCCCGACAGCTCCCCTCCCCCCACCTGCTCCTCTGCCTCGGCTTCCCTCTCTGTGGGCAGCTGGGGCTTCCGAACCTCCAGCAAGGCTCGGGGGAAGAGGCAGGGGTCTCCGGTGCCGGCCCTCTCTGAGGGCAGGTCCGGCAGCGTGCCGAGCCAGAGCTCGCTGGTTCGGAAGCTAGGCCTGTTTGTGCCGAGGCTGCGGCCGCCATATGCTGTGGATGATGAGGAGGTGGAGGAGGGGGAGGAGGTGGAGCAGGGGGGTGGGGGGGAGATGGCGGGGATGGTGAGAAGCCAGAGCGAGAAGGTTCCAGGAAGCGGGCCTCTTGTTGTGATCCGCCACGGAGGACTGGCTGATGTGGGCGTTTCAGCCAATAAGAAGGCAGCAGATAGCGGAGGGGTGGGGAGAAGGGTGAGTGGGGAGGAGGAAAGGAGGCGTGGGGAGGAGAAAGGGAAGGAGGGCGCAGTTGGAGCAGCAGAGAGGAGGGGTGGAGGGACGGGAACGAGCACCCAGGTTGGGTTCAGCAGAGACGGTAGTGATGCAGGCAATGGCGCAGCAACAGCTGCTGCTGCAGGTGGTGGTAGTGGTGGTGGCGTGGTGGGGAGAGTGGGGGCAGGGAGCATGGGGGGTGTGGAGGAGAGGGCAAGTGTTGGGGTGGCACAGAGGCAGGTGGGAGGAGGGGCGGGGGACCTCATTCCGTTCCTGCGAGAGGCTGAGAGGCAGGAGCAGCTGCAGCAGGCGCAGCAGCAGCAGCAGCGCCACCACCCCCAGCAGCACCAGCAGCTGCAACACCACCACCACCCCCAGCAGCAGCAGCAGCAGCAGGGAGGGGGGCAGGCGAGTGAGGATGAGGCAGCAATGGTAGCGGCAGTAAAGGAAGGCCATGAGGGGGTGGTGCGACAGCTGGCGGCACGCAGGCAGGCAGTGCGGCAGGTGGGGGAGATGTGGAGTGACGGGCTTGTTGCTGATGCCCTCGCGTTCCTGGCAGTCACTGCGGATGAAGGGGTGAGTGGGGGGAGGGGTTTAGTGGGGGGAGGGGTTTAGTGGGGGGAGGGTGGGTGGGGATGCACGGGTGAGTTCATGTGCCTGGCCAGGCAGGCGGTGCGGCATGTGGTGGAGATGTGGCGCGAGGGGCTCGTGGCTGATGCCCTCGCGTTCCTGGGCAGTCACTGCGGACGAAGGGGTGAGTGGGGGGAGGGGTGAGTGGGGATGCAAGGGTGAGTTCATGTGCCTAGCCGGGCAGGTGGGGGAGATGTGGCGCGATGGGCTCGTAGCCGATGCTCTTGCGTTCCTGGCAGTCACTGCTGATGAAGGGGTGAGTGGGGGAGGGAGGGAGTGGAGAGTGGGGGGAGAAGGTGGGCTGGGAGGAGAGGGTGAGTGGGGAGGAGGGGGTGAGTGGGGGGAGGTGCGGTTCTGGTGAATGTGGTTTCAGCCATTATGCTACACACTGCCCAACTCTGTGACATCTTCCCCTCCCTCCCTCCACACCACATACCACTCCCCCTTCAACCCCACAGGTGCTGGTAGACGTGGTTTCAGCCATGAGTGCACAGGGCGGCAGCAGCATGGCAGGAGGCGGAGGGGCGGGTGCGCCCAGCAGCATGGGCGGCCCATGTGGGACAGGCGCTGCTGTGCAGTGCCTGGGAGTGGATGGCTGTGCCGCCCTGGTGCCGATTCTGGGCGGCTTGCTGACCAGTGCGCACGCCAGCCGCGTGCACGCTGCCCTCTTGCTGCTGCGCGCACTGCTGCGCTGCTACAGTGATACTATCTCTGCCGCCCGCTCTGCCGTCCACTCGCCCGGCGTGGACCTGCACATGAGAATGCGGTAAGGAGGGGTGGCGAGAGGTGACGGGGGGTGAGGTGGTGAAAGGGGGAAGGGGGGGGGGGGGAGAGATTGAGGGGGGATGAGATGGGAGGTGATGGTGGGAGAGGTTGCAAGAGCATGCTGCATGGGCCAGGGATGGAATCAACTAGACTTGCCTAAATTTTCCCATTCCCGTTTCTTTCCCATTCATCTGTTCCCCATTCCTCCCCTCCCAATTCCTCTCTTCCCATTCCTCTCTTCCCCATTCCTCCCTTCCCCATTCCTCCCTTACCCATTCCTCCCTTCCATATTCCTTTATTCCCCAACCCTCTCGCCCCCAATCTCGTCCCCGCCTTTTCTCATTCGGTTGACCCTCCGTCCTGCCTTCCCTGCCCCATCCCATCTGTGTGCAGGCTGCAGCGCTGTGCGGAGTGTGCGGAGGCCTTCCACGCCCTCGCCCCCAGCCTGCAAGCGCTGCTGCACACGTGAGTCCCCACGACCGCAAGGCCCCCATGCCGCCATGACCTTGTAACCCCCACCCATGCATGCACCCAATGCACATCTCATGCACACCCCTTCCACCACTGGTATTCCCTCCTCCATTTCACATCCACGCTAGTCTCCTCTGCCATCCCAAAGCGCACGCCTGCTGCGCCCCTCAGCCACTCGCCCTCTCCTCTAGGCACGCACGTCCTCCAAATTCACCCTGTCCGCTGTGATCATTCTCAAGCCTCGTGTCTGTGCGACTTCTTTTCGTACCCCAACCTCTCTTCCCCCTCCGTTCTCGCTCGCATGTGTGCAGCGGCCCCAAGGAGAATCGCTCGCTTGCGACCCAAGTGCACATGCTCACATCCCGCCTCGCCTCATGACTCACTCTCACATGCTCACAGCCCCCCTCTCCTCCTTTAATCTCGCCTTGCACCACCTCCACCTCCCTCTGTATTAACAACCTCTTCCTCACCACCTGCCTCCCTTTCAACTCTCACCTCACCCCTTGCCACCCGTCTGCCTGCCTGGCCTCGTTCCTGCTAGCCACTGCAGCAGCCTTGCACACCCCTTCCTTCATACAACATGCCGAGCAAGCACTAACAGCTGCCACCCACACACCCCCTAAAATGGCTCACCAGGGCACCTCGCGTGTTCACATGCTCACAACACTCACTTAACCCAGCACACCCAATGCACAAACCGTTGCCTTGCCACCCATGCACCCTGAATGCTGAGTGGGCGCATGACAGCGGGGCTTACCGCACAGACGCCTGCGTGAGGATGCGTGCTTTAGATTGGTAATAGCTAGATTCCATCGACCTTGCAGCAGTGATAGACCCAGGGAGAGTGCAGGGTGGTTGTTTAGGTTGATGTGCTGTGTGCACCATGCTCTGCTGTGGGCTTTTCTATCATTTGGTTTGGTAACTGCATGTGCTGTGGGAGAACTCATATCTGTATATGGCTCAGAAAGTTGTAGTGTTCCAAAAGCTAGATCATGAAATGCATCTTATTGAGGCATAGTACACATGGTTGTTCTTCTACTGGGCAAATGTGCATGCGCATCTAGCCTTTATCAACAAGGAAGTGCAGTTTTTTATGGACTCTATGCCTGGAAGGGAGAATACGGTAATAACAGGTACCAAGAATGAAGTGCTTCCTCACCAATTTGGCGACGTAGTGGACTGGACTGAACTGTATTCTCCGCTCGGCCCTCCTCTTCTCCCGAATCTGCTCTCAACGGACAGGATCGTCAATTATTACATCCGGCGTCAACGTGAGACAGTCCCGCTCATCGATCAGGCCGTCCTTTAGAAGACCCCAGGATAAGTATCACAGACCACGAGGATAAACTGACAACCTCTCTTATTTCAGTAACGTGCAGCCATATTCGAAATGCTGAGGGAGAGTGCGTGCGCACAAGCAAGCCGATTTTAAGACGTTGCCATATAGAAGGGCTGATATGAAAATAAGGTAACAAGGTTACTTTAAATATAGCGCGAACACATGCTACGATGCGGGGCCTTCTACGTCAGGGGAATCGCTTCATATTACTCATCAACTCAAGCCTGGCGCCTCTATGAACGGCCGCTACCCACACGCTTATTGACGTCGCTAGGTGTGTTCAGACTGCCACGATTCCGGTGTCACACTAGGGCTTGAAGCCCTTGGACGCCTCCTCCGCGGTGGCCTTAGCAGACGCCAGGGTTGAGAGCACCTTCTTGTCATTAACGGGGTCGAGCATAACGGAGACGCCGTCGATGGTGGAAACGGCGTTGGCGATCTGGCCCTGCACGAGCGTGCGCTGCCCCTCGTCGATCAGAATGCCCGCGTTCGTCAGCGCCTGCACCGTCGCCGTCAGGCTCGCGTAGTACTTGTGCTTCGTGCCCAGCGTGTCCGCCGCCTTCTGCACGCCGGCGGCGGCCGTCTTGAGCAGTCCCTGAATCTTCTGATCCGCCTTGCTCACCACCACGGGCGCGGACCCACCAGCGCCAGCGCCTGAGTTGGCGCCCTTCTTTCCGCCCTTCTTTCCGCTCGTGGCAGGCGCGGGCACGGGATCAGGGGTGGGGGTGGCAGGGGCGGTCCAGTTCTTGTGTCCGCCCTTCTTTCCGGTGGTAGTTGGCGGGGGAGTGGCGGGAGTGGAACCGCTTCCGCCCTTCTTCCCCTTCTTACCGGTGGTAGTTGGCGGAGGGGGAGAGGCGGGAACGTCGGAGCTCGAGCCCTTCTTCCCCTTCTTCCCCGACCTGGTAAGAGGCGGGGGGGAAGCGGCCGGCGCGCTAGAGCCCTTCTTCGACTTCTTCGCGGGAGACGGGGAGGGGGACGAGCCTGACGAAGTCGAGTCGCTCTTCTTCGACTTCTTGCTGCTAGAGCCGGAGCTGCTAGTAGAGCCGGAGCTGCTTGTGTCGGAGCTCTTGTGCTTGAGCACGCGGCCTCGGTTGATGTCCGAGGGGAATTCGTTTCCGGTCAGAGCGTCGCCACCTGAAAAACAACAGATTGAAGGATTGGATTAGCGGAATGTGGATGACCGGCGAAATGGTTGCGAAGTGCAGCAGTTTCACGTCGCTGACAGAATTCCGCATACGGGGAGAAAGGAAAGAAAATGCGTCAAGAGAGTTCGTACCTTCAGAGGCAATCGCAGCACTCTCCGCATGCCATGGGGCTGCCACGAGCAGCACTGCTATCAACGCGCACACTGCCACCATGGGCGCGACGAGCTTGGCGGACGCCATTCTCCCGCGAGTCAGATTTCTCGAACTGAGGGCAGACTATCGAGTGAATTTTCTGGGGGTCGAGAGGCGAGATGTGATAGAACAGAAACTGACTTATGATAAGCAATGAAAAGGCCAGACCTTATACCTTCGACGTTTCAGTTTGTGTGCAGCATCAGAACAGCAAAGGAGGGTATCGTGGGGAGCAAAAGGACCATCTGCCGGAACGGTCTGGACGGCTGGGACGAATTTCTGAAATGCGGCGCGTTGGGTTATGTGTGAAAGCCCACACCACCGACGCGCGGTCAGATATGGAAATGCGTCTCGGATGGAGGACGTGGAGCAAAACCCGGGGATTTGGAATTTCAAGTGATATTGGCTGAGCGGTCAGCCACGATATGCTGTGCACCAAAGGATTGGAAAGTGTGAGCTCTCATTTGGCGGTGTCAGTTACTGTTAGGAGTTCGCGGATTTCGCACAATTACCAATTTGGATTCCCGAAAGTGTAAGACGCTTGAGCGAAGTCTGCAACTGCTGTTGTTCCGCTCGTGATCTCGGTTGGCTTCTTGATGTACACTATGACGAAATCAGGGTGTAACCACGAAACCTTTGTGAATTCTTCGATCTCGAACGTCGTTTGTTGGAAGGGCAGGCAGCAGAGCTCCACACTGTTGGATGCGGAATACATGTGCGCATCGAATGTGTCCGTTTGATTTACAGTATAATGTTGCAATCAAATTCGCGACGCTGTGCACCTGATTTTCCCAGAACCGTAGTGATCACCATGAACCCTTACGTTGTTCCTTTCTGCTCTAAGCTGATTGTTAGGGTCTTCGTAACATGTCGCTAATCGTGCCGTCGTTTCTAAGTCACAGGTTGTCCGTTTACACCTCACATGGGTCGATATCAAAGCTGAGAAGCGAGCCGAATGGACTCACTGTGACCTGTTTCTCGGCAGCGTCCAGCCATGATTTGAGATGTGGAGGGAGAGCGTGTGCGAACAAGCAGACTAACTTCCACGATATCCTCGGAGAGCTGACCTGCTGTCTGAAAAGAATGTGCGGAAAGTTGGCTGATGTTCCGAAACAATGAACAATGTTCACGAGAAAGTATTATTTCTAATCAAATTTAGCGCGAGTATCAAGAACGATCCCTACACATGTATACGTCAGAAAGTCGCCATTTCTCTATAAGACTGGCGCCACTGGTACAACTAACGCCCTCTTCGCTTGTCGTCGTCGCTAGGTGTGTTCAGTCTACCACAATTCTGCGGTCGCACTAAGGTTTGAAGGCCTTAGACGCCTCCTCCGCGGTGGCCTTAGCAGACGCCAGGGTTGAGAGAACCTTCTTGTCATTAACGGGGTCGAGCATAACGGAGACGCCGTCGATGGTGGAAACGGCGTTGGCGATCTGGCCCTGCACGAGCGTGCGCTGCCCCTCGTCGATCAGAATGCCCGCGTTCGTCAGAGCCTGCACCGTCGCCGTCAGGCTCGCGTAGTACTTGTGCTTCGTGCCCAGCGTGTCCGCCGCCTTCTGCACGCCGCCGGCGGCCGTCTTGAGCTGCGCCTGGATCTTCTGGTCCGCCTTGCTCACCACCACGGGCGCGGACCCGCCAGTGCCAGCGCCTGAGTTGGCGCCCTTCTTTCCGCCCTTCTTTCCGCTCGTGGCAGGCGCGGGCACGGGATCAGGGGTGGGGGTCGCAGGGGCGGTCCAGTTCTTGTGCCCGCCCTTCTTCTTGGGGGTGGTTGGCGCGGGAGTGGCGGGAGTGTCGGTACCCTTGTTTCCGCCCTTGTTCCCCTTCTTTCCGGTGGTGGTAGGCGGGGGGGAGGCGGGAACGTCGGAGCCCTTGTTTCCACCCTTCTTTCCGGTCTTTCCGGTGGTGGTAGGCGGGGGACTGGCGGAAGTGTCGGAGCCCTTGTTTCCGCCCTTCTTCCCGCTCTTTCCGGTGGTGGTAGGCGGGGGAGAGGCGGGAACGTCGGAGCCCTTACCCTTCTTCCCCGACTTGGCAGGAGGCGCGGGGGAGTCGGTAGGCGTCTTGGACTTCTTGGGAGATTTAGTGGGAGTGGTCTCTTCCGCGGTCTTGCCGCCCTTCTTCGACTTCTTGCTGCTAGAGTCGGAGGAGCTTGTATCGGAGGTGCTTTCATCGGAGCTCTTGGACTTGAGCCCGCGGCCACGGCTGATGTCCGAGGGGAATTCGTTTCCGGACAAAGTGTCGCCTGAAAGGAAGAAATGGATCGAACAATTTGATAAGCGAAATGTGGATGACCGGCGAAATGGTTGCAAAATGCAGCCGTTACACGTCGCTGACAAAATCCCGAAAGACGCACTAGAGTGCGTGAGAGAGAGTGCAGAAGAGAGAGAGAGTGCATGCATCGACTGAAGAGATTGCGTACCTTCAGAGGCAATCAAAGCGCTTCCCGCATGCGACGGGACTACCACAAACAGCACTCCGATTAGCGCACACACTGCCACAATGGGCAGGAGAAACTTGGCGGAAGCCATTCTCCCAGAAACCAGATCCGAATCTGGAACTGAGCTCAGTCTACTGAGTGAATTCGCTGGTCGGACGAGCAATGGTTGATAGGCGAGGAGTGATGGAGTGGGGTACTGATTGATAAGCAAAGAAGGAAGCCTAAACTTATACCCGCCGCTTTACGCCATGAACATCACAATGAAGGGAAACGTGGAAGACAGAAAGACCATCCGCCAGAGCAGCCAGGGCGGCCAAGACGGATTTTCGAAATGCGGCACGTTGGGTTATGCGTGCAGCACACCAAGCCGAGACGCGGTCAGAGATGGAAATGCGTTTTGGGTCAAGTACGTGGAGCGAAACCCGGGGAATTGGGTTTTGAATTGAGAGTTGCTGAGCGGTCAGCCACGATGTTCACCGAAGGGTGAAAAGGAAAGGTTGAGCTCGCTCATTGGCTGGTGGCTTTTCCTTTTTTTTGGCGCAAAATGGCAAATTCACTCCCTGAACGGTTCCACTCAAACGGCATAACCTGACCGCATTCGCGATACGTTGGAGCTGGCCTTGTGCTGGAGGACAACGTTCTCAACAGAAGGCGAGCTCCAACGCATATGTATACACTTCGATGTTCGTGTCTCAAAGACGGTTCCACAAGGTGTGACGCGGTTCTTACGCTTCACTGTGCACTAAACGTACAAGTGGGAAGCACCCATGGGATATTTAATTGCTTATGCACAACAAGAATCCATTTTTTGACCCGTTTCGTTTTCATGTCATCTTCTTGGCACAACTTGACATGCGACAGTTCGTAGAAAATATCTACTGAAACATTTTCCAATCATATTATTGCCCTGTCATGCCCAAAAGCTCTCGTGCGCATCTTAACGATGACGACTGACTGACTTATCCATAGTTAAGCATCGAAAGGTTATAAGATCAATTTTGAGACGTTAAATATAGATGTATGTTGCTTTTATGGTACAATGTGAGTTAAGGCATGAGTATAGATTAAGTGGAAATATAAACAGTTTTGTGCTAAAATATACACAAAACATAAAGGAACTGAATTTAATTATATTCGTTACTTCAGCTCCATCTCTTTGACAAGCCAGAACACCCACAGCGGGATATAACCCTCAAGCTACAATGCGCCAAAAAGGCAATGGCACCGCCCAATGAGCGAGCTCATGCTTCACTTTTTATCCTTCGGTGCACGTCGTGGCTGACATCTCATTCTCAGCCAATCTCACACAAGGGCCTCGAGTTTCGCTCCACGTACTTGATCCTTGGCGCATTTCCACCCCTGAGTGCGCCTCGGTGCATAACCAGGCGCGCCGCCTTTCAAAAATTCACTTTGGCCGCCCCGGCCGCCCCCTCCGACGCCCCCCCTACCTCTCTCCCACGATTCCTTGCATTGCTGTCTCGATGCTGCACTTCACATCACACATGCTGAAACGTCGAGGCTATAAGTTCGGGCCTTTTCCTTTGCTTATCATCAGTCAATTTCCGCTCCATCACTCCTCGCCTATCGACCACTGCTCGCCCGACCCGCGAATTCACTCGAGTGACTGAGTTCAATTTAAGATTTGCAACTGACTTGCGGGAGAATGGCGTCCGCCAAGCTCGTCGCGCCCGTCGTGGCAGTGTGCGCGTTGATCGCAGTGCTGCTCGTGGCAGCCCCATGGCATGTGCAGAGTGCTGCGATTGCATCTGAAGGTATTGCTTTCACGCATTTTCTTATCTTTATCCCCATGTTGGAATTCTCTCAACGAGAAGTAACTGGTGCACTTCGCAGCCATTTCGCCGGTCATCCACATTTCACTAATCCATTCGTTCTATCCGTTGCTTCTTCCCAGGTGGCGACGCCTTGTCCGGAAGCGAATTTCCCTCGGACATCAGCCGTGGCCGCGTGCTCAAGTCCAAGAGCTCCGATGAGAGCACCTCCGATACAAGCTCCTCCGACTCTAGCAGCAAGAAGTCGAAGAAGAGCGACTCGTCTTCGTCAGACCCGACTCCGTCTCCCGCGAAGAAGGGCGGAAAGTCCGCGGAAGAGACCACTCCTTCTAAGTCCTCCAAGAAGTCCAAGACGCCTACCGATTCGCCCGCTCCTCCTACCAAGTCCGGGAAGAAGGGTAAGGGCTCGGACGTTCCCGCGTCTCCCCCGCCTACCACCACCGGGAAGAAGGGGAAGAAGGGCGGAAGCAGCGACCCTTCCCCCTCCCCTCCGCCTACCACCACCGGGAAGAAGGGGAAGAAGGGCGGAAGCAGCGACACTCCCGCCACTCCCTTGCCAACCACCCCCAAGAAGAAGGGCGGACACAAGAACTGGACCGCCCCTGCGACCCCCACCCCTGATCCCGTGCCCGCGCCTGCTACGAACGGAAAGAAGGGCGGAAAGAAGGGCGCAAACTCGGGCGCTGGCACTGGCGGGTCCGCGCCCGTGGTGGTGAGCAAGGCGGATCAGAAGATTCAGGGACTGCTCAAGACGGCCGCCGGCGGCGTGCAGAAGGCGGCGGACACGCTGGGCACGAAGCACAAGTACTACGCGAGCCTGACGGCGACGGTGCAGGCGCTGACGAACGCGGGCATTCTGATCGACGAGGGGCAGCGCACGCTCGTGCAGGGCCAGATCGCCAACGCCGTTTCCACCATCGACGGCGTCTCCGTTATGCTCGACCCCGTTAATGACAAGAAGGTGCTCTCAACCCTGGCGTCCGCTAAGGCCACCGCGGAGGAGGCGTCTAAGGCCTTCAAGCCGTAGTGCGACCGCAGAAGCGTGGCAGACTGAACACACCTAGCGACGCCGACAAGCATTGCGGCCGTTTGAAGCTCAGTGTTACTAGTGGCGCCAGTCTTTTGAGTTGATAGATTAGAGACTACTTTCTGACGTAGGCACCAGGTAGCAATTGTTCTCCATGTATTCGCGCGTACTGTTATACACCTTTTTTGAGCCTGCCTTCCAAAGCACTTGCCTTTCACAGATTTCTTTCAAATCAGCACACACGCGCTCTCACTCCGCATTTCGATCGATGTTTGCACGTTCCCGAGGAAGAAGTCTCAGAGACCCCCTTTGGGCGACGCCCCGTCAGCTTATGGTGTGTGCACTCTCTAGAGCGGTTCGGAACCGCTACTCACCACCATACTTCTTACCGTGATCCACTCTTCGTCGTGTGAAAGACGCCCAATTGATTCGATTCACGGAATTTAATTACAGCACAGAATGGAGTGGGCAGTTTTGCTAGGTGCTGTCCGGTACCTTCCAGGACAGAACAAAATAACACATCCATCTTACAGCAGATCACGATACCTCTTTAAACTTAAGAGCAGTTCTGTAAAGCTGCAATCACAAATATTACATACAACACACTCTCAATTTCCACATGTAAACCACATCTCTAACAACATATAGCAAGGGCTTTAAGAGGACAAAACCATTGCATGGTGGGTACACACTGCAGCATCCACTGCCACACCCGACAAAAGGAAAATTTCGCCACAAGCTGCCCAGAGGCGTTGTAATCGCAGCGCGTTGATAGCTGTGGGCTTGCTCATGGACGGCTGTGATGTGATTCCTCTTCACTAGGGAGTGGGGTGTATTGATGAGTCGGACCAAAGTGGTAAGGCTGGAGCAAGGGCCAAGGCGGTAGCATGGGCCAAGAGTGTGTTGTTAGAATCGGAAATCCGGAGAGACATCCATGGCCCATCCGAACTTGGCAAGCAGCGACTTGTTGAAGATCTGCGTGGATGGGTGACAATAGAGGGGCGGCAGGCACGCAGGGGAAGGGGGGCAAGGAAAAGGGAAGAGTGTGTTGCTAGACGCGGAAGTCCGGAGAGGAGAGACATCCATGGCCCATCCAAACTTGGCAAGCAACGACTTGTTGAAGATCTGGCGTTGAGAGGGGACAGGGGAGGGTGGAAGAAGGGAGGAAGAAGGGAAGAGGCGTGGCGTGTGTGTGTGGTGTAGCGGCGGTAATGTGGAGAGACATCCATGGCCCATCCGAACTTGGCAAGCAGCGACTTGTTGAAGATCTGCGTGGATGGGTGACAGTAGAGGGGCGGCACGCAGGGGCAGGGGGGCAAGGAGAAGGGAAGAGTGTGTTGGTAGAAGAGCGAGTCGGGAGAGGAGAGACATCCATGGCCCATCCCAACTTGGCGGGCAGTGACTTCTTTAAGAGCACACGCACCTTCTCTATAGGCACCTCGTGGCGCTTGCACCAGGCGATGGTGATGCGCGGGTCCATGTAGTTGATCTTCGATGTGCCCAGCGCCACCGTCTTGAGCTCGTCCTTTATGCTCATGTCTAACTTCATCTTCTCCAGCCGTGCCTTGGATTGTGCCAGCTTCTTCTCGAGTCTGTGCGCAGACGAGGAAAGGGGGAGCGGGGCGGAAGAGCGGAGAGCAAGAGGTTGAGTGCGGTGCAGAAGGAGAGGTGCCCAGCGCCACCGTCTTGAGCTCGTCCTTTATGCTCATGTCCAGCTTCATCTTCTCCAGCCGTGCCTTGGATTGTGCCAGCTTCTTCTCGAGTCTGGATAAAGACAAGATGAGAGGGAGGGGGAGGGCGAGGGAAAGGGAGGGAGAGGGAGGGAGAAGGAGGGAGAGGGAGGGAGAAGGAGGGAGAGGGAGGGAGAAGGAGGGAGAGGCGCCCTTTGATATTATCTTGAGCTCGTCTCGTCCTTGATGCTCATGTTCAACCTCATCTTTAACAGCCGTGCTTTTGACTGTGCCAGCTTCTTTTCAAGTCTGGGTGAAGACACGATGAGAGGGAGAGGTCGTCTCGTCCTTTATGCTCATCTCATGTCCAGCTTCATTTTTTCCAGCCGTGCTTTTGACTGCGCCAGCTTCTTCTCGAGTCTGGATAAGACAAGGGAAGGGAGGGGGGGCGAGGAGAGGAGGAGGTAGGGAGCATATGCATGTGCATGTATGTGTGCGTGTGCGTGTGGGCGTGTGCATGCATGTGCATGTGAATGTGCGTGGGGGCATGTGCATGTGGATGTGTGTGTGTGTGTGCGTGTGCATGTGAATGCAACATAGAACCAGCACCATCACACTCACACACATGCACCTCACCAATCGCGCAGCACACATCACACCGCAACACAGCTGGCACTCACGCTTCAGGGTTGACCTTCCTGGCGCCCTCGCCCTCCCTTACACACACAGAGCATCACAGCAACACAGCTGGCACTCACGCTTCAGGGTTGACCTTCCTGGCGCCCTCGCCCTCCCATACACACACAGAGCATCACAGCAACACAGCTGGCACTCACACTTCAGGGTTGACCTTCCTGGCGCCCTCGCCTTCTCTCTTCACAGGCGGCTTCCCCTTCTGTGCTCGATCCAAATCCTCCTCCATCTCCTCAACGGCGTCCTGCCAGATGAAGATGGGGAGGAGATGCAGTGGGAAGGGGAAAAAGAGGGGAGGGGAAGAGCAGCAAGTTGAGAGCACTAGTCGGTTGCGGCCGTCCCTCTTGTGCTCGATCCTCGTCCTCCTCCATCTCCTCCACCGCCTCATGCCAGAAAGTGGATGGAAGCGAAGGGATGTGTGAAAGGAGAGAGGAGGAGGGTGCGAGGCTCAGGCCTTGCATCCACTCTTGCATGCTCGATCCACGTCCTCCTCCATCTCCTCCACCGCCGCCTCCTGCCAGGCGGGGATGAAAGGGAGGGGTGGTGGAGGAAGGAGGGTTAGGTGGAGAGTGGAAGGTTCAGGACATCTCATCTCATCTCAGAGCACTAATTGCCTCCTCACTTGTGTGCTTGACCGATCCGCGCTAGTTGGTCTAGAACAAGACACGACAACCACAGACACGAACACAGAGACACTCACACACAGGCCAGCCATACATGGACTCCTCACCTTTGCGAGGCGAGGCGTGTGTCCGTGCTGGTTGTCGCGACAACCACAGACAGCAACACAGAGGCACTCGGGCACATGCTGCATGATGCACTGCATGCGCTGCATGATGCACTGCATGCGCTGCATGATGCACTGCATGCGCTGCATGATGCACTGCATGCGCTGCATGATGCACTGCATGCGCTGCATGTGCCTTGGACACGGCGGGCTGATGGTTGCAGGAGGCGATACAAGCAACACACGCACACACACACACACACACACACACACACACACACACACACACACACACACACACACACACACACACACACACACACACACACACACACAGCCACACCCGCACAGAGGCCAGCCCACCCACCTCCAGCTCCTTCAGTTTGGCTTGCATCTTCTCCATCTGCGCCGAGTGCGCCTTGGACACGGCGCGCTGATGATTGCACAGAATTGCCACCTCCTTGTTGGCGCGCTGGTAGTCCGCCACCTTCTCCACCACCAGACTCCCTACCGTGTCTTGCAGCTGGGGGAATGGGGAAAGGGGTAGAGCGTAAAGGGGGTGGGGAAGGGAAGAGGAGGGGAGGTGGTCACATGTCAACTCATCCGCTCCTTGTTGGCGCGCTGGTAGTCCGCCACCTTCTCCACCACCAGACTGCCCACTGTGTCTTGCAACTGGGCACACAGGGTATAAGAAGGGGAGAGACGGGAGCGAAGGGATATGGGAAGGGGGAGGGAAGACAAGCGGCCTCATGCCCTCCTTGTTAGCGCGCTGGTAGTCCGCCACCTTCTCCACCACTACGCTTCCCACCGTGTCTTGCAGCTGGTGGGAGAGGAAGGCAGGCAAGAGAGAGTGGGAGAGCGGAGAGGACGGGATACACGACACGACAAGGCAGGAAGTATAAAAACATTTCACAGAGCACAAAGGGCGGAGGCGGCCCCTCCGAATGCTGCCGCAGATGGGATGGCAGAGGTGGCCTGCTGTGCGCCCTGCTGCCTGCCTGCCACCCGCTCAAACACCAACTCACCAGCGTAGCAAGCCATACATACACACTCACCAGCGGAGCAAGCCCTACATACACACTCACCAGCGGAGCAAGCCATACATACACACTCACCAGTGTGTCGAGAGTAATCGACGCGTTGTAGGTACGGAAGACCTTAGCAGTGAGCCCGGGCATGATCTCCTTGAGGTGCGAGTTGAGCCTCGTGGTGTCGAGCTTGTCAAACAGGTCCTCGTCCTTCTTCTCGCCCTCTGCCACTACAGATACCCTGCTGCGCACCCTTCTGCCTGCCTGCTGCGTGTCTCTCTGCCTGCCTGCCACACCCACCCACCCACTCACCAACGTGTCAAGTGTGATGGACGCGTTGTAGGTATGGAAGACCTTAGCAGTGAGCCCGGGCATGATCTCCTTGAGATGCGAGTTGAGCCTGTCTGCTGCATGCTGCATGCACACCACACTCACGCACTCACCAGTGTGTCAAGCGTAATGGACGCGTTGTAGGTACGGAAGACTTTCGCAGTGAGCCCGGGCATGATCTCCTTGAGGTGCGAGTTGAGCTTCGTGGTGTCCAGCTTGTCAAACAGGTCCTCGTCCTTCTTCTTGCCCTTCCTGAACGTCCCTATCGCCTTGTACACGAGCGGCTCCACTTCGACTGTGTTGAAATAGCGGATCGAGTCCTTACCCAAGAAGTCAAACTGTGCGGGAGGGAAGGTGAGGGGAGCGAGAGGGGTGTGGAGAGGGGAAGAGGTGAGCAGAAAAGCCCCTTGCTTGCACACTCTAAAGTCGGTCGGTGAAACAAGTCCTCGTCCTTCTTCTTCCCCTTCCTGAAGCCCCTATCGCCTTGTACACGAGCGGCTCCACTTTGACTGTGTTGAAATAGCGGATGGAGTCCTTACCCAGGAAGGCAAACTGTGCAGGGTGTGTGGGGGAGAGGGGGGAGAGGGGAAGGCGGGTGAGGGAGAAGCCCCCAATCGCACCCGCGGCTCCACTTCGACTGTGTTGAAATAGAGGATTGAGTGCTTACCCAAACAGTCAAACTGTGCGGGGTGGTGGTGGGGAGTGGGTTGGGTTGTAGTTGGGGGGGTTGGATTGGAGAAGGGGTAAGGAGGAGACGTGAGTGCGGAGAGGGGAAGAGGCTCTTAGGCGTCTTAAAACCTTTAACTATATGCTCATATTTTTAGAGGTCTCAAAACTTTTACTCATGTGTTCATAACTTGAGACGACTCACAACAACTAGTCATAAGATCATATTTTGAGACGTCTCAAAACTTGTAGTGATATGCACATATCTTGAAACATGCTCATACTTTGGGACGCCCCAGAAGTTTTAGCTATATGCTCATACCTGCAACGAGGAGGGCGGCACGAGCGTGACGTGCTCCACTTTGAGCGAGCAGCAACCCACCGTGTCCGCCTCGTCATCGTCCTGTGCGCAACAAGGACGAGAGAAGGGGAGAACAAGGGGAGGAGAGGAGGGGAGGTGTGAAGAGGGGAAAGGGGAGAGCGCCTGTGAGAAGCAACCCACCATGTCCGCCTCTTCGTCGTCCTGTGGAGATGGTAGGGAGAGGGGGGCGAGGCGGCGAAGACAGGGGGATGAGGAGCGATGAGGAGCGTAGGAGGGAAAAAGGGGCTCCCTTTGAGCGAGCAGCAACCACCGTGTCCGCCTCGTCGTTGTCTTGTGCAGATGGGAGTGGGTAAGGAAGAGGGGCGCAAAGAGAGGATGAGGGGCGATGTGGAGGGGGAGGGGGAGCGGGGAGTTCATTCCTTTGAGATGAGCAGCAGCATGCCACGTGTCCACCTCGTCGTTATTCTGGCAACGTGTGGCAAGGGGAGGGGGTGAATGCAAGGAGGGCGAAGAGGGGTTGGGGGGCGAGGGAAGTACGTGTCTTAGAATGAGCATCAGCCCAACGTGCATCCGCCTAGTCAGCAGGGGAAAGGGAGTCTTGTGTGCTCGCAATATCAGCTAGTCATGACAATGGAAGCCTACTGTCCAGCCTATCATCAAAGAAAAGACTTGTCTTATGCACATGTCTTGACTCTCTGCCCCATGTCTTATGCACTCTTCCCCATTCCCGGAATTGACGAAGCGCCACGACGCCCACATCGCTCAGCCAATCTCCAAGGTCGCGGATCTCGAGGCCAGTGCAGTGGTTACCTGTCACCACCACACCATGCCTCCACCATGCATGGTGTGGTGGTGACAAGTGGCCACTGCACTGGCCTTGAGATCAGCGACCTTGGAGACGCGATGAGCAATGTGGGCCTCGTGGCGTTTCCTCAACTCCAGAAACTGCACGACCGTTGCATACATCCACACCTCCTCCACTCACACCTGCTCCAGTGCTGCGGCGTGCTGGATGCACTTGCATCTTCTCGTGCTGCCTCTCCTCCTCCTCCAGAATCTTCTGCATCTCCTCGTGCTCCCGTTGCATGCTCTCAACCCACGCACTATCTGGCCATTGTTGGACATGAGTGTACACGTGTGTCCCATGCTCCCCCACCCCCCCCTCACCAACCCCCCATCCCGCCACCCCCTATTACCCCTCGCCCCCACCTTCTCGTGCCCCTTGCTCCATGCCTCCGCCTTCTTGTTGCCTGCTCTCAGCGCCAGGCGGACGATGAGGTACGTGGCGACAGCCACCTGCCGAATCTGGTCGTCCTTGGAGGTGAAGCCTGGGCGTGCCCCATGCCCCCCTGCCCCATACCCTTCTATGACCCCATCTTCCCATGCCCTCTGCCCCCACCTTCTCATTCCCTGCTCTGAGTGCGAGCCGGTCGACGAGGTACGTGGCAACAGCCACCTGTCGAATCTGGCCGTCCTTGGGTGTGAAGTGGCGTGACCATGCCCCCCTCCGCCCTACCTACCTCCTGCACCCCCCTCTTCTCATGCCCCATGCTTCATAGCCCAAGCCCCATGCCCCCACCCTACCTTCTCATTCCCTGCTCTCAGTGCCAGCCGGTCGATGAGGTATGTGGCAACGGCCACCTGTCGAATCTGGTCGTCCTTGGATGTGAAGTGCTTCGTGTAGGTGGCACGGATCTTGCCTATGTGGTCCTGAGAGCGGGAGCAGGGGGCAGTGAGGGAGGGTAAGGGAGATGTGGGAGACAGGGAGTTGAGCACGACGAGCATCGAGAGGTTATTCAGGCCCGTCCTCGGATGGATGTGGAGTGCTTTGAGTGTGTGGCGCGGGTCTTTTGAGTCGACTCAAAAGTCAGCATCGTGAGGTTATCCAGGCTCATCCTTGGATGTGGAGTGCTTGGTGTACGTGGCACGGGTCTTGGAAAGCCCCTTCTCGTACCTTCTCCTTGTCTGAAAGCCCCTTCACGTGGATGTGACAGAGCGGCCCTGGGTCCTAAGAAAACCGCTTTCTGGATCTAAGGTACCGCTCTCGTCGTCCTTAGCTTGCACTCACTTTGAGTTTCCGCACCTTCTCGTATTTCTCCTTGTCCGACAGCCCTTCGAGACGGCTGCTGGAGGGCAGCTCCGATCCAAGAATCAAGTAACAACCCAAGGGCACTCACCAACAGCTTCCATGCCCCCTCTTGAGTCACCTTCAGCTGTCATGCAAGAACCCAAGAGCACTCTTTCAGCTTGCGCGCCCTCTTTCTGCCCCTCTCTCACCTTGAGCTTCCGCGTCTTCTCATATTTCTCCTGGTCCGAGAGCCCCTTGAGGCGGCTACTGGAGAGCGGCTCTGAATCTCAACTAAAAAAAGAACCCAAGGGCACGCCTTCAGCTTCTTTGCCCCCTCTTGACCCACCTTGAGCTTTCACACACAAACCCAAAAGCGCTCACCTTGAGCTTCCGTGCCTTCTCATATTTCTCCTTGTCCGACAGCCCCTTGAGGCGGCTGCTGGGAGCGAGGAAGACGTATTTGAAGTCCTTCTGGTTGATCGGGTCAAACCAGTACGCCAGCCACGTCACCGTGTTGTCGTGCCGCACCTCCTTCCACCTGCCAGGTGCATGTGTGGGTGGGTGGGTGGTGGGTGGGAGCGAGAAAGACGTATTTGAAGTCCTTCTGGTTGATCGGGTCAAACCAGTACGCCAGCCACGTCACTGTGCTATCGTGCCACACCTCCTTCCACTCAGCGCGTGTGGGTGACAATGAAAAGATGGCACACTGAAACACAATCCAAAATGCATTCCGCATTCAACCATCCCGCATTCAATCACTCCAGCAATATCATTCACCTGTGGGACACGTGGGGACCAGGAGACCCACATGTGGGACACGAGGGGACCAGGAGACCCACATGTGGGACACGAGGGGACCAGGAGACCCACATGTGGGACACGTGGGGACCAGGAGACCCACATGTGGGACACGTGGGGACCAGGAGACCCACATGTGGGACACGTGGGGACCAGGAGACCCACATGTGGGACACGTGGGGACCAGGAGACCCACATGTGGGACACGTGGGGACCAGGAGACCCACATGTGGGACACGTGGGGACCAGGAGACCCACCCGTGGGAGATGTGCAACCAGGACACCCACCTGTGGGACACGTGGCAGCCAGAAGACTCACCTGTGGCCGGGTATGGGGCATTCAGGCACGGGTGCCTCCTTTCCAATGTTGATCACAATGTCTTCTGGCATTATCCGCCGCTTTAGCTTGCCCATCTGCACCAGGTGTGCAGGGTAAGTGGGGACACAGAGGCGAGCGAGAGGGGACACAGGGGGGAAGGCACAGAGACTGTTGATCACAATGTCCTCGGCTCGGGCATTATCCGGCGCTTCAGCTTGCCCATCTGCACCATTGCAATGAGGGGAAGAGCGAATGGGGTGGAGGCGAGCGAGAGGGGGACAGGGCCCAGGGGCGCATGAAATAGGAAATGAGCCATGGTGATCGCCGTGCTTGACAGGGACCCATTGTGTGCAATGAGAGGGAAGCGATTGATGTGGGGAGGACAGCACCTTCAGTGTCTCGAGCCAATATTCCCTTCTCCCACTTTCCCATCTACCCATGCGCCCATGTGCTCAGTGTGATGCGCTCGCACGTTGATGGTGGGAAACTCGCTGCATCCATATTAAGACTTCTCTCCCTCCCAACCACTTCTTCCCCTCCCCCTTATTCCTCCCTTTCCCCTCCCCCCCCCCCCCCCCCCCCTCTCCTTACCCTGCCCCTTCCCCCGAAGCCCCTCCCCACCACCCACCTTAGGATGCTCGCCCCGCCCTCTGAACAGCCCTGGAGGTTCCACCCGGAAATTGCCGACCTGAACAGGCGGAGAGGGGCGGGGAACAAGGATTGACACGTGGACGAGAAGGAGAGGCGAGACGGAATGAGCTGGAAGATGAATAAAGATCCAGGAGACATTCACTCGCATGCTGCAACATATGACAGGAGATGATGGGCCATGGCACGGCACGACATGACCAACACAGCATGACATGACATGGCATGACATGACCAACACAGCATGACATGACATTGCATTACATGACCAACACAGCATGACATGACATGGCATGACACGACCAACACAGCATGACATGACATGGCATGACATGACAGAACAGAACATGACAGAACATGGCAGAACATGCCAGAACATGCAGTGCTCACCTTCTCCTTCAGCCCGTCGATCACTGCATGCATGTACTGCTCACCTTCTCCTTCAACCCATCGATCACTGCATGCATGTACTTCTCACCTTCTCCTTCAGCCCATCGATCACTGCATGCATGTACTTCTCACCTTCTCCTTCAGCCCATCGATCACTGCATGCATGTACTGCTCACCTTCTCCTTCAACCTATCGATCACTGCATGCATGTACTTCTCACCTTCTCCTTCAACCCATCGATCACTGCATGCATGTACTTCTCACCTTCTCCTTCAGCCCATCGATCACTGCATGCATGTACTTCTCACCTTCTCCTTCAGCCCATCGATCACTGCATGCATGTACTGCTCACCTTCTCCTTCAGCCCATCGATCACTGCATGCATGTACTGCTCACCTTCTCCTTCAGCCCATAGATCACTGCATGCATGTACTTCTCACCTTCTCCTTCAGCCCATCGATCACTGCATGCTTGTACTTCTCACCTTCTCCTTCAGCCCATCGATCACTGCATGCATGTACTTCTCACCTTCTCCTTCAGCCCATCGATCACTGCATGCATGTACTTCTCCTCTGCCTTAAGCTTCTCCTCCTTCAGGGCCTTTTTCTCCTGGAGACACACAAGGGACGAAACGACGAGAGTGCTGTCAGCGAGTAGGCTACTGAAGGGGAGTTAAAAAATGGGAAATCGCTCGCAAGAAAACACAGAGTAAAAAACGCATGTGCCTATCAAAGGTTATTTGTCTGTCTGTCGCCTCCCACCTCCTCTCCCAACCACCCCCCCGTCAACCACCATCCTCATTCCTACCCTCAACTCAACCCCTTCCTTCTCACACTCACCTTCCCACCAACCCCGTCATCTGCTTCTTCTTCTCCTTCTCAGCCAGGTGCCACTCCCAGATGGGCGAGAAGTCGCACAACTCCAGCTTCTGAATCACGTGCCACTCTCTCCCCCACGGGTCACCTTCACACCCATACGCCTCTCACCCCTACACCCATCTGACTCTCCTCAAAACCCTCTGAACCGCTCACCTCACTGGTCATCTGCTTCTTCTTCTCCTTCTCCGCCAGGTGCCAGTCCCAGATGGGCGTGAAGTCGCACAGCTCCAGCTTCTGAATCACGTGCTTGGCCCCTCAAAGGTTACTCTCACACACACCTCACTGATTCTCACCCCTACACTGACCTGGATCTCCCTCAAAACCCTCTGTACCGCTCACCTCTGACGTCATCTGTTTCTTCTTCTCCTTCTCCGCCAGGTGCCAGTCCCAGATGGGTGTGAAGTCGCACAGCTCCAGCTTCTGAATCACGTGCCTAGGCCCCAATATCTTGCGCCAGTCGTTCCAAAAGTTCTTCAGGAACACCGGCTTCGTCGCGTACTCTGTCTCCCGCATCACTGCAAACATGGTGGCTACCTGGGAGATGGAATGGCAAGGGGGGGAAGGTGGCACGGGATGGCATATCCGATTCTGAATCACGTGCCTTGTGCCCAGCACCTTGCGCCAGTCGTTCCAAAAGTCCTTCAGGCAGGCCAGGCCAGGGCAGGGCGGGGCGGGGCGGGGCGGGGCGGGGCGGGGCGGGGCGGGGCGGGGCGGGGCGGGGCGGGGCGGGGCGGGTTGGGCAACGTAGGGCTCACCTCTTCCTGGGCGGGAGTGAGGTCGACGGGCTTGCCATTGTACAGCATCTTCACGCCGTGGGGCGTGTAGGGCGGCGGGAAGATCACGCCATTATGGGAAAGCGTCTTCCACTTCACCGAGTTGTCCTCCTTCTTCCCCTTCTTCGCCCCTCCAGCCGCACTGCCTTTTGCCGCGCCCTTCCCTGCTGGCTTTGTCGGTGTCTTGGCCGGCGCTCTGGCACCCGGCTTTGCACCGGCAGCACCACCAGCGGCCCCACCCGCCCCGGCTCGCTTGGCTAGAGGCACGTCCTCATCGCTTTCAGACTCGCTCTCCTCCTCGCTCCCCTCCTCCTCGCTCCCCTCTTCATCACTCCCCTCCTCCTCGCTCCCCTCCTCCTCACTCCCCTCCTCGTCCTCCTCTTCGCTCTCCGCCTTCTCCTCTTTCTTCACCCCCCTGCCCGGCCCGCTGCCCTGCCCGCTGCCCTGTCTGCTGCCCTGCCCGCTACCCTGCCCGCTACCCTGCCCGCTGCCCGGACGCAAGCTCCTAATCGGCTTCTCGTCGTCCTCATCTGCCCGTTCGGGTTTCACCCTCCCCGCCCCGCCGGACCCGTTCCCCGCGTTTCCCCCGTCCCTAGAACCGCGCGGATCGGTTTCCCGCTTTACAGTCACAGGTTCAGCCTTCGCCCGCTTTTCCGCGGGGCTCGGTCCGTCGCGACCCCCGCCGCTGCCGTCCCGCGCTCCCCCGTTCCCCGGATACCGCTCCGCTGGCCGTTTATCCCCCGGCCGAGGCGCCGATCCCGCTCCGGCCGCTAGCTTTCCCAGCGGCACGTCGTCGTCGTCATCGGACGCGTGGCGCGGCTCGCTCTTCATTGGCAAGCGGACGCCGCTATTCGCACCGGTTCTTCCGCCGCCCCTCCCGCTGCCAGGCGAAGGACGCGGACGATCGGCGGGAGACGAGTGCGGGCGGAGCGGGGCAGCGGGACGGGCGGCGGGCGCAGCAGCGGGCTTGGCGCGTCTGGCCGTGAAAGGCGCATCCTCGTCTGAATCCATGGCGCGAGGCGGCGGCTTCAAAAGACACTTCCAGACGACGCTATCTTGAGTTCAGTTCGCTTGGACTCAGAATCTGTGACAGAAACACGATGAGAGCGGAGAAACATGGGGAAGGACAAGGGGGCAGAGACAGAACGAGTCATTTCCGCGCATGGTGTTACCACGATGCTGTGACTTAAGCACACGTGCATAGACACGAGCCCACTTGGGAAAGGAATAGGAGAGCCATTATTTGGGAAATCGCGGTGAGTTCAGGAGCGAAACGGAAAGACGCCGGGAAGGAACCTTGACGAGCCAACTCGCGTCAGCCAGACACGCGCGTCAGTCAGGATCGGGCTCGATTACGGTAACAGAGAATAACGGCCGGCGGAACAGGAGCACGGAACTTGATTCATTTCGAATCAGTTCCTTTTCAAATGTGAATTTCGAAGTAACGCGTCGCGACAGAATGGAATACGCGTAAGCTGGAAACCAACATGAGCCAGAATGCAAGAACAAACATGCACGCGTAAGTAGGGAACGGAATTCAAGAGTGAAGAGACTTCGCAGCGAAACGAGATTCAGCAGTCGAGTGGAAAGGCCAAGCAACTAAGGCAACATTCATTCAGTTGAATTTAATAACTTGTTTGAACGCTCATTGGACACATCGTGGATGAACCTTATGATTCACTGCGAAAGTCTCGCAGAAACTCACGGAATTGAATTACCGCGCCTCCCTTACCGTCAACGGGATAGTTTTGAACCGTCCGCGTTCGAGGCGTGGTGCACAATGGCTGACGGGCAGACGATCAGCGACGGAGCTCCAGGCCGAACCCTTAATTGGGCGAGAAATAACAGCAAATAACACGCCGAACTGCCTGCGGATGTCGCAAACGGGAGAAATAACTCCCAGGGAAGTCGGCCAGGTGCGTAGGCTGGACCTCTGCCTATTGGTTCTGCTCTCAGACGCTAAGTCCTGAGACTTGCCTGCTGAGCCTCTAGCTCAGTTGCAAATCCTGACGCTAAGTCCCCAGAGAGTAGCCAGGGGTTAGGAGGAGCAGAAGGCAGCAAGACACAAGTGCAGAGAGGAGGAGCTGGAAGAACGGGAGACAAGCGAGAGCGACAAGTCTGGAGGGGATTAGCTTAGAGTTATCGTACTGTTATCCTCTATAGCGCGAGAAACCGCACTGTACTAGTAATGGAACAGACTCAACCGCTGTGATCGCGTTGTTCGCACTTGTGCAAAATTCCTAAGGACACCACCAGCGTGGCGGCAATCCCAAGGGTGACGAGAGCAGGGGGGTCAATCGGGTTGCTCGGGGTGGTTGGCGTGGCGTGGGCGGTTGGCGTCACAGCGGCCAAGTACCGAACCTGCAGAGAGAGAATGCAGCGTGCTGCTGCTGCGCGCCGGGGTTTGGTTTCGCGGGGCTTGTGTCCTGGGGAAGGAACAAGAACGGCGCGCACGACTCCGCTCCGCAAGCAGAGAAGCTTTGCACCAAGGGCGAAGTCCGGAACGAGTGCAGAGAGGGAGGGAGCGGCGGAAGGAAAACCGATGTTGTGGATGCTTGGGGTAGGGACGAATTGGATTCCAAGTACTACACCGCGGTGAAGTCTCGGAGAAATAAAAGCTAACGTTCAGCTTTCTTAAAAAATGTGTACAGCACCACGTATGCTATTTCTGGCAGAGCACTACAATTTGGACTCATAAAATGATTCGTACCTATGCTTGCTCACTAGCGTAGTAGCCGACGTTTACATTATGCTAGGACGCGTGGAGAGTTCATGAATAAATTTGCAACATTTTCCACCTCTTCTAGGCAACACTCCTCCCACACACCGTGTATAACACTTGTGATATGGCAAATATACTGACTAAGGCCATGTGCTACTAGCCACAAATTTCCCTGGTATTCTGCTTGCAACTACAAAACCATCCATGCAAACTCACTCCCCAAGTATTGAGCTGCTGCAGCTTGTCCCTACAATCCAAACCTGGCACAACCTACGTTCAGTACCGTATCTCATTCCAATCATTAATTACTCATTTAAAAGCTTATTTGCAATGGCTAAACATTTTACTCATAATCATGGAATATCGTAGTAATAGAATAGAATGCTTATTCGAATTCTGTTCAGTTGCCAGTGGAAAGTATAGAGCTGACTGACAGTCCCCTAAATATGCACTGCCACTACAGCCAGTGCTGTAAAATGGAGGTGCAGAGAGAAGTGCATGGTTAGGGGAGTGAGGTAACACTCGCATAGAGACTTCACCCCGTTAAACAAATGAACAAAATACTGCAGCGGAGTGAGGGAGGTGTTGGGAGGGGAAGACACGCCTCAGACATTTCCTAACTGCTGTAATGCAGACTTCGAATCTCGGTCGCCTCGTTACAAGCACAGGTGGTTGAGCATTTGACGGGTCGTCGCCTCAGCCGCGGACACGTCCTCCTCCAGCTCCGTGCGGCACTGCTTGCCCTTAGGATCTCCGCCAGCACCCATGCCAGGAGCTACCCCACCACCAACCCTACCGCCGGCGAACGAGCCAGACACGGGCCGGCTGGATGGCATCGCACCCATAGGCGCCTGCGCAGACCAGTACGGCATGCTACTGGATTGCCGCGTCCAAGTGGACGCACCCGATACGTCCGTGGGATTCGGGAGCAGGCCCCCGCCGTTGGAGCTCATTGAGCGACTGTTGTGCGACCAGCGTCCGTCGCTTCCAGCATCGTCCATGCGCTCCGCCGGGACGTACGACGATGCTCCGGTGTTGTACGCAGGCTTCGACTGCCCTCCGCGCGCCGATCGCGGCTGGTAAGCCATCCCTGGCTTGATAGCAATGTTCGTGTAGCGAGAAGTTTGACTCCCCGCGGATTGCTCTGATTGGGGGAGACCGAGGCCAGGCTGACGTGGCACGGACTGGGAGACCAATGGCTGCGTGGGGAAGTTAGGAACGCTGCTGCCGATGTCGGCAGGGCCGTTCGACCGGCTGGCGGCCGACCGGCGAGTGTAAGTCGGCGCCGGCGGCTCGATGTGCGGGCTGGAGTGAGTCATGCGCGGGAACTGCGGAGGCGCACCCATGATGCTCCCAAGATTATCTGGAAGCGAATCTTCGACAGAATATTCGCGGATGGTGACTTCACGCATTTTGAACGAGGATGACGTCATCGTGCGACCGTTGCTGCTGCCGGAAGCATGCTCTGAAGTTCGGCCGGAGCTGACGTGGCGCGGGACGTAAAGGGGACCGGGATTGGTATTCTGAGACACGGAGCTGCGGTTGCGCGTGTAGAGCGGCGCGGACGCCATGCCCTTGGGAGACGGCGAGGGGAGGTACGCGCTGTGGGAAACGTCGGCTGGATGAGAGAGAATAGCGGGGCTGCTCTTAATGGAGCTGGCGTTGTACGCGTTGGCGAGAGCCCGCGCGATGGCGCTCTGCTCCTGCTCGTCAGTCACGTCGAAGTCCTCCATGGGACCCGTTTGATTGCGGCCGGCATCTGCACGAGATAATCGAGGAACAGAAAAGGGAGGGCAGAAATTAGTTACCAGTATCAGGATGATCAGGCGAGGGGAGAGAAAGGGGTTGGTGAAAAAAAAATGAAAGAAAGCCTCGAGTCGAAAGACATCTCCGAGGGAGTAGTCACGGTTGCTCAAGAGTGAAGGTACTTACGTCGTTTCAGCGCGGACCAAGCAGACATCGCGGCGTTCTTTTCCGCCTGCTTCTTCGTCCGCCCTGCGTCGCCGGAGAACTGCAGCCCCGCGACCTCGAGCGTGCACGTGAACACCGGCTGGTGCCCGGGACCCGACCGGACCGTGTTATAATTCGGCAGCGGCACGCCGGCGCGCTGAGCCGTTTCTTGTAACAGATTTTTGCAGACGCCTGATTCGTCGAGTACCGTCGCAATGGACTGCGACGGACAGCACTCTGAGAGGCTCCTGAGGGCCACCTCGGCTGCTGCGTGCTCCGCCTGACGGAGCGATACGAAATATCCCGGGCTTACATACGTCTCGCCGTTAAAAAGAACCGTGGCTTTAAACTTAGGTGCGTGGTCTGGCCCTTCGCGTATGCATGCGTATGAGGGGAGGTTGTAGCCGTTCTTCTGAGCCACCTCCTGAAGCTGATTCTTATGCATGTTGATGGATCTACGACAAAATGAAACTAACGTAGTATTCGAGCGGTTATTGGTACTATTAAGGTGTTGTATAGTTTAAGAAGGGCGTTGCCTTAGACACCAGTGTAAGCTGAGTCAAGTGATACAGACAGCCTGGAAATTGGGAAAATCTAGGAACAATCAGAAAGAATGGAAATGGTTGTGGGAGAGGAGATAGGCAACTGAGCAAGGGTTTCAGGAATATGAAGGTGGACGAAGAACGGACAGATGGATGGATGGAACTTGGCGGGGTGGGACGAGTGCTGTGGAGAGGACAGAGAGGTAGGGATGGGGGAGGAGGAAGCCGCGTACCGACTGGTTTGAGGCGGCAATTGACGGTGGATGGTTCATGGTGGGGCGGAGTGGAGGCTTGGCTGGGGAACAGACGCGACAGGTAGGGAAGTGAGGCGCAGCGGACAGGCAGTCAATTCGGGGAAATTCGCGGGGATGTGGGCTGATCGCCGGTCTGATTACACTGCTGCCATGGACGGCTTATTGTGCAGAAAGAGGTGAGGGGGGAAAAGAGGGGGGAGGGGAGGGGAGCGGAGGGGAGAGGATCCGCACGCGTTCTTCCGCCCAGTGTTGAGGATGGCGGTTGGCGGCTGCTGATGAGGAGCTGTGAGGTGAGGTGAGCGGGCGTGCACTCAGCGAAAATACTAGCTCGTCCAATGGGATGCAGACAAGGGCACGGGGACGAAGCAATGAGGTTTTGGCTTGGAGGCTGGTTCGGTTCAAACGGTTCGACAAAATATGGGTGGTTCGTCGTCTTGGGGGTTGACTCGCATCAGGGCATTCTCGAGGGGTGCGGAAATCTGTTCTGTACATTACACGCGTGAGTGCGGAAACCTACAGCAGCATGCGGATGGGGGTGGAAGGGGAATTGAGCTCGTTCGAGCGGATACTACCGGCACTGGGTGGAAGATAATGACACCGACCAACGTCCAATTCTTGGGAAAGGCAAGCCACACCTTCTCACCGTCCCCCCACCGCACCTCAAGATAATACACTGTACTTCAACCGACAATCTTCCCACAACACCACAGCCCTCGATCGGAATGAACGTACCTGCCTACTCAGAAGATTTCTCGCCAATCGGACGCCAACTTCCGTAACTCTGACTTGTTCTAACCGTCCGATTGCTGGCTTGGGAAGATGATGGGACGTCCTCTGGCACATCGCGAAGCGCGAGAGTCAGCTTCTGCTCAATTAGGGCGGGTCCAGCGCGTACGTTTTCCGTACATTACAGTTCATTCAGTGCGGTAATTTGTATTGCGTCACGCTTCATAACGGTGAAATTTCAGAACCGCTGTGCACCATCTAATATCTTTTCAAACCACGACGAATGAACTGTATAGTACCTGTAAACGTACGCGCTGGACCCGCCCTTATCACACAGACATGATGCGAAACGCGTTAGCATGCTGACAGAAAAGGCTGGTGGGTGTCGGTGGGATGTTGACGTAAAACGACAAAAGAATTTGTCGGCAGGACTAGGCTCGTGTGAGCAATGACAGACACCTCCAGAACACACTTATATCAAGACATTTCCTCTATGGATTCTTCTTTTACGTGTTTGTACATATCCTCAATACTGCAAGCATACCCGATCATCCCAGATGTTGGATATGTCTGAATTCAGTGTTTGCCCATATATTTCTATATGCATCTACATTAGTATACAGCAAAAGCAGTGTGATAAGACTGCATGAATCTCCATAAAACGTAAGAATATTAGAGAATGGGTGGACTGTGAGTTTTTTTTTTCCGTGAAGCGAGTGTTGAGTATTTAAGTAAGAAAACACCCGCATATTCAATAAACTATCCTCTTTCACCAAATTGTAACAAGCCCTCTTACTCACCCTTCCCCCCCAGTCTCACATGCCTCAATAAGGGGTATGGGCTCGCTATTTTGTAGATTCGTGCTCACTGGTCTGTGGATGTGCTGTGCACCGTCAAAAGTTGCTCCGACTTGTGGTTGGATGGCTTGACCCGGGTTCAGCCCTCCCCCTGTCCTGCCCCCCCGCTGCCCCTGTTTTTCCTCCCTCCTTTCTCTTGCCTTCCACCCTACCCCCTTAACACAGAATTGCCCCCCTCCCAACCTGCCCCTTCCGTCTCTCCCTTGTGTCCGTCCTCTCCCCCCTCAACCCCCGCCCTTCTGGCCTGGTTCTCTCAGGGAACATTTTGGGGACCCATGCTGGCCCCTCTGGATGTCGAGGTCGAACTTTGGACCTGTTCGCTTTGCGAGTTCGCATGCGGCCCTGCCCTCGACAGCGCCATCGTGCACCTCCACTCCAACCCCCATTCCGCCCGCGTGACGGCCACGACCCACCGCCCGGCTGCCAAGGAAGCTTTCGGCCCCTGGCGCATTCTCACCCTGCTGCAGAAGCCCCAGGTCGCCGCATTTCTCGCCTCCCTGGGCTGAACGGTTTTTCATCCACCATGAACCCTGCAATTGCCTCCCGTCAGTTGCATGTTCTTGTTTGCTTTGGATATTTCTCTCTATCGTCGGTGGACTTAATTTGTACTCCACTATTTAAGTTTGAAAACCCGTTGTTTCTGCTGGTTAGATTATGCTCCCGCCTTCTCTCCGTACAACATTTCCACCCTATAGTCAATGTGTCTCCCTCATTTGTGGCCCCAATAACACAGCCCACTCAACAATCATTCATAACCAAATGGTGTCAGAACATCACTGCTGTGTGCTTGCTTGGTACCTACTGTCAAACTATGATAATGCTTGTGCTGTGTAGGCTGTAGTGGGGTAGCCCATAAGGGGTACAACTCAAATTAGGGTCAGCATATGTACCCACATCTCTGTTCAATGCATTCATTCCTGCTGCTAGATTCTAACATGGTTTCAGAGCACTAGGTCCGTACGACCGTTTTTTTTCGGGCCCACCTACCGTTGCGGTTACCACGCTACCCCACGTGCGCCTGCCTGCCTGCCTGCCTCGCCTTGTGACGTGCTGCGCTGCGCGCACTGTTCTGCAGCCCTCGCGCTGCCTACTGCTGCCCTAGGCCAGCGCGCCGTCCCTGCAGGCCCGTACGACCCGCGAGCCGCCCCTGCAAGCCCGTCAGGCCCGCTAGCCGTCCCTGCAGGCCCGTCAGGCCCGCGAGCCGCCCCTACAGGCCCGTCAGGCCAGAGCGCCGCCCCTGCAGGCCCGTCAGGCCCGCTAGCCGCCCCTGCAGGCCCGTCAGGCCAGAGCGCCGCCCCTGCAGGCCCGTCAGGCCCGCTAGCCGCCCCTGCAGGCCCGTCAGGCCCGCTAGCCGCCCCTGCAGGCCCGTCAGGCCCGCTAGCCGCCCCTGCAGGCCCGTCAGGCCCGCTAGCTGCCCCTGCAGGCCCGTCAGGCCAGCGAGCCGCCCCTGCAGGCCCGTCAGGCCAGGTCGCTGCCCCACGCGACGCGCCCTCTGCCCGCGCGTCGCGCTGCAGCCCCGCGCGTCGCGTCCGCAGCCCGCGCGTCGCACTGCAGCCCCGCGCGTCGCGTCCGCAGCCCGCGCGTCGCACTGCAGCCCCGCGCGTCGCGTCCGCTGCCCGCGCATCGCGCTGCAGCACTGCGCGTCGCGCCCGCTGCCTGCGCGTCGCGCTGCAGCCCCGTGCGTCGCGTTCGCTGCCCGCGCGTCGCGCTGCAGCCCTGCGCGCCACGTTTAGGGTTTAGCGCGTAGCGCAGTAGCCCCGCGCGTCGCGCCCGCAGCTCGCGCAGCGCGCTGCAGCCAGGCGCGCCGCGGCTGCCCCTGTTCCTCGCGGCTGCCCCTGGACGCCGCCCCTGCCTGACTGCCACCGTCGCTCCTGCAGCAGCTGCCACGGAGTGCCCTACTACAGTCGCGGCCCTGCCCTGCAGCAGCTGCCGCGGAGCCTCCTGCCGCCGTCGCGGCCCTGCCCTGCAGCAGCTGTCGCGGAGCCTTCTGCCGCAGTCGCGGCCTCACCCTGCAGCAGCTGCCGCGGAGCCTCCTGCCGCGGTCGCGGCCCCGCCCTGCAGCAGCTGCCGCGGAGCCTTCTGCCGCCGTTGCTGCCCCGCCCTGCAGCTGTCACGGCCCCGCCCTGCAGCACCTGTCGCGGACCTGCCCTACCGCCGACGCGGCCCTACTCTGCGGCCGCTGTTGCGGCCCCGCCGAGCGCCGGCCCTGCCTGCCACTGGTGAGCACCTACCTTGTTCGTGCGATGCCGCCTGCCTGCCTGCCTGCCTCGTGCCTGCCTGCCTGCCTGCCGACCTGCCTGCCTGCCTGCCTGCTGCGCCTGCCCTGCACGCGCTGCTGCTGCTACTACTGCTATTGCTATTGCTACTGCTACTGCTGCTACTGACAGTGGCCAGATGCAGCTCCAGCGACGTCCGCGTGAGTCCCTCACGCCCAAGCAGCTTAGTGAGTGGTACGCTAGTTGGGGTTGTAGGGGTGGCCGCGCTGCTACTGCTGCTACTGCTGCTACTGCTATTACTGCTGCTACTGCTGCTACTACTACTACTGCTGCTACTGGCGGTGGCCAGATGCAGCTCCAGCGACGTCCGAGCGAGTCTCGCACGCCCCAGCAGCTTCGTGAGTGGTACGCTAAGAGTAGAGGGTATCAGAGTACCGTTCGCTGCCCGTACGTCATTCGCACTGGTGCTCGGACTGGTCAGGCTTGCAGGACGCTCAGTCACACACAGTTCCGCTGCTTCGCCCGTCTGAGCGACGCCTGGCGTACCGAGTTTGGCGACGAGGCTGAGCTCCCCGACTGGGTGGAGCTGCTTGGGCAGAGGGTAGATATATTTGCTCTTGACTATGATGCTATTCTCACTGCCATGTATGCATTGCCTACTAGTGCTGACCGTGCCTGTTACCTGTGCGTACCGCCTGACCCAGGTATAGAGCCTGCTGCTCTAGGTGCTGGTGAGGCTGCTGCTCTAGGGGCTAGTGTGTCTCCTGCTCTAGGTACTGGTGAGGCTGCTGCTCCAGGTGCTAGTGAGTCTGCTCTCTCTGGTACTGCGCCTGCTGAGGCCTTGTACACCTTCACACTTGACTCTGGTGCTTCTCGCTCCTTCTTTCGCGACAGCACCACCCTCACGCCGCTCAGTCGGCCGGTTCCAGTCTCCCTGGAAGACCCCTCTGGGGGTCCAGTCCGTGCGACCTCCTCCACTGTCCTCCCTTGTCCTGCTGTCCCGTCCGGCACACTGTCGGGTCTTTACCTCCCCTCGTTCTCTACGAACTTGGTGGCGGGTTCTGCGCTCCAGGACGCGGGTGTTCACCAGTTCACCCCTGCCTACGAGCGTGTGACACACTGCACGTGTGCTCAGACGGGTCTTCACCTGGCTACCTTCACTCGGTAGCCGGGGTCGGGCCTGTACACACGGACCACTGAGTCCCCTCAGGTAGCTGCGTCTGCGTCTGCGTCTGCGTCTGCGTCGGGTCAGTTGTCGGCCCCCTGCTCGTGTCGCGCCTTGTCGCACCAGACCCTCCTTTGGCACCACCGCCTTGGTCACCCCTCGGTGCAGCGCCTTCGCAGCATGCACCGCCGTGTCCTTGTCTCTGGTCTTCCCAGGGTTCCCCCTCCCCTCCCACCCTCGCCTGCTCCTCCCTGTCTTCCCTGTGTCGAGGGGCGGCAGCGCGCCGCTCCTCACTCCTCCTCGTTCCCTCCCACAGAGGCTCCCCTGCAGACTCTCCACCTGGACGTGTGGGGCCCAGCCCGCGTCCGTGGACAGGGCCACGAGTGGTACTTCCTGCTGGTCGTCGACGACTACACGCGTTATTCCACGGTTTTCCCCTTGCGCACCAAGGGTGAGGTCCCTGATGTTTTGATCCCTTGGATCCGCGCTACTCGTCTCCAGCTCCGCGAGCGGTTTGGGACGGAGTTTCCCGTCCTGCGTCTGCACTCTGACAGAGGTGGTGAGTTCTCCTCCGACCTCTTGGCAGCCTTCTGTGAGGAGCACGGCATCACCCAGTCGTTCACGCTTCCGGCCTCTCCGCAGCAGAATGGGGTTGCTGAGCGCCGCATTGGCTTAGTCATGGAGGTCGCTCGTACCTCCATGATCCATACGGCTGCCCCCCATTTTCTGTGGCCGTTTGCGGTCCAGTACGCCGCGCATCAGCTCAACCTCTGGCCCCGTGTCTCCTTGCCGGAGACCTCGCCCACACTGCTGTGGACGGGGAAGGTTGGCGATGCGTCGCGTTTCCGGGTCTGGGGTGCTCGTGCCTTAGTCCGCGATACCACCGCGGACAAGCTCTCCGCCGGCGCTGTTCCCTGTGTCTTCCTTGGCTTTGTCCCTGACGCGCCTGGTTGGCAGTTTTACCACCCCACCTCGCGCCGTGTATTCCCCTCTTAGGACGTCACGTTCGACGAGTCGGTTCCCTTTTACCGTCTCTTCCCCTACCGCACTGCCCCTCTCCCCCCCCCCGCCGCTCTTCCTCGCTCCAGGTGCTCCCCAGGTAGACCCCCTCCCCACTCCCGGTCCTGCTCCTTCAAGTGTGTCTCAGGTAGACCCTCCTCTCTTGCCTGCGCCAGTTGAGGTCACTGGTGACTCAAGTCCTGCTGAGGGTGGTCCTGCTCGGGGTGCTGCTACTGGGGGTGCTGAGCCTTAGGGTGCGGAGCCTGGGGGTGCTGAGCCTAGGGGTGCTGAGCCTGGGAGTGCGGAGCCTGGAGGTGCAGAGCTTGGGGGTGCGGAGACTTGGGGTGCTGAGTCTGGGCGTGAGGAGTCTGGGGGTGCTGAGCCTGGGGGTACTGAGTCTGGGGGTGCTGCACCTGGGAGCGCTGAGGCGTCTGGTGAGCAGTCTCCCTGGGGCAGCTGTCTCCGTAGTCGCTCCGCTGGTACCTCGCCGCTGCACTCCCGTCGTCGTCTCCCTCTCTCCCCACAGCAGCTGCGTGAGTGGTACGTTGGCCGTCAGGGTCGCGCTGCTGGAGCTAGGGGCCCTGCTGCGAGAGGCGCTGGAGCCGGTGACTCTGCTACTAGAGTTGTTTCTGCTGGAGGTTCTGGAGCTACTGAGGGTGCTGGAGCTGGAGGTTCTGGGGCTGCTGCGGGTGATGGTGCTAGAGGTTCTGGAGCTGGAGGTTCTGGAGCTGCTAAGGGTACTGGCGCTAGAGGTCCTGGAGCTGCTGCAGGTGCTGGCGCTGAGGGTTCTGAGTCTGCTGTTGCGCGGTCTCCTTGGAGTAGCCGCCTTCGTCCACGTGTACCTCTCACCTCTCAGCAGCTGCACGACTGGTACGGTCGCCGTCAGGGTCGCGCTTCTGGAGCTCGGCGCTCTGCGGTTGGAGGTACTTCTGCTTCCGTCACTGGAGCTGGGAGTGGTGCTGGTCCCGGAGGTGCTCGTACTGGAGGTACTGGAGCTGCTAGGGCTGGAGGTGCTGAACCTGACGGTGCTACTGCTGGAGACCCTGGGTCTGGGGGTGCTGCTGCTGGTGACACTGAGGCTGGGGACCCTGGGACTGGAGGTGCTGGTTCTGAGGGTGCTGCTAATTGTGGAGCTGGTCCTGGAGGAGCTGACGTTGAGGGTCTGGTGCTCCTGGAGGTGCTGGAGCTGCTGGGGGTGCTGGAGCTGCTGGTGCTGGTGGCACTGCACAGCCGCGCCTGTTCTTTGCTCCGCCGTCTCCGTCGTCTCAGCCACCGTCTGACTCTGTACTTCGCCAGGTTCTTAGTCTCCCTTCGTCTACTGGTCTTCCGTTACAGCCTGGCTCACTGCTGCCTGCTCCTTCTCCTTACACTGAGCAGTCAGGGGGTCTTACTGAGCGTCGTGAGCCTGCGTCGCGTCCTGTCTCGCCTGTCCGTTCTGGTCGTTTCGGTCGTCGTGTTCCTCGTTCGCGTCAGCCGGTTGTCCCCGGCACCCACCTCGTAGTTCGTCGTCCTTCCTCTCCTCCGCAGCGTGTTCCCCTGCCGTCCCCTCCTGTGTCTTCTCTGCCTACCGTTCCTGAGCCTGAGTCTGACCGCGTTCGTGCTGCTAGCCCTACTGTCACACGTCTGCTAGCCATAGTTGTCACTGACCCGTCGTTTGAGTCTGCTGCTGCGTCTGCCTTAGTCGCTGAGCTTGTTGACTTTGCTGCTGCCTGTCGTCTAGACTACGCCGCTAGTCTTGTTGCTGAGTCTGAGTCGGTCTGTCCTCCGTTCGTCGGGGGTGAGTGTGCTCTTGGCACGGACGTCCTTGAGGACAGGCAGGAAGACCTTGAGTGTCTTGCAGCCGCTGCGCCTCATCTCGTGTCCATGCTGCTTGCCCCTGAGGGAGACCCGGATGCTCCAGACATCCCGACCCCGTGCTCTTACGCTGAGGCGATCGCGGGTGAGTACTCCTCTCAGTGGCAGACAGCCATGGACACAGAGATGGCATCCTGGAAGTCCACAGGCACCTACGTCGACGAGGTTCCCCCTCCTGGGGCGAACATCGTCAGTGGCATGTGGATTTTCAGGGTGAAGCGGCCGCCAGGTTCTCCGCCTGTCTTCAAGGCTCGTTACGTTGCTCGAGGTTTCAGTCAGCGAGAGGGAGTTGAATTCTTCCAGACCTTCTCCCCCACCCCGAAGATGACCACTCTTCGGGTGCTGCTGCACGTTGCCGCTCAGCGTGACTACGAGCTTCACTCTCTTGACTTCAGCACAGCTTTCTTACAGGGCAGCCTGCACGAGGAGATCTGGCTGCGCCGCCCTCCTGGCTTCACTGGGTCGTTCCCTCCTGGTACCCAGTGGAGCCTCCGGCGGCCGGTCTACGGTCTCCGCCAGGCGCCACGTGAGTGGCACGACACACTGAGGACGACACTTGCGGCTCTTGGGTTCGCGCCTTCTACTGCTGACCCGTCGCTGTTTCTGCGCACCGACACTTCGCTGCCGCCGTTCTACATCCTCGTGTACGTCGACGACTTGGTCTTTGCGACTGCGAACACTGAGGCTCTCGCCCTGGTGAAGTCGGAGCTGCAGAAGAGACACGCGTGCACAGACCTGGGTGAGCTGCGCAGCTACCTTGGCTTGCAGATCACCCGGGACAGAGCACGCCGCACCATCACACTGACTTAGTCACACATGGTGCAGCAGCTCCTTCAGCGCTTCGGCTTCACCTGGTCCTCGGCACAGCACACTCCTCTGGCTACAGGTCACTCGCTCTCAGCTCCACCTTTGGACGAGTCCGTAGAGCCGAGTGGTCCTTACCCAGAGCTAGTGGGCTGCCTCATCTACCTGATGACCTGCACTCGTCTTGACCTTGCGTACCCTCTGGGCCTTCTCGCTCGCTACGTGGCTCCTGGTAGGCACCGACCGGAGCACATGGCTGCTGCTAAGAGGGTACTGCGCTACTTGTGCAGTACATCGGGCATGGGGCTCGTGCTTGGAGGGCGGAGCCCAGTTGTCCTCACTGGGCACTCGGACGCTTCGTGGGTTGACGACCAGGCTACACAGCGGTCTTCACAGGGTTACACCTTCAGCCTTTGCTCTGGCTCTGTTTCTTGGCGGTCTACACGCTCGTCTTTTGTTCTCGGCTCCAGTTGTGAGGCTGAGATCTACGCGACAGCCATGGCTGCACAGGAGCTACGCTGGCTCACCTACCTGCTGACCGACCTGGGAGAGCGGCCTCGTTCTCTTCCAGTGCTGTACGTAGACAACAAGGCGGCCATTGCCTTGTGTCAGGAGCACAGACTGGAGCACAGAACGAAGCACATCGCTCTGCGTTACTTCCTCGCTCGAGAGTTGCAGCAGCGAGGTCAGCTTCGTCTTGCTCACGTGGCCATTCGGGCCAACACTGCTGATATATTCACCAAGGCACTTCCGTCTGGTGATCATCAGCGTTTCTGTACTTTGTTAGGCCCGGTGCCTACGTTTCCTCACTTGCTGTAGACCTTGTTTGTACTGTGATCTATATATATACCTGCTTGCTTGCTTTGCTAGGTAGAGATCACTGTGATGCTGTTGTTGCATATATACCTCTGCATGTGAACTGGCCTTGTGGCCCTTCGCTTGTGCTCAGTGTGTGTGGTGACGTTGTGATCCACCCTGAGCTTGCTTTGCTTCTCTTGACTGGTCTTGTGACCCCTTGCTCTCCCCCACTTTGCCTATGGGGGTGTGTCAAACTATGATAATGCTTGTGCTGTGTAGGCTGTAGTCGGGTAGCCCATAAGGGGTACAACCCAAATTAGGGTCAGCATATGTACCCACATCTCTGTTCAATGCATTCATTCCTGCTGCTAGATTCTAACACCTACAACCGCCGACTCCTCCTTTTTTCCTTTTATCATCAACGTTGCCCGTGGATCCGCGCACCCTATTGCGCGGTGGGCCTTCACAGTGTAAAATGATAACACCCCTACGAGTTCGTTGCCTTAACTTTAACTGTCTCAATACACCGGTCAAACGGAACGCTCTGAAACGCTGGCTTCCCACATCTTCTCCGCGCCCTGACATACTTATCTTAGTGGACACACGCCTCTCTAAAAACCTTCCTAGAGTATCTCTCCAACTCCGTCCGCACTCGTCGGTCCATGCCCCCACCCTCTATGCACTGAATGCCAACGGCCAACAATGTCCGCGACCCGGCGGCATCTCCATCCTATCCTTCAATAGAGCAATCTCTCTCACCTCGCCGCCGCCTTCCGCCGATGGTCGCCTTCTCTCCGTACACGTCAATTTCCTGCATGAGCAACTGCGCCTCAGCACTATCTACGCGCCGAGACCTGTCATTGACCGCCGGATCTGGTGGAGATCCATCCTGACTCCCGCTCTGGAACAGCCCACTGCAGCTGTAGCTACCGTCCTCGCCGGCGACTTTAACTCTGTCATCTGCAGTTCAGATCGCAACCGCCCGCTGCTTAGCCATGAACTAAGCGAGGCTTCTATGGTGTCCAGCCTCCTGTTGACGCACGCCCTGTCCGACGCGTATCGCTCACTCCACCCTAGCGAACCCGTGTTCTCCTACTTCGGTCGCCGGGTCAGTGCCGGTGCTGCCCTGCCACCTGCCTCTAGACTGGACCGTATCTACATCTCCAGTGCATTCCTCCCTCGGATCTCCGACTCTACCTACCTCTGGACCCCTAACGACGTGTCTGACCACTCCTTCGCCCCCCTCTGCACCCTCACTTTTGACAACCCAGCCATGGCACCACGTCCTTGGCGTTTCAGCTCTTCTCTCCTCCGCCGTCCCCAAGTTGATGCTATACTCAACTCTCAACTCCCCTCCTTGCCGTCACGCATTTCTCCCGAATCATGGGACTCCTGGAAACTTGCCCTCACCCTTAGCCTTAAACGCTTCTCGAACGAAGAACGTAAACGGGTCACCGGTACCACCGACCACCTCGTCGGACTCATCAGCCATCTCCAACTCAAATCTGCTCTCTCTCCTCTAAATCACGAGGAGACCATGCAACTTGTCAAAGCCCGACTCCAGCTCACAAGATATGAGACCTCTAAAACCGCTGAACTCGCTCTAAAAGCAAAGCTCAAAGTCGAGGGTCACAGGGAGATGGGAATCTCCTCGCTGCTCGCAGGACTCAACTCCCGTATCAAGGACTCATTAATCGCCTCGCTCACTCTCCCGGACGGACGAATCACATCCGATCTTCGAGCCATGACCGCTGAATGTACCAAATTCTTCCAGTCCCTCTACAGCGGGACGTGCCCGGACGTTTCAAACCCGGCCTTCTGGGCACATATTCCCCCCTCGTCTCTCCCCCCTCGTCTCCTTAAAACCAGGGTCTCAAGTAAGAGATTCTGCCATCAACTGCAAAACATTTGAGACTGAGTTACCTTGTTTTTCTAGGCGAGGCGGACTGGTTGGCTAGGGAAGTTGGCGTGCGACACTCCCCCACTTTTGCCTCAGCACCAATTGCAAAACAAATTTCAGGTACATGAGACTTTCGACAACTCTTGACATTTCACTGGCACTCTAGCTTCGGCTCCGAACCTGTTTCCATACCTAGAAGGTTTGGAACACAGCAAACGATTTTGTTCCATTCGCATCCCTCGCTGCACCCCTTTTCGTTTTTCCAACCTCGTCAACCAATGGGAAACAGGGGTTTCCTATCAACTGCAAAACAAATGATCTACGGGGGACCCTGGTTTTAACCTCCTGCAAGCGCCCTTTTCACTCCTGGAAATTAGCAGAGCGCTCGGACAACTCTCTTACGGTAAAAAACTTGGACCAGATGGCATTCCGGGTGAGCTGTTCCGACAACATAAGACCCGCTTTGCCCCAACCTTCCTTTCTCTCTTCTCCTCACCTCTCATCTCCGCAGCCCTCCCGCCGTCAATGCTCTTAGGCCGTACAATCCTGATCCCCAAAAGGGGTAACTCTACTTCTGCTGAAAACCTCTGACCCATTACCCTTATGAACTCGGATTACAAGGTTCTCTTTTTTCATTGCCCCAGAACAAATCATCCTCGCTGGCCCCATCCCCATTCGCACCCCTCAAGAGGCAGAACGTATCCTTGGCATCTACGTCGAGCGCGCACAACCAGGCAACACCACTTGGACCACGACCCTCTCCCGCATTCAGCGCACGGCGAAATGCCTTGCCGTCCTTCGTGCCACTACTACTTGCCGCAAGTCTCTTGCGTCGATTTTCTTAAGTTCTATTCTCTCCTTCCCTGGGCGCTTTCAGCCCCCTTCCCCCGACACTACTAAACGCCTGGACGTCTTGTTCGGAAACTTTCTCTCCTCCTCTCGTTTCAAAGAACACGGTCTCGCGGTTCGCCTCATTCCTCATCGTCTCCTGTATAACTCCACTCGTGACGGTGGCCTTGGTGCGACCGCCCCGTCTACTCAGATCCGAACACTTGCCACGCAACGCGCGCTACGCCGCTTTGGTGTCTCACCTTCAGAGGAAGTTGCGAGAGCTGCTGTCTGCCTCTCTTTCGGCACCCACTGCTTCTTGCCTCACCCTGCCATCCTCCAATCTGTCTCTCTCCTTATAGAAGTCCCTAGCCGTGCACTTGCAGAACTCCACGCATTGATAGAGACTATCCCAGTGGTCTCCCCTCCTCGGCTTGAACCTATGTGCATTCTGACGGAGCCCACCGCTTTCAATCGCTTCATTCTGAAATGAAACGGGAAGCCTTTTGGAACCCTTCCACGTGAACGATTTCTCCTTTCCATGCAGGTCCGCGTCGGTGAATTGGTCTCCAATACCTTTTTCTCACTTGGTCTGGTCAGTTTTAAACATTTCACTTCTTCGGTTCCCCTCGCCAACTCCTCCTCGGGACGAAGAGTCTGGCGAGAACTCATTCGTGCCATTCCCAAGCCCTGGTGGTCAGCCCTCGCTCTCCGCCTCCCCCCTCGGCAGCTCCAGGGGAGTGGTTCGTGCCCTCGCAGGACTCTGACGCTTCCCCCACCCTTGCCCTCCAAGTTATAGCCTTCTCCCCTTCGTCGTCGCTTTCAGCCTCCCTCCACCGTGTCCTCCCCAACCGGCTCATTGAACGTTCATCGATCGGAATTGGCACCTACCGTATCGGTGATCACTCTGCAGTGCATGTCGACGGGTCCTGGCTTGGAGGCCCCTTCTTTACAGGTGCAGGGCTCAGCGCGCGGCTCGACATCCTCCAGGATGGTTGCCCTAGTGTAGCTGACCTTCGTCGCCGCCTCTATACCAAGCGTCCTTGTCAAAGAGAAAGGCCCCGCCCTCGCTTGGGCGCAGCCGATCTCGCCGTCGACGGGAAGTTTTCGACGGTTTGGTAGAAGAAGTGGGCTTCTGCAGTTTGACGGAAGTTTCGGTCGAGCAGGCTCTGCTCGACAGAATCTGGTCGACGAGCTCTGCGCGACGAGCTCTGGTCGACGATCTCTGCGCGATGAGCTCTCGTCGAAGAGCACTAGTCGACGACCCTGGTCGAGGAACTCTGGTCGAAGCGTTCGGGTCGAGGAGCTCTGCTCGGCGAACGTTGTTCGGCCGATCGATGCCGAACTCATCGATCGAAGTTGCAGAGTTCTGCGAAACTCTGCGGAGGCGTGCAAACTTTCGCCCAGGAGATTTTGACGAAGTTCTACCTGCGGAACGTCATCACGTGGTCAACGGTGCGCACCTGGCAAAACCGACGACACGTTTTTTACCCGGCACCTGCGCAATGTGCCTGACGGCGAAACCGCCAACCTGCACCTACTTGGTAGGTGCGCACATCTGCGCAGATAGACAACCTGCGACTGCAGAACGTTACCTGCGACTGCAGATAGTCGCCTGCGACTGCAGTGCTGGCAGAACGTGCGCGGTGCAACGCTGGCAGATTACTCTGCTGCAGCGTTGGCAAGCCGCTCTTTTGCTGCGCTGGCAGATGTCCCCCTTGCTAGGTGTTGCATGCCATTCTAGTTCCTTTTGTTCTGCATGCCTCAATTGTACTATCAACTTTTCATTGCAAGTTGTTCTTTCAACTTCCTTGGTGGAAACTCTTGCAAAACTTCTCTGTGAACACAGCAAGCAGTAAGAACGTTAGTACAACGCTACGATAACTCGCACAACTCCGTGCCCTCCACCGTAGTCCACTCCCGTGGTGTAGTGACTCTCCGCATGGTGCGGTGAGCGTGGACGGCCCCGTGTTAGAACCTTCAGATAAGCCGACTTCTGCGTTCATTACCTAAGTTGTTGTTAGGCCGACAGCCGTCTTAGTCGCCATGGTCGACCCCGTGGTCGAAGCAGGTGTAGAAGAAACCCTGGAGGCGAGAGAGGCTGGTGTTCGGGCACGCCACGAGGCTGGCGGGTACGGCGAGGCGGACTTGGAGATTCTGCTCCTTGGAACTCGTGCGCAGTGGGCGCATGAGCATCCCCCTCCCCGTGCAGAAGCGGACGGTGCGTCCGCCTCTCCCCGACCCGTGCACAACGAAGGCGATGGCGGAAATGTTGTCGGCGGTGGAAGCACGAGGGTTCGCGGAGTGATACGGCCCGTCGATGTCAGCGTTGGCGGAATGCAGGCGCAAGTGCTGCGATCGTCTGCAACTGGAGGCAGCTCGAACGGCAACATTGACGGTCGACGTCAATCTCCTCTGCAGAGTGGAGTCAGGCCGACTTCGGCGACTCATGCGTCGGCTGGTCGAGATGGAGGCATTGCGCCGGCATACGGATATTTTAAATTTTCGCCGGACAAGATCGTTGTGCCACAGCCGCTCGAAGGTCGACACGACTTGATCACGTGGAATGAATCCATTGAGCCTCAGCTGGAGATCGCCGGATTGAAGAGGTTCGTCGACGGCAATGTTGAGATGCCGGACGCAGACGACTCTGAACTCTGGTCGGAATTTCGTGCTGCTCATCTAGTGACATTCATGGTCATCTCGAGGTGTTGTTCGCCTCTTGTGTAGGTCGCATTGAAGTCGTGCAGACAACGGGTGGATGCTGGCTACCAAGCATGGCAGTACATCATGCGCACCTACAAAGCGACCGACGACCTCTACATCAGCCAACTGGAGAAGCAATTGGCCACCATTCGCATGGGCGAGCAGGAATCGGCGACCGAGTACTGCAATCGAGCGCGGCAAATTTTGGCCGACATGCGAATGGCTGGCTTCGAGTAATCGGTGGCATTGTATGTCACGCATGTCATCAACGGCCTCCCTTCAAGCTACAAACTGATGCGCCGGATGCTGTTCATTCCTGGCGCGCGCGAGACTCTGAACGAGGATTCGCTCTCGAGTCACATCATCCAGGATGATTTCATGTAGGAGTTTGAGCGGTCCTCAGAGCTCCTTCCGCAGGCCAACTACGTCGCCCCGGCGAAGTAGGGACGCCAACAGGGGCAGAATGGGAAGTCTGGCGGAGGCGGTGGCTGGAAGTCGTCGAACGCGAAATCGACGGAGGGCGCCGACCGCGGAAAGTCGGCGAAGGGAGGTGACCACAGAGGCGGTGGCTCGCGCCGAGAAGGACGACGCTGCTACATCTGCGATGCGCCCGACCACCTCTCCTACGACTGCCCCGATCGCGAGAACTCTGACGACGATGACCACGAGGAAAGTCGCGGAAAGTCCGACGGCGGTCGTCGACGTCGGGACAACAGGCCGCGCAAAGAGAAGCAGACGTTGAAGACATCTTCGACTAAGGATGCGGACTCCTTGGGCGACAACGCTCGTGGCGAAGAGGCTTCGTGTTCGATGGTCAGCGTGGTTGAGCCGACGATCTCGCTGGCGCTGGAGGTTGGCGAAGACTTCAAGGCGGTCGCTGCTGCTGTGCAGGCAAACCCGACCGTTGTGCTACTCGACAGCGGCGGCTCCCACCATTTGATAGGGACGAAGGAGGCCTTCGTCGTCATGCAGCCGAGCGGAGACGTGCGCCACGTCCGCGGCTTCAACGGGGCACTTCAGAGCGTCGAAGGCAGAGGCACCGTTGTTCTGCAAGGGGAGGCTGGGAGGCAGGTCCTCGTCCCCGACGTACTCTACGTTCCGGGTGTGCACGCAAACTTGCTCTCCGCTGGCCAGCTCAAGGAGAACGGCGTGAAGCTACAAGACGATGGCGGAGAGATGCTGCTGGTGTCTTCTGCCGGCGATGTCCTTGGTCGAGCACGCTACTCCGGCAGAGTACTCTGCACCGACCTGCGCCCCTGCTCGACGAAGTTTGCGACAACTTCGACGGAGGTTGTGGCTCTACGAACGATCGCGTCTGCGACGAAGTTGACCCCGGACATGTTGCACGCACGGCTTGCGCACGTTGGCGTCGACACGATCAAGAGCTCGGCGAAGCATGAGGTCGCCGCTGGTCTGGACATCAAGACGTCGACCGCAGCTGATGTGCCGTGTACCTCCTGCGTTGGTGGCAAGCTTGCACGTCACACCTTCCCCGACCAAGAATCGGATGCCAAGAACGCGCTCGATGTGGTGCACATCGACCTCTGCGGACCGTTTAGGGTGGCCGCCAAAGATGGCAGCCTCTACTTTCTTTTGTTGAAAGATAGGAAGACTCGCTACGTGTGGGTGAGGCCGATCGCAAAGAAAAGCGACGTGCTGGTCGTCTTCGACAAATGGCTGAAGGAGGTGGAGCGGCAGACGTCGAAGACGGTGAAGAAGTTGCGTTCGGACCGCGGAGGGCAGTTCCTCGGTCGCGCCTTCACCGACCTCGTCGAGGACAAGGGAATCCTCCAAAATCTGACGTGCCCCTACACTCCGCAGCAGAACGGGATGGCCGAGCGGGAGATGTGCACGGTGGTCGAGGCCGTGCGTACGATGCTTCTACACATGGGCGTTAAGCACCACTGGTGGCACCTCGCTCTGCGACAGGCCGTCTGGGTGCGCAACTGCCTCGAGCAGGCTTCTCTGCCAATGGGGACGACGCCGCACGAGCTGCTGTTTGGGACGAAGCCAGATTTGACATTGGCGCGGGTTTGGGGCTGCATGGTGCAGTTCATGGTCCCCGAGCAGCAGCGCGGCGGGAAGCTGGCGCCGAAGGCTCGTTGGGGTCTCCACCTGGGCGTGTCGCTGGTTAGCAAGGGCTGGGAGGTGCTCGACTTGACGGACAACAAAATCGTCACAACGGTCGAAGCGATCTTCTACGAGACCTTGTCGCTGGAGATGTGGAAGGTAGAGTCTGGGCCGGCATCGACGAGGACGCCGTCTGCCCCGCCGCCGGATTCCTCCTCGGAGCTGCCTCCTCTGCTCGCCGTCGTTGACGAGCCTGATGATGAGGACGTAGTGAAAGTCCCGCTCCCTCCTCCTGTTGTGTCCTCGTCGGCCGCCGGGGATGAGGGGAGACTTGGTGCGTCGCCTGCGGCGCCGACCGGTTTCATCGCCAGTGGCCGACGTGACGGCGAGAAGGTCGGCGACGGGAAGCGGCAGACGACAGGGGAGCTGTCAGCGTCGAAGCCGACTGCAGTGAAGCTGCTGCCAGTGGCGCCAAAGCAGCCTGCAAAGAAGCCGCTGGCAGAGGCGCCACCTTCAGGGGAGTCGTTGGCAGAGCAGCCGATCCTGGGGGAGCAGTTGGTAGAGGAGCTGCCGACAGGGAAGCAGTTCGACGATGATTCGTCGAGCGACGATGTTGTGGAAGTCGTCGGCGCGGGCGGTGGCGGAGAAGGGGAGCAGTCCGAAGACGACGACGTGGTAGAGGTCGCTGTCGAGAAGGAAAAACTGTGCCGTTCTACCCGCCCTAACATCGGCAAGCCGCCGGAGAAGCTGAGCTACCACGCTTGTCTGCCGCCGACGGCTTACAGCACTCTGCTCGACGACGCAGAGGACGATATCGATCTGCCCGAGCTCGACCCCGATATGCACGCCGATCCAGAGCATCCCTGGGATATCGCCAACATGACGGTGAAGGAGGCGTTGGCGAGCTGTGTGAAAATGAACGAGGAATGAAAAGACTAAGGGAAAGTTGGGTACAAGTACAAACCCTAGAAAGCAGTACCCCATATGTGCTACCCCACTATAGCCTGCAGCAGCTAAGTCATATAAATCTGACACACCCCCATAGGCAAAGTGGGGGAGGACAAGGGGTCACAAGACCAGTCAAGCAAAGCAAAGCAAGCTCAGGGTGGATCACAACGTCACCACACATTCCGAGCACAAGTTCAAGGCCACAAGGCCAGTTCACATGCAGGATTACATATATATATAAGGCTAAACAAGCAAGAGCAGGTGTATATATATATGTAACAGTACAAACAAGGTCAAGGGGTGAGCAAGTGAGGCAAGGTGGGCACAAGACCCAGCTGAGTACAGAAGCGCTGATGATCACAAGGCGCAAGTGCCTTGGTGAAGATATCAGCAGTGTTGGCCTGAGAGGCCACGTACGCAAGGCGTAGCTGACCACGCTGCTGTAGCTCACGAGCAAGGAAGTAGCGAAGAGCAATGTGCTTCGTTCTGTGCTCCAGTCTCTGCTCCCGACACAAGGCCAGCATGGCCTTGTTGTCTACGTACAGCACTGGAGGAGAACGAGGCGGCTCTCCGAGGTCAGTCAGCAGGTAGGTGAGCCAGCGAAGCTCCTGTGCAGCCATGGCCCCTGCGTAGATCTCAGCCTCACAACTGGAGCCGAGAACAGAAGACGAGCGGGTAGCCCGCCACGAGACAGAGCCGGAACCAAGGCTGAAGGTGTAACCCTGTGACGACCGCTGCGTAGCCTGGTCGTCAGCCCAAGAAGCGTCTGCGTGCCCAGTGAGGACCACTGGACTCTGCCCTCCAAGCACAAGCCCCATGCCCGACGTACTGCACAAGTAGCGCAACACCCTCTTCGCTGCAGCCATGTGCTCCGGTCTGTGTCTCCCAGGAGCAACATAGCGTGCAAGAATGCTAAGAGGGTATGCAAGGTCAGGTCGAGTGCAGGTCATCAGGTACATGAGGCAGCCAACAAGCTCTGAGTACGGGCCACTCGACTCTACGGACTCATCCGAAGGCAGAGCTGAGAGCGAGTGGCGAGTAGGCAGAGGAGTGGCCTGAGGCGAGGAGTACGTGAAGCCGAAGCGCTGAAGGACCTGCTGCACCATGTGTGACTGAGTCAGGGTAATGGTGCGGCGTGCTCTGTCCCGGGTGATCTGCAAGCCAAGGTAGCTGCGCAGTTCACCCAGGTCTGTGCACGTGTGTCTCTTCTGCAGCTCGGACTTCACGTGGGCGAGTCCAGCAGTGTCAGCTGTGGCAAAGACCAAGTCCTCGACGTACACGAGGATGTAGAACGGTGGCAAAGAAGTGTCGGTGCGCAGAAACAGCGACGAGTCGGCAGTAGAGGGAGCAAACCCAAGAGCCGCAAGCGTAGTCCTCAGTGTGTCGTGCCACTCACGCGGTGCCTGGCGGAGACCGTAGACTGGCCGCCGGAGGCTCCACTGGGTGCCAGGAGGAAAAGTCCCAGTGAAGCCAAGTGGGCGGCGCAGCCAGATCTCCTCGTGCAGGCTGCCCTGCAAGAAAGCAGTGCTGAAGTCAAGAGAGTGTAGCTCGTAGTCACGGTGAGCAGCTATGTGCAGCAGTACCCGAAGAGTGGTCATCTTCGGGGTGGGAGAGAAGGTCTGAAAGTAGTCAACTCCCTGCCGCTGACTGAAGCCACGAGCCACGTAACGCGCCTTGAAGACAGGCGGAGAACCCGGCGGCCGCTTCACCCTGAAAATCCACATGCCACTGACGATGTTCGCCCCAGGCGGGGAAACCTCGTCAACGTAGGTGCCTGTGGACTTCCAGGAAGCCATCTCTGCGTCCATAGCTGCCTGCCACTGAGAGGAGTAGGGACCCTCTATCGCCTCCGCGTAAGAGCGCGGAGTCGGGATGTCAAGTGCATCCGGGTCTCCCTCAGGGGTAAGCAGTACGGACACGAGATGAGGTGAAGCAGCAGCCAAACACTGGAACTCCTCCTGTCTGTCCTCAAGGACGTCCGTGCCAAGGGCACACTCACCCCCGACGGACGGAGGACAGACAGACTCAGACGCAGCAACAAGACTAGAAGCGTAGTCTAGACGACAGCGAGCAGCAAAGTCGACGAGCTCAGCAACTAGGGCAGACGCAGCAGTGGACTCAAAGGAAGGGTCAGTGACAACAGTAGCAAGGAGACGCGTGACAGTCGGACTGGCAGCACGAAGGGAGTCCGACTCCGGGTCAGCAAGAGCAGGAAGAGAGGACTCAGGAGGAGAAGGCAAAGGGGCACGCAGAGGAGCAGTGGACGGACGGAGAGCCATCCGATGCGTGCCGGGCACAGGGGGAGGACGCTGACGCGAACCACGACCACTAGCGCGAGCAGCACGGACAGGCGACGCAGGACGAGACGCAGGCTCACGACGCTCAGCAAGACCTCCAGTAGGACCAGTGTAGGGAGAAGGAGCAGGCAGTGGGGAGGCCGGCTGTAACTGTAACTGTGACGGGACAGGCTGTGGACACTCTAAGGGAGGAGGAGGACCAGTAGAAGGCGGGAGACCAAGAACCTGCTCAAGAAGCGGAACGAAGTACGGCCGAGGCCGTGCAGCGACTCCAGACACAGCAGGGACAGCACCAGTACCCCCAGTGGTAGCACCAACGCCAGCAGCACCTCCAGCTCCAGTACCCCCAGCAGCTCCAGTAGCTCCAGGACCTCCAGCAGCACCAGTAGCACCCCCAGCAGGACCGCCTCCAGTACCGCCAGCAGTACCCTCAGCGCCAACACCCTCAGCAGCTCCAGCTCCAGTAGTACCCGCAGGCCCAGCAGCTCCAGTACTCCCAGTACGAGCACCTCCGGGACCCGTGGCACCAGCACCCTCAGCAGCCGAAGAACCTCCAGCTCCAGCAGCACGCCTCCAGCGCCGGGCAAACCACTCACGCACCTCCTGTGGAGAGAGTGGCTCCCGTCGAGACGGAGCACCCAGAGAACCTCCAGGCCCAGCACCGCCAGACGCCACACGAGCAGGCCCAGCTCCCTCAGGCTCCGCACCCCCAGGCTCAGCACCTCCAGGCGTAGCACCCCCAGGCTCAGCACCCCCAGTCGTAGCACCCCCAGGCTCAGCACCCTCAGACTCAGCACCCCCAGGCTCAGCACCCCCAGTCGTAGCACCCTCAGGCTCAGCACCCCCAGGCTCAGCACCCCCAGGCGTAGCACCCACACGCTCAGCACCCCCAGAGTCAGCACCCCCAGGCTCAGCACCCCCAGAGTCAGCACCCCCAGGCTCAGCACCCCCAGCAGCACCAGAGTCACCAGCGACCTCCACAGGCTCGACTGCGTCTACCTGGGACACACCTGAAGGGGCAGGACCCTGAGGGGGAAGGGGGTCTACCGGGGGGGGACCTGGCACAAGGAAGAGCGGAGGCGGGGGGAGGGACGGAGTGCGGTAGGGGAAGAGACGGTAGTAGGGGACCGACTTGTCAAACGTGACGTCCTGGGAGGACAGAACACGGCGAGAGGTGGGGTGGTAGAACTGCCACCCTGGCGCGTCAGGGGGGAAGCCAAGGAAGACGCAGGGAGCAGCACGAGGGGACAGCTTGTCCGCAGACAAGTCGCGGACAAACGCCCGAGATCCCCAGACACGGAACGCAGACGCATCGCCAACCTTCCCCGTCCACAGCAAAGCTGGGGAGGTCTCCGGCATGGAGACTCTGGGCTGAAGGTTGATCTGATGCGCCGCGTACCGAACCGCAAACGGCCACAGAAAATGGGGGGGCAGCCGCATGCATCATGGACGTACGGGCGACGTCCATGACCATGCCAATGCGGCGCTCAGCAATCCCATTTTTCTGTGGAGAGTCCGGAAGCGTGAAGGTCTGGCGGATGCCTCGTGCACGACAGTAGGCTCGCAGAAGGCCAGAGGAGAACTCTCCGCCTCTGTCAGAGTGCAGACGCAGAACAGGAAAGTCCGAGCCGAAACTCTCTCTGAGCTGGAGACGAGCTGCGCGGATCCAGTCGATCAACACCTCAGTGACATCACCCTTGCTGCGCAAGGGGAAGACTGTGGTGTAACGCGAGTAGTCGTCAACCACACCAGCAGGAAGTAGCGCTCGTGACCCTGTCCACGGACGCGGGCCGGGCCCCACACGTCCATGTGAAGCGTCTGCAGCGGGGCCTCTGTCGGAGGAAACTGGGAGGAGTGAGGGGCAGCACGCTGCCGCCCCTCGACACAGGGGACGCAGGTAGGGGCAGGCCCCGGAGGAAGGGGAGGGAGGGACCGGGGAAGACCAGAGACAAGGACACGGGAGGCCATGCCTCGGAGACGAGGCAGGGAGGGGTGACCAAGGCGGTGGTGCCAGAGGAGAGTCTCGTGAGACAGGAGGCGACACGAGCAGGGGGCAGACTCAGGACCAGACCTGGACGCTGCAGCAAACACCTGACCCGACGCAGCTGCCTGACCAGACGCAGTGACTGGAGGAGACTCAGTGGTCAGTGTGTACAGGCTCGACCCCGGCCGACGTGTAAACGTGGCCAAGTGTCGGCCCGTCCGAGCGTCCGTGCAGTGGGTCACACGCTGGCTCGCAGGAGTGAACTGGTGAACCCCCGCATCCTGTAGGTCAGCACCACTCACCAAGTTCGTAGAGAACGAGGGGAGGTAAAGACCAGACAGGGTGCCAGAGGGGGCCGCCGGACACGGGAGGACAGTGGAGAAGTGAGCAAGGACAGGACCCCCAGAGGGGTCTGCCAGAGAGACTGCAACTGGCCGACCTATGCAGCGTGAGTGTGGTGCGGTCTCGAAAGAAGGAGCGAGAAGCCCCCGAGTCAAGAGTGAAGGTGTGGGAGGCCGGAGCCGACGCAGTGCCTGAGAGAGCAGACTCACCAGCACCTGAGGAAGCAGACGCACTGGCACCTAGAGCAGCAGCCTCGCTAGCACCTAGAGCAGCAGCCTCACCAGTACCTAGAGCAGCAGTCCCAATGCCCGGGTCGGGCGGAAAACACCAGTAACAGTCACCCTCATCACTAATAGTCACAGCAAGAATAGCATCAAAGTCAAGGTCAAAGATAGCTACTCTCGCCCTAGACAGCTCGCCCCAGCGAGGGATCTCAGTGGCCTCAGGGAACTGGTGACGCCAAGTGTCCGTCAGGCGGCCAAAGCAGCGCTGGGTGGAGTGCGCACCCCCACACGGCTCACCCGCGCGGTCGCCGGTGAGTAGGACGTAGGTGCACGGACCAGTACCCCCACCCCGCTGGCGTGCAGCGTACCACTCACGAAGCTGCTGAGGGGGGGGGATCTCACGAGTGCGCTGCTGCTGCTGCTGCTGCTGCTGCTGCTGCTGGCGCTGACCACCACCGGAGCCGACCCTCTGCGCAGCGCCACCCCGACCAGCTCCACCTCCTCCGCCGCCGCCTCCTCCACCGCCGCCACCTCCGCCACCTCCGCTCCCACCGCCACCGCCGCCGCCGCCTCCGCCTCCACTGCCGCCACCGACGCCCCCACCCCCGCCACCACCCCCACCGCCACCCCCACCCCCTCCGCCGCGTCCACCGCCGCCTCCACCGCCCCCGCTAGCTCCTCCAGCGCCCCTGCCCCCCTTGCCCTTGCCAGTGCGGCGTCTCCCGCTAGGGGCAGACGCCGCACCGACCGACTCAAGACCAACGAGGTCGGCCGCAGCAGCAGAGGCAACAGAGGGCAAGAGAGGAGAGGGGGAGCACCCCTCAAAGACAGGGGCACGAGGGTCACCACGAGAGGCTCCTACAGCGACTATGCTCTTCTCTGCTGCTAGGAGGCGCTCCTCGAGGAGGTCAACGGTGAGGGTGGTGGGGCAAACAGAGAGAAAGTGGTCCCTGACCGGGCGAAGGGTGTCAGGGAGCCGGGTGACTACGTAGTAGAGGGTGATGTACATAGGGGGGGGGTTCTTGGCGCAGAACTCAGGAGGAAGGGCAGCGCGGTAGCGAGTGTCACTAGTGCGCAGGTGCGTAATGAGGTCAGCGACTGTGGGAAAAGCGGCGAGGTCAGGGAAGAGGTACGGCAGGATGAGGCGGCTAAGTGCAGCAGTGGCAGGGGAAGAGTAGCGTGCAACTACAGCGTCGTACAAGGTCTTAGCACTCTTGTACTGACTAAAGTGTGCACGCTCAGCGGTAGGCAAGTGGCGGCGCACAGCAAGACGGGCAGCAGCGTCGCGTGTGGCCCACTGTGAGCGAACAGTGGCGTCAGCATCAGCAGCAGGGGCAGAAGAGGCACCAGAAGTGAGGTCAAAGAGAGAGAGACCGTCTGCCCTGTCGCACTGTAGGAAAAGCTGCAGGTCATCTACCCAGACGTCAAAGTCAATGGCCCGACCCTCAGCGTCAAAAGCGAGGACACTGTGGGTAGCCATGACAGCAGTAGACTAGCAGCTGGAGCAGTAGGGTAAGGGCAGCGCAGTGGTAGAGGTGCCGCTCTTACCGGACAGGGCGGCTCGGGCGGCTCGGCAGCTCGGCGGCTCGGCAGCAACTGCAGCTCGGCGGCTCGGCGACTCGGCGGCTCGGGCGGCTCGGGCGGCTCGGCGGCACGGCGGCTCGGCAGCAACTGGAGCTCGGCGGCTCGCCGACTCGGCGGCTCGGGCGGCTCAGGTGGCTCGGCGGCTCGGGCGGCACGGGTGGCTCGGGCGGCTCGGCAGCAGCGGCGGCTCGGTAGATCGGCGGCTCAGCGGCGCCGGCGGCTCGGTGGTGACGGCGGGGCCGCTGAGGCGGCGCGACGGGGCCGTGAGAGGGGAGCGCGACTCGGGCAGAGGCTGAGCGCGCTCCGGGCAGGAAAAAAAATAAGTTGGTGGGCCCTAGGAACAGTTCCCACAGGGGAACCTGCTCTATACCATGTGAAAATGAACGAGGAATGAAAAGACTAAGGGAAAGTTGGGTACAAGTACAAACCCTAGAAAGCTGTACCCCATATGTGCTACCCCACTATAGCCTACAGCAGCTAAGTCATATAAATCTGACAAGCTGGAAAGGCAAGGCGGTGAAAGCGGCCATGGACGAGGAGATCAAGAGTCTCATCTCCAACGGAACGTGGGAGCTGGTCGAGCGTCCGCACGGTGTCAACGTGATGAAGAATCTTTGGGTACTCACGATGAAGTACCACGTCGACGACACGGTCGCCCGCGAGAAGGCGCGTTTGGTGGTGAAGGGCTTCACGCAGATCTATGGCGCAGATTACGATGAGACGTACGCGCCGGTGGGGAGCTACGTAACTCTGCGGATCTTCCTGAGCATTGTAGCAGTCCTCGACCTGCACCTGATGCAGCTCGACATGAAAAATGTGTTTCTGTAGAGCAAGCTGGATCGCGTCCTCTACATGTACCAGCCCGACTACTTCAACGACGGAACCGGCCGCGTCTGCACGCTGCTGAAGAGCTTGTACGGCCTGAAGCAGAGTCCGCTGCTGTGGTACTCTGCGCTCGACGCGGTGCTGATCGACGCCGGTTGGAGCAAGAGCCAGGTAGACGAAGCGCTCTACTTCAAGGTCGGCGACGACGGAATGGCGTGCTGGGTGCTCGTCTACGTCGACGACCTGCTCGCCGCAAGCAGCAGCACTGCCATGCTGAAGGAGCTGAAGGAGCTGCTGCAGGCCGCATTTGAGCTTCGCGAAATCAGCACGGTCGAGAAGTATCTCGGGCTGGAAATCGTGCGCGACCGTCCTGCGCGGAAGCAGTGGCTCCATCAGCAAGTCTACGTCGACAAACTGCGTCGCCGTTTCATCGACGAGGAGCAGACCGGACGAGTGCCGAAGACGCCGGTCTCCGTCGACGCCTACGCAGAGCTGGTGTTCGGCGACGAGGAGTTTTAGTCGCGCGAGGAAGCAGAGTATCGGCAGAAGGTCGGCTCGCTGCAGTTCGCGGCCACCACGACGAGGCCCGATATTGCGTTCGCTTGCAGCAAGCTCGGATCCGGCCTGACGGTGCGGAGCGACAACCACTGGCGTGAGGTCGATCGCTGTCTGCACTACCTCGCTGAAACTCGTGACGCCACTCTAGAGTTCGGCGGCGGACCAGAGTCGCTGTGTCTGGTCGGCTATGCAGATGCTGACGACGCTGGCGACAAGCAGAATCGGACGAGCACGGGCGGCCACGTTTTCATCTTCGGAGGAGCCGCAGTCTCTTGGTCGAGCCAGCGCATCAAGTGCGCGACGCTTTCCTCGACCGAATCAGAGTACGCCGCAGCTACCGAAGCCGGCAAGGAGGCTCGCCGTCTGCGCTTCCTCCTTGCAGAGTTCCGACTGCTCGACCCAAGAAAGCCGACTGTTCTGCACGTGGACAATCAGTCTGCAATCACTGTCGCAGAGGGCTTGGGGCTCAAGGGCAACCTCAAGCACATGGAGCGACGCTATGCCTGGCTGCAGCAGATGGTGAAGCGCGGGAAGATTGCTCTGCAGTACATCCCGACTTCTTAGCAGCCGGCAGATTTTCTGACGAAGGCGCTGCATTTTCCGGCTTTCAACCGGTGCTCCGTCGCAATCGGCCAAGTGCGTCTGGCTGACGTGGGCGACAGGGATGACGAGGTGCAGCAGTAGGTGCCATGCCCTTCTGCACGGCTGGTGCGGTGATCTACGTGCTATGTGTTGGGTGCACGTAGAAGGAGTTTTTCTCTTTGTATTCTATCCCTCTGGGTTCTGGGTGGACCTTGTGTGTGGGTGTCGAAGAGAAAGGCCCCGCCCTCGCTTGGGCGCAGCCGATCTCGCCGTCGACGGGAAGTTTTCGACGGTTTGGTAGAAGAAGTGGGCTTCTGCAGTTCGACAGAAGTTTCGGTCGAGCAGGCTCTGCTCGACAGAATCTGGTCGACCAGCTTTGCGCGACGAGCTCTGGTCAACGATCTCTGCGCGATGAGCTCTCGTCGAAGAGCGCTGGTCGACGACCCTGGTCGAGGAACTCTGGTCGAAGCGTTCGGGTCGAGGAGCTCTGCTCGGCGAACGTTGTTCGGCCGATCGATGCCGAACTCATCGATCGAAGTTGCAGAGTTTTGCGAAACTCTGCGGAGGCGTGCAAACTTTCGCCCAGGAGATTTTGACGAAGTTCTACCTGCGGAACGGCATCACGTGGTCAACGGTGCGCACCTGGCAAAACCGACGACACGTTTTCTACCCGGCACCTGCGCAATGTGCCTGACGGTGAAACCGCCAACCTGCACCTACTTGGTAGGTGCGCACATCTGCGCAGATAGACAACCTGCGACTGCAGAACGTTACCTGCGACTGCAGATAGTCGCCTGCGACTGCAGTGCTGGCAGAACGTGCGCGGTGCAACGCTGGCAGATTACTCTGCTGCAGCGTTGGCAAGCCGCTCTTTTGCTGCGCTGGCAGATGTCCCCCTTGCTAGGTGTTGCATGCCATTCTAGTTCCTTTTGTTCTGCATGCCTCAATTGTACTATCAACTTTTCATTGCAAGTTGTTCTTTCAACTTCCTTGGTGGAAACTCTTGCAAAACTTCTCTGTAAACACAGCAAGCAGTAAGAACGTTAGTATAACGCTACGATCACTCGCACAACTCCGTGCCCTCCACCGTAGTCCACTCCCGTTGTGTAGTGACTCTCCGCAGTCCTCTCGACGATGCCGCCCGTTGGACCCGCATCCTCCCCGCGCCTCCTCCTCTTATTCCCGACTTCTCCCATGACTTTCTACGTGGACAACCCAGCCTCCAGCGCGACATCTTGTATCGGTTCTATACCCGCTCTCTTCCTTCGGGCTCTCAGTTCAACTTTGCCGCTGATCGAGGGATTTGTTCACGCTGCCCTGCTGCAACTACTGAGACTATCTCCCACATTTTTTATTCGTGCGGGGTGGCCCCTGCCGTAATTTCGGCCCTCTCCTCCGTCGCCCATCGCCACCTCCACTGTTCTCCTCCTCCTGAGCTCTTGCTTTTCCCGCTCACCTCGAGAGCAGGCAAGGTGCCCCCCTGGAGCCTTTTGGTGGGTGCCTCCGCAAAGGCAATCTGGAATGCGCGCTGTGACCACAAATACAACGACTCCTCATCTTCTAGTTTCGAGATCCTCCAGTTCATCCTGGCACAGTTCCTCCTTGCTTTCAAATTATTCCTTTGGCGGAGGAAGCGACAATCTGTGAAGAAAGAGCAACGCTCGGCCTCTCGCATTACGTTGACCACCCGACTGCGTTTCCCCATCTTTGATCCCGACGGACACCCTTCTATTCACCCGGACCTCCGCTCCTCCTGGCTACTCGGAGACCCCTTTCGCCCCCCCTAGGTCGTTCTCCTTTTTTAGCATAGAGCACTCCCCAGTTTTGCTGGCGGTTATCTTGCGGATATGGGAATAACGTGTTTCTTACGTACGCCTTCGGGTTGTTGGTTGTGTAGACCATATTTCCAGCTGCTCTATGCTTTGCTGTACATGGTTACGACCTTAATACAACCTTAAAGCGACGGTGCACATTTGCCACCCAAAACCCAGAACCCTGGCGAACTGTTACTGCGGATGGAAAGTGTCCGCACGAAATCCTGGTTTTCGCCAGCCAGCACTTTCGCGCTGGCAAGCCTGGTTCAAAAAAAAAAACTTCTGAACCCAACACTGCCAAAAGTTGCCCGTCGCTTTAACCTGTGGTTGGATGGCCTAATCCACGTCATAATTGCGGGAGGCGATCGGGGGAATCACTTCCAGACACTCGTTGAGATCTCATTTATTGGAGAAATAACTCGCTACTGATTGTCGTCCCATGCAATCGTCAGCTTCAGGCAACTGCTGCACGGCACCAGCGTTCCCTTGTGCACGCCACGTAGGCTTGGTCACAGCTGCGGCCCGCTGACGACGGATCGCAGAGGTGCTGACGTAGCGCGATTGTTGGAGCAGGTGAGCGTTGTCATCGAGTCGCACCTTATCCGGTCCATTTCCGTTTCCCACAACAGAGCCAATCCACGTACCGCAATTGTTCGTGTGACCTGTGAATTGCGGTCGAGGTGGTTGTCACGTCAGGGAGAGTTTGTGGTGAGGCGAATCGGAGCGCGTGTACACCTGGGACTTGGCGAGGAAATTTATCACCCCAAACGAAACGACGAGCCACACAAGCACACACCACGCACCACACACCACAGACCACACAGCAACACACCACACCATCCATTAAGAACCAAGCATAGAGGACAAGGAAAGCAGCGAATGCTGCTGAGCCGCGCGCACCACCCAGTCCGAGAACGAGGGCAGCTCCTCTGGACTTCGAGCATCCACTAACGGAAACCTACCACTGGACTGGACAGAGACATAACGCTAGTATAAAATGCGGATATTCATTTCCTCATTTCAGTCACGTGGTTTGTTGAGATATTCTGCCTGATTGCTTGCTCTCTATCACTCGCACCTATTGATTGCACAAGCTTCATCTACCATCCTTGCAACCCTGATCGAAACGTCGAAACGTCAAGTTTTAGCCCAAGACCTTGGAAGACTGCTTTCCTCTTTGTGGATCGTCTTTTTGAACCCCCTACTGTCGTTACTCCCTTCCATCACAACTGGAAGCCATGGCTGCTGCAGCGCTTGCTCGTTTTCCCACCCTGACACCCGTGAATTCCATCAGCCTGAAACCGTCGCAACACGCGAGAAGCAAACAACGAACCGTAGCTCCCCAATTCTGGCTCTCCAAGCCGTCTCGGCCTTCACCAGTCCGATGCGAGGCACCACCCACCATGACCGAACGGGAGCAGAACCGCCAACTGAAAGTCGCGCCGTCGTCCCTCGAATACAACGACCGGATGAAACGACAGATGGCGAATCCGTACGAGTACCACCACGAGCTCGGAATTTACTACACCCGCGTGCACCCTAAGATCATCGTCGGCTCGCAGCCGCAAACACCGGACGACATAGACCGTTTGCAGCGTGACGAGGGCGTGCAGGTGATTCTTAATCTCCAGCAAGACCATGACATGGCGTACTGGAGCGTGGACATTGGATCCATCATCAAACGGTGCAGGGAGCGCCACGTGGAGCATCACCGCCGGCCTGCCGTTGATTTCGATCCCAATTCGCTCCGCCATGAGCTTCCCAGGATGGTTGCTGTGATCGCAAAGGCCGTCGCGGAAGGGAAAACCGTCTACGTGCACTGTACCGCGGGCCTCGGCCGGTCTCCGGCAGCTGTGATAGCGTATCTGTTCTGGTTCGCCGAGCCGCGCGTGGACTTGAACGGCGCATACGACCACGTTACATCTCTCCGCCCGTGCGGTCCCAAGAAGGACGCCATTCGCGGCGCAACGTACGACTTGGCGAAGAACAGCCCTTACCAGCCGCAGTTCGAGCACCTTCCGGATTTCGCGTTCACTGACGTGGCACAGTGGGAGAGAGATCTCATCCGCCAGCGCGTGTGGTCTCTAGCTTAAGCGGAAAGTTGCGGTTGCGACTCCGCAGAGGCTGCTGAGTGGTCGGCCCAGTCTCGTTTGTACATCGTTTGTACATTCACGGCAACGCAGAAGGACAGAAGTCATTTTTTTTATCACCCTGCGGTGGGTGGTTCTAGAGTCCTAACGGCAGCACAGGATGTCCTTAATTCTTGGGGAATTAGCATGAGAGGGTCTGGCCTCACGGGATTTTGCCGCCACGACTACTGTGGCTGGCAGGCTACGGGGTCTCCCAGTACTAGTTTCTGACATACACTGATATTTGTATAGTCACCAATTCATTCATTCATTCATTGATTTTGATCGTGCCCTCATTTTCCATTTCATCAACAGCCAGTAATGACCTTCATAAGAACGCACGGTGTCAAACATGCCCTTGGCTTGAGAACAAGTATTTTCCGACTACCTTGTGCTTCAATACGCCACTATGAAAAGCGGCTCGCGTCGAAAAAAATCACGGCCTCGTTCCCCACAACGCGAGCATAGTGAGGCTTGCCAGCGGGAACCTCGATGCAATCACCCGCCTCTAAAATCACATCTGTGCCGTCCATGCGGAATAAGAAGCGGCCCGAGAGGATGCTGTCTTTCTTGTGCACGCCGTGCGTGTGCTCCGGGAACTCCGTGCCAGGCGAGAAGACATAGCGGATAACGCTGTAACCCTCTGCCTGGAGCCGCTCCTTCATAGTACGCTCTGAGAGTTTCCCGTACATTGCGGCGTCCCATTTCTCGGGCCGAACTGCACACACTACTGTACGTCTTGGAACAGCCGAGGCTGGGCCGAAGTGTTTGAGTGTACGGGAGAGACGAATTGTCCCGTGCGGGATTCTCAAGGCCGAAACCATGGCGGAAATGTGAGCTTGTGGGGGATGCGGGAATAGAGTGCAGGTTGAGGAAATGTAGGTGTTTGTTTGTCGCAGGCGAGGTTCGAGTAGGCATGCGAAGGGGAATGTGGCATTTCGATATGAACGGTCCCACCGCTACAGAAAAAGTTCGGTAAAGGATTTGATGAAACGCCACATTTCCATAAACCTGTTATTTGGATAAGGCATACAAATACATCATGCTTTCCAGCAAGTCTGAGCCAAAACATCAATTCACATGAATTGTACTTCTGATCACCCGGTGATCATGGTGCCAGCACCCTCATCTGTAAGCACCTCGAGCAGCAGCGAGTGTGGCTTGCGACCGTCAATAATGGCGGTGGAATGCACGCCCTGGGCGAGAGACCTGATGCAGCACTCCACCTTGGGAATCATGCCACCCTTAACAATGCCATCTGCTATCAGCTTGCGAATGCCCTTGATGTCCACCTCCTTCACGAGACTGCTTAGAGCATGAAGAATTAGAGGGTGATGGTTTACATTAGGGGTAAACAAAAACATCAGAGGGTAATAGATCAGGAGAGAGGTGTGAATAAAGGGTGCGGATTCATGAGTGAGATCGGGACAACAGATGTGATATGTGATCTTGTGATGTGCAATGTCACCTGTCACCGCCCGTGACCCAAGAATACTTCAGTCCCCAGAATGCCGCAAAGCACAGCAATGCTTGATTCTGGATGAATCAAGTGCATTCAGCAGATAGACCAAGTGCCTAGTCGCGAGCAAACGCGTGAGCGAACTTCTTCACACATTCCTGCTCCCAGCAGTTACAATACTGCCATCTCTCAAATTCCTTACCCAAGAATCGCCGCCAACAAACCTGAAACTCTTCAAAATTCGATTTCCCCAAATTTCACCACGTGGCTTCGTCTGCTGTGCGTCAACTCTCAGTGACATTCCCATCCTTGCGTGTCATTTCCCGACAAATCCGCTGTGAATTCTGTCAATTGTTACGCCTCACCTCGCATGGTGTCACTCACCTGTCCGAGACCTTCGGGTCGATCATCATTCCCCGGCACGTCCGTCATCAATATAAGCTTTTCCGCTCCCAGCGACGCCGCGATTTCCTTGTGAGTCGACTCAAACGCAGTCGCATGTGGTCTCACCTGTCAGTGTCCTTCGGATCAATCATGACACCCGGCACGTCCGTCATCAGAATGAGCTTTTCCGCTCCCAGCGACGCCGCAATCTCCCCTGCCGCCGTGTCCGCGTTCACGTTATACGCCTGCCCCTCCGAATCCGCCGCCACCGTTGCAATAACGGGGATGATCCCGTCGCGAACCAGCCCTTTGACGACAGTGGTATCCACATTCGAGATGTCGCCGACGAATCCCAGATCTTCGCTAGCCTGTCGCGCGGTGATCATGCGACCATCCTTTCCGCACATTCCCACAGCAGTGCCACCGGCGCGATTGATAAGCGACACAAGCGACTTATTCACCTTCCCTACAAGCACCATCTCGACCACCTCCATAGTAGGCCCATCAGTCACACGCAGACCGTTCTTAAAATTCGGCTCAATGCCTATCCGCGTCAGCCACGTGTTAATCTCCGGTCCGCCTCCGTGAACCAGCACGGGCCGCAAGCCGACGCATGATAGAAGCACGAGGTCCTTAATCACACCCTCTTTAAGCGTCGGGTCCTTCATAGCCGCGCCGCCATACTTCACGACGACGGTCTTGCGTTGAAACCGTTGGATGAAGGGTAGCGCTTCGGAAAGAATGTCGACGCGATCGAGGGCGGAAAACTCTTGCGCGAGTGCAGATCGGACGGTCGTGGTGCGCTTGGCGGATCGCGAGCTGCGAGTTCTGGTAGAACGCGCGGTAGCTGGGATCAGGGAGCGGTTTGAAGGGACGAAGGAGCTGTGAGATGAAAGATTTCCAACGGCTGACGTGGACGCTGATTCGCGAAGGAAGGAGGTGGAACCTGCAGCAGAAGCCTGCAATGCTGCTGATGCCGCCGCCATTGTAACGCGCACACCCAAAATTCCTGAAGTTGGTTATACGCAGGATGTGAAAACGCGACAAGCTTAGCGGAAAAGTAACTCTAGGAAGACCTGAAATGGTCGGCCATAAACTCTCCAACCCTGAAGAAACGAATGTTGTCCTGCTCTTGTATGTGCTAACGGGTGGGTGATTCGAGCTATGCACAAACACTGCGTGCCTGCCCAACACCCCTCCTTGCCACGGCTTTGATGATTCAGAAAGGATATAGTGCATCTCGCAACGGTGCGGAGCGGTTCACCGGGTTCTTGTCGGCCCGGCAACTTTGAACCCCGGTGCACCGCTCCACACTGGTGCGCACCAACACGAGCTGCAACACGTCCTCAGGAATCTCATTCCACGTGTGACAGCAAACATCTGCTCTCCTCGCGACTCGATTCGTGGACTCTATCTGCGCTGCTCCAAGGTGTGCACGTGGCTATTCGAGCCGCAGTGGGTGCGTCATTTGCTCGTCATCACGGCGGGTACTTCTTTCCGATTTGTCAAGCACTCTAACATTGAATTGCCACGGCGGACAAGCTGTCCAATCAAGTGTGCGTAGAGATGTACTCAGCAAAGGGCCCATCGATAGCGGACAGAAGTCGCAGCAAGCGAGTCCCACGTTGTGAAGTGCACTTCCATTTCAAAATTCCACTATTGTAACATAAACAGTAGTAAATACATGCGTGTACAGCTTCTAAATGCTCGTGCATTTGCAGCAGCAGTCCTATTTTCTGCCAACAGACAGAAGCTTATCAATGGATCCGTCCTTGTTATAACGAGCAACCACCTCTTTAGCATACTTGGGGATATGCTGCTCCGCTCTGTTAGATTGATTCAAACAAAACAAAAGGCAACACTAAGAAACCAAGTGAAACGGCCAAAGCGGTTGCACCACCTTGAAACCAAAAAACAGATAAGAGAGGGTGGTGGGAGGAGATGGGGTAGGACAACAAGGGAGACAGGAGGAGGGTTGATAAGGGAAGGGCATGCGTGCATCGAACAAAAGTCACTGACCTTTCGTTTCCCCAAACGCGGTGCACGTGCAAATAATTGCGGATGGTGTGATAGTCGAGTGAGTAGCGTGCAAACTCCAGCCCCTTCGGGCCCACCTGAGTGGGATGCATGGGGAGAGAGACACACGGGACAGAATCAGGGGGTGGGTGAGGGGAAGAGGGACAGAGTCGAGTGAGTAGCGTGCAAACTCCAAACCCTTGGGGCCCACCTGAGTGGGATGCACGGAAGGAGCAATACGGGAGGGGAAACACACAGGTGTGGCACGCAGAAAGGGATAGAGGGAGGAAGAGCGGGAACGGGATAGCGGAGTGAGTGGTATGCAAACTCTAGTCCCTCAGGGTCCGCCTGAGTGGGAGGACAGGGGCCAGACACAAGGGTGAAAAAAGATGCATAAAGATTAATGATGCGGAAAGCTTAAACAAGAAGCACCCACCAGAGGTTGTGACCCACCAGGTCAAGCATAAGGCGTTGAGTCCAAGGTTCTTGAGATGAGAAATTTCTAGGCTCCTCACATGCAGGGTGCCTTTTGAGTCGACTCAAAGTCACCTAGGCTGATGAATCTGGAAGCGGAGGTGGGGGAGGGAGGGGGCTGAGACCCACCAGCAGGTCAAGCAGGGCAAAGGCTTACAAGGTCAAGCAGGAAGGTGATAATGTGGCCGATGAGTCTGGGAGCAGGGTTGAGCGTCTCTGTGCCCACCAGGTGATCAAATCCCAATCAGGCTAGGGTGATATGCTGGTATGTTGCACAGGAAGCACCCACCAGGTCAAGCAGGAAGGCGATAATGTGGCCGACAAGTCTGGGAGCAGGGTTGAGCCTCTCCGTGCCCACCGTCGCCTTGTCGTCTGCTTTCACCGTCTCCATCACAAACGGGCGGCGATCACCCTGCCGGTGGGCGGCAAGGGGATATCAATGTTTGCGCGTGGTGGGATAGGAAGGGGGGAGGATGGAAGTGGGGAGATGGGGGCGGGAGAAAGGGGAATAACGGGGAATAAGAGGAATAAAGGGAGAAACGCGTAGTGAAACTCCCAGATCCCACCGTCGCCTAGTCATCTGCTTTCACCGTCTCTATCAGAAACGGGCGACGATCTCCCTGCTGGTGACATGTGGTGGACAGGAGAGGAGAGGAGAGCAGAGAGCGGAGAGAGGAGGAGATCGGGAGGAGGGAGGAGGAAAGATGAGGGAAGAGGAAAGGGAAACAGCGGCGAAAGGCAGGAGAGGCGAACAGCGGCGAAAAGGTCAGAGAGTGAAGTAGGAAGGGTGAGGGACAGACCATGGCAACAATGAATGACATTGCCAAATGTACAGCGAATATCGAGAACAGCAATGCCACCAGCCAACATCAATGCATTACCGAGGAGAGAGTTGGCGTGACTTGCAGCTGTGGGCGAATCAACTCTAGCATCTCCGCCCCCCTCTCGTTCCTGCAGCGTGGCCCGCGCAAATGGGGAGGGAGAATGGTTTCATTGTTAAGATCCGTGTCCGTATCATTGCTGGTATCGTAATTGGCATATATATATATATATATATATATATATATATATACAAGTGGTAGGAGGGAAAAACAAAGAAGGGAACAGGGAAAGTACAGAAGCGAGAGAAAAGGAGGTCAGCACGGAGTGGGCGGGCATGGTGGTAAGAAATGGGGTGCACCTGACTGTGATGTACTGCAGATGGTCCGTCATGGGGACTCCTTGCTGCTTGGGCACTCCCATGTACCCCACCACCATGTCCTGTGCGTGAGGGGATGGGGAGGGGGGAAGATGGGCGAACTGGTGAGAGGCGAGGCGAGGCTTGAGTCGCAGATGGTCGGTCATGGGGACGCGTTGCTGCTTGGGCACTCCCATGTACCCCACCACCATGTCCTGTGCGTGAGGGGATGGGGAGGGGGGAAGATGGGCGAAATGGTGAGAGGCGAGGCGAGGCTTGAGTCGCAGATGGTCGGTCATGGGGACGCGTTGCTGCTTGGGCACTCCCATGTACCCCACCCCCATGTCCTGCGTGCAGGGAGATGGGGGGGATTGGAGAGAGAAGAGATGGAGAGAGAGAGGAGATGATGGGGCTTTGAGTCGCGTCATAAGGCACTCCCATGTGCCCCACCACCATGTCCTGAGTGCAGGGAGGGGGAGGGGAGAGGATGGGCGAAATGGCGAGAGGCGAGGCTTTGAGTTGCAGATGATCGGTCATGGCGACCCCTTGCTGCTTGGGCACCCCCATGTACCCCACCCCCATGTCCTGCGTGCAGGGAGAGGGAGGGGAGAGGAGAGATGAGAGGTGTGATGAGCTTTTAAGGCCACTCCCATGCACCCCACCCCCATGTCATGTGCTCATGTGATGTGTGCGATGGGATGGGATGGTGATGGTGGTGAGGACGACGGGTGTGATGTCTGTGATGGATGTGAAGATGAAGAGAGGTCGGCACGGCACTAGGCATACTTCAGTGTATGGGAACTGGCGGGAAAGACGGTTCACGGCAAGGGAAGAGGCGGACTTGCGGCAAGGGAAAAGAGACTTACGACAAGGCCATTGGTGTAGTCAAAGCAGCTGGCACATGCGGATTCAGGGAGACATGGGAGGAGGAGCAGGGGACGAGAGGGTTCAGTGCAATGGAAAGGGAACAGGTGCTTTTGTGCAAGGGAAGAGTAGGACTTACGGCGAGGCCATTGGTGTAGTCAAAGCAGCTGGCGCATGCACATCCAGGAAGGCATGGAAGGAGGAGCAGGGGGGGAGAGGGAAAGAAGGAAGGAGAACGATGGGGATGAGGCACAGGAAACAGAAGTCACATCACCATGGGAAAGGCTAACATGCACACATGTAGGGTGTTTTTGAGAATCCCCAAAAAGACCCTACATCATCAAGGAGTCAGATCACCATGGCAAAGGCTTACATGCACACATGGCAAAAGTACCATGGCATGATGAACACAAACGAGTGATGTGACCACAGAAATCACATTATATGTGAAAGGACAATATTTCTGAAATGATTGGGGTTAACGTTAGGTGGTGTTAGGTGTGATACGACGGGTGATCCCATTACATGTGATGGCACTAGATCAATGAGGGTGTATTTTCGAGAAGTCTCAAAAGTGACTCCCATTGGATTAACCAGAGTACACTCACCTGTAGCAGGAGGGGGCAATGACGTCTTTAAGGTCCGATGCTGGCAGGCAGAAATACGGCACCTGAGGTTGGGAGGTGGGTGGGAGATAAGAGATGGGAGATGGAAGATCGGAGCAAGAGGCAAGGAAGAAAGAACAAGGAGGAATAAGGATCAACGGCAGGAAGAGCAAGCAGCTGAGGGTCTCAGCCTGACGCAGGAAACCGTTACTTGAGGAATAAACAGTTGCAGAACGAGAATAAAAAAAACCAGAGGCGTGGGAGTGAGAGGCAGAGGCATGGAAACAAGAGGCACTCGTGTGCTCATCAAAAGGACCATCTGGCAGGTATAGGAGGCCGTTTCTGAGGCGCCTCAAAAACGACCTCAAGAGGCGCTCGTGTGGTCATCGAACGGACCATCCGGCAGGTATGGGAGGCATGGGGGTGGGAACACACCTCTTCCATTCGGCCGTCCAGATGCTTTATGTGCACCTGGCGGGGTGGGGGGATGGGAGGGCAGCATGGGGGGATGGGAGAGAGGCATGGGGGGGATGAGGGGGGTACATGAATGATAAACTGCTGCTGGACTGGAGCACAATACAATCCTGGATGAACTCGTGGTGCAGAACTGTACTGAAATGAATAATACAGGACTTATAAACTAGAATAAACGATTGTAATATAGCACTGTAGCATATTAAGTCCTGCATGAACTCGTAGTGCAACGAATTAATAATGAGATGGGGAAAATTATGTTTTCAATACAGTACTGTAGCACACCTTATAGTCGGTAGTGTAATGTGTAGTGTAGTGTAGCACACCTTATAGTCCTGCATGAACTCGTAGTGCAGCACTGTCTCGGGATCGTCACTTGCAGCGTTCAGGAACTTCTCCAGGCCCTTGCGCGGACCGTTGTCCACTGCGGTGGAGGGGGGTGGTGTGGGATGGTGCACGGTGGTGTGCGGTGGGCGAAACAAGGGGGTCGGGATGGTGAGACAGCATCAGGGCATGAAAACCCAAGAGAGATGGAGGAAAGCGGCGGCAAGACAGAGGTGACAGAGAGGATCGAGAAGGGAAGAAAAACGGTAGAAGGGGGGGAAAGGGGAGAAAAGGGGGAGGAAAAAGGGAGGAAAAGGGGAGGAAAGACGGAGGAAAAGGGGAGCGGTGCAGCGTATGAGCGAGTGGTGCAGCGTATGAGCGGGCGGTGCAGAGTATGAGCGGGCGGTGCAGCGTATGAGCGGGCGGTGCAGCGTATGAGCGGGCGGTGGAGCATATGAGCGGGCGGTGCAGCGTATGAGCGGGCTGTGCAGCGTATGAGCGGGCGGTGCAGCGTATGAGCGGGCGGTGCAGCGTATGAGCGGGCGGTGCAGCGTATGAGAAGGCGGTGCAGCGTATGAGCGGGCGGTGCAGCGTATGAGCGCGCGGTGCAGCGTATTAGCGGGCGGTGTAGCATATGCGCGGGCGGTGCAGCGTATGAGCGCGCGGTGCAGCGTATGAGCGGGCTGTGCAGTGTAGTACCGGGCGGTGCAGCGTATGAGCGCGCGGTGCAGCGTATGAGCGGGCGGTGCAGCGTAAGAGCGTGCGGTACAGCGTATGAGCGGGCGGTCCAGCGTATGAGCGGGCAGTGCAGCGTATGAGCGGGCGGTGCAGCGTATGAGCGGGCGGTGCAGCATATGAGCGGGCGGTGCAGCGTATGAGCGGGCGGTGCAGCGTATGAGCGGGCGGTGCAGCGTATTAGCGGGCGGTGCAGCGTATGAGCGGGCGGTGCAGCGTATGAGCGGGCGGTGCAGCGTATGAGCGGGCGGTGCAGCGTATGAGCGGGCGGTGCAGCGTATGAGCGGGCGGTGCAGCGTATGAGCGGGCGGTGCAGCGTATGCGGTGCAGCGTATGAGCGTGCGGTGCAGCGTATGAGCGTGCGGTGCAGCGTATGAGCGTGCGGTGCAGCGTATGAGCGTGCGGTGCAGCGTATGAGCGTGCGGTGCAGCGTATGAGCGTGCGGTGCAGCGTATGAGCGTGCGGTGCAGCGTATGAGCGTGCGGTGCAGCGTATGAGCGTGCGGTGCAGCGTGAGCGTGCGGTGCAGCGTATGAGCGTGCGGTGCAGCGTATGAGCGTGCGGTGCAGCGTATGAGCGTGCGGTGCAGCGTATGAGCGTGCGGTGCAGCGTATGAGCGTGCGGTGCAGCGTATGAACGTGCGGTGCAGCGTATGAACGGGCGGTGCAGCGTATGAGCGGGCGGTGGAACGTATGAGCGGGCGGTGCAGCGTATGAACGGGCGGTGCAGCGTATGAGCGGGCGGTGCAGCGTATGAGCGGGCGGTGCAGCGTATGAGCGCGCGGTGCAGCGTATGAGCGCGCGGTGCAGCGTATGAACGGGCGGTGCAGCGTATGAACGAGCGGTGCAGCGTATGAACGTGCGGTGCAGCGTATGAACGTGCGGTGCAGCGTATGAACGTGCGGTGCAGCGTATGAACGTGCGGTGCAGCGTATGAACGTGCGGTGCAGCGTATGAACGTGCGGTGCAGCGTATGAACGTGCGGTGCAGCGTATGAACGTGCGGTGCAGCGTATGAACGTGCGGTGCAGCGTATGAACGTGCGGTGCAGCGTATGAACGTGCGGTGCAGCGTATGAACGTGCGGTGCAGCGTATGAACGGGCGGTGCAGCGTATGAACGTGCGGTGCAGCGTATGAACGTGCGGTGCAGCGTATGAACGTGCGGTGCAGCGTATGAACGTGCGGTGCAGCGTATGAACGTGCGGTGCAGCGTATGAACGTGCGGTGCAGCGTATGAACGTGCGGTGCAGCGTATGAACGTGCGGTGCAGCGTATGAACGTGCGGTGCAGCGTATGAACGTGCGGTGCAGCGTATGAACGGGCGGTGCAGCGTATGAACGTGCGGTGCAGCGTATGAACGTGCGGTGCAGCGTATGAGCGTGCGGTGCAGCGTATGAACGTGCGGTGCAGCGTATGAACGTGCGGTGCAGCGTATGAACGTGCGGTGCAGCGTATGAACGTGCGGTGCAGCGTATGAACGTGCGGTGCAGCGTATGAACGTGCGGTGCAGCGTATGAACGTGCGGTGCAGCGTATGAGCGTGAGAAAAAGGGGGTCAAAGGAGGAGGCAGCAAGTAGGACGATAGGACTCACCACAATTGGTGCCAAGCACGTACAGCTTCTCCAATCCTAGATGCTGCTCCACTGCCCTCAATGCTGCCAGGGGAGGCGAGGGGAGGGGAGGGGAGGGGAGGGGAGGGGAGGGGAGGGGAGGGGAGGGGAGGGGAGGGGAGGGGAGGGGAGGGGAGGGGAGGGGAGGGGAGGGGAGGGGAGGGGAGGGGAGGGGAGGAATGCGAGAGACACACGGAGTGGGCTGAGGGGACAGGGGGGACAGACACAATAAGCTTCTCCAATCCTTACTGCTCCATTGTCCTCAACGCTGTCAGGTGGGCGAGGGTAGAGAGGGAGAGAAGGGACCAGAGGGGGCAGAGGCACAGAGACGCTGCTATAATGGCGCGACATTTGCTAATCTCAGAAGAGACACTCATGGTTGGCATGGGTACAGCAACAATGGAGCCGTACCCATGCCACTCATGGTTGGCATGGGTAATGACACCCAGCAACAATGGAGCCACTTTCAAGAAGCCGAGTTACTGACGAGGAGAAATCAGGCAGAGGCGCACACAGAAGGTTGTGGGCTCATAGGCGATCAGAGAGCAGCGAGTCGCATCTCGTGTAACACACTCACACCGCACTGCACCGCACAGCACTGCACTCACCCTGCACCTGGCAGCCCACTCCACAGAAGAGCAGCCGCTTCACCCCTGCTGCCTGTAGCACAGCGAGTGGGGATGGGAAGGGGGAGAGGATGCGGGAGCGGGTGTGAATCGTGATGTGTTGGTAGTGCTTCACACTTTTCAAATGCAATTCAGCGCATCACATACGGCAACACTGACCACTGCAAACGTCCACAAAGCAGCAGATTCAGGAAGAGTGAGCGGACCGACCGACCACACCCATTTTGGAGGAAAAGAGTCCTCAAAACACGACTTGACTCAAAACATGACTCGACTCAAAACACGACTCATCACACCAACACTGGCTAGGCTCCACAAGCAGCCTAGCCAGGAAGAGTGAGCGGACACCCATCTTGGAAGAAAATACCAAAAAGAGAAACACCACTTTTTTAGGCGCCTAAAAATGCTTTTAAGAGAAACACCTCACACCTCCACAAGAGCGTGTTGAGGTTGGAGGAGAGCGTGGGCTTCACACTTACGTGTCAGCACAGCACAGCACAGCACAGCACAGCACAGCACAGCACAGCACAGCACAGCACAGCACAGCACAGCACAGCACAGCACAACACAACATATTACAACACACCCAAACACCCTGACCACCACTCACCTCCACGAGAGCGAGGGTGTTGAGGTTGGGGGAGAGCGTGGGCTTCACCCCTCTGGCTGCCCTCACCTCCTCCTCTGTCCGAGCCAGCACGGGGCGAGGGGCAAAGCGGTCTGATGAGTCACTGAGATGGGATGGGAGGGAGGGAGGAAACAACGGGAAGGGGAGGTATTATGAGAGCACATGTCAGTGTGCATGAGAGAGTGGGCTTGACCCCTCTGGCTGCCATCACCTCCTCCTCTTTCCGAGCCAGCACAGGGCGAGGGGCGAAGCGGTCAGATGGGTCGCTGGGAGCGTGGGAAGGGAGGGAAAGGAAGTGAATGAGTGGCGAGACGTTTCTATGCCAATGACAGCGCATGGCAGAGTGTGAATGAGTGGGCTTTCACCCCTCTGGCTGCCATCACCTCCTCCTCTGTCCTCACCAGCACGGGGCGCGGTGTGAAAACGGTCAGAGGGGTCACTGAGAGTGGGAATGGGTGTGGAGGTAGAGGAAGGAGTGGAGACGATTCTATGCCAATGACAGCATAAGGCAGACCCCTCTGGGGAAGGAGAGGCGGGAGTGGGCTTGCCCCCTCTAGCCAACAATTACTGTCCCCACCAGCACGGGGAGAGGGGCAAAGCGGTCTGACGGGTCACTGGGATGGGGAGGAGAATGGAGGCGCGGAAGAAGGTGGGTGGGTGATGGAGGATGGGAGATGGTTTCTGCTGAGTTGACTTGGCCCCTTGGGATGTTTATTGTCCTCATCACCTCCTCCTCTAACGATTTTTGTGGCGCCTAAAAAGATTGGCTGAGTTGAGTTGGGATTTTTTTTTCCCACCGCATGCACCCTTTTTGAGGCGCCTCATAAAGTGTCAGCAATGCTCAAGCGCACCACCGCATGCACCCTCTGCAAAGCGCCATCTCCTCCCCCCACACACCCACCTCTGCAAAGCGCCATCTCCTCCCCCCACACACCCACCTCTGCAAAGCGCCATCTCCTCCCCCCACACACCCACCTCTGCACACAGATCACAGCATCAACCTTGCCCGTCCTCAGCATCTCCACGGCTATGGCTGTCACCACGCCCGTCCACTGCGCTCCTGGTGAAGGGAGGGAGGGTTGAAGGAGTGAGAGAGCAGGGATGGGGAAACAGGAGTGGTTGAGGGAGAGCGGCACATAGCAGCAGCATATGCACTGCTATTGGCGTCACCACGCCCGTCCACTGCGCTCCTGGTGGTGAGGGGGCAAGGAGAGGTCAAGGGGAAAGAGTGAGTGGAAAGGAGGGGCGCGTGAAATGAGGAGGAGAGGAGAGCAGGTGTTTAGGAGAGTAAGATGAGAATGAGAAGAAGGTGTTTCTCCACGTCCATATGGGACTGATTCTCGGCAGGGAGAAAAAGGAAGGCAGGGAGAAAAAGGAAGGCAGGGAGAAAAAGGAAGGCAGGGAGAAAAAGGAAGGCAGGGAGAAAAAGGAAGGCAGGGAGAAAAAGGAAGGCAGGGAGAAAAAGGAAGGCAGGGAGAAAAAGGAAGGCAGGGAGAAAAAGGAAGGCAGGGAGAAAAAGGAAGGCAGGGAGAAAAAGGAAGGCAGGGAGAAAAAGGAAGGCAGGGAGAAAAAGGAAGGCAGGGAGAAAAAGGAAGGCAGGGAGAAAAAGGAAGGCAGGGAGAAAAAGGAAGGCAGGGAGAAAAAGGAAGGCAGGGAGAAAAAGGAAGGCAGGGAGAAAAAGGAAGGCAGGGAGAAAAAGGAAGGCAGGGAGAAAAAGGAAGGCAGGGAGAAAAAGGAAGGCAGGGAGAAAAAGGAAGGCAGGGAGAAAAAGGAAGGCAGGGAGAAAAAGGAAGGCAGGGAGAAAAAGGAAGGCAGGGAGAAAAAGGAAGGCAGGGAGAAAAAGGAAGGCAGGGAGAAAAAGGAAGGCAGGGAGAAAAAGGAAGGCAGGGAGAAAAAGGAAGGCAGGGAGAAAAAGGAAGGCAGGGAGAAAAAGGAAGGCAGGGAGAAAAAGGAAGGCAGGGAGAAAAAGGAAGGCAGGGAGAAAAAGGAAGGCAGGGAGAAAAAGGAAGGCAGGGAGAAAAAGGAAGGCAGGGAGAAAAAGGAAGGCAGGGAGAAAAAGGAAGGCAGGGAGAAAAAGGAAGGCAGGGAGAAAAAGGAAGGCAGGGAGAAAAAGGAAGGCAGGGAGAAAAAGGAAGGCAGGGAGAAAAAGGAAGGCAGGGAGAAAAAGGAAGGCAGGGAGAAAAAGGAAGGCAGGGAGAAAAAGGAAGGCAGGGAGAAAAAGGAAGGCACACAGAGCACAGAGCACACGGAGTAGAGTCACAAATCAGACAGCAGAGCAGCACATATCACACTCACACACTCACATATCACACCCCACGCGGCACGCACCTCGATCCTGCCCATGCCGTCCCCGAGGAAGGCACATGCGTCCTTCACATGCGCGATGTAGTAGGTGTCGCACAGCCCGCACTGGCTGCGTGTTAAGTGGGGAGATGGGAATGAGGAGAGACGGCGATGGGGGAGGGATGGGAAAGGGGGAGGGAGGAGGCATCCGCAATGTGTGTGTGTGTGTGTGTGTTGTGTGTGTGTGTGTGTGTGTGTTGTGTGTGTGTGTGTGTTGTGTGTGTGTGTGTGTGTGTGTGTGTGTGTGTGTGCGTGCGCGATATTGTTTGGTGTTCTGCTTTGATCATACCTACGTACTTGATTCTCGTTACAGTCACACTCACCTGCAGTGGTCCTTGGCGGGATAATTCCCGCCAGGCTTGATTGCCCGCGCTTTCGTCCGCCAATCGGCCTCCGCCGTTCCGCCGCTTCCCCTGACCGCGCCCTCGGGCCCTGCGCGCACTGGCACGTGCGCATGGCGCAGGCGTGCGCGGAAAAGGGGAGACGGCGGAAAACGGAGAGCCTCCCCGCGGAACTGGCTGGAATTTGAAGCGCCGGCTGAGGGAATGGCGGCGCGGGGGGAAGCGGAAGACGCGCTGGGGGAAGCGGCGCGCGGATGGAGGCAATCGGGCGCGATTGCGCTCGCCGACAGAAACGATGCTGTTCCTACCATTCTGAATGTAGGAGACCAAAACGTCTTTATTGAACACCGAGGAAACGCGGTACTACGGAGATTACCTCTAGAGATTAATTTAGCCCCAGGAAACTATAGTTTAACCTCCGACCACGTAGGTCGCATAGCCGAATGAAGTCGATTTCGCCGTGTTTCCCAACGAAGCACCCAGTGCGTCTCTCCGCGTATCGTGCTACCGTTCGGAGGACCCACAGGGTAGACTGCGCGGATCAACTGGTTCCTGCGCTCTTGCTAGTCCCTAGACGAATGCGGATGCGGCGGATATCTCGAGGAGGATATGATAGTTTCAGTGAGTGATTCGATAAAACGCAAACGAGGTCCAGACTGAGTTGAGAGTGTAGGGAGGGATCTCGCCAGATCCGTACGCATTTTCGAGATTCTTGGAAGCCACGAACTGAACGGGTGCCACGTCAACGGTCAGGCATTCTGAGTCAGCCGAGGTTCACAGAATCCAAACTTTGTACACGCAAAATGCCTAGAAACCATGAATATACATAATATTTATAGCCTTCCCTCAAGTCCAGCTGATTAATTCATATTTATTGACTAACTCTGCAGCACAGGCAGAAATCTATTCACAAACCTGCCAAATCCTTAACGGCTGCCTACAAAACAAATTAAAAATTCTCAAACCAAACCCAAAATCCCTAGAACCAAGCCCCCAAGTCCCACTCCATAAAACTACCTTCACCCCAATCCACATGGCAAATCACCTACCCAGCCACCCTGGGAAGAGTAATGCCTAACCTAACCACAAGTCTAGCTCCCACTGCTGCTGCTGGCTCCTACCAGTTGATCCCTCCCTCCCTCCCCTTCCCCTTCCTTCCCCTTCCCCCTCTCTCCCCTCCCCTCCCCTCGCCTACCCCTGCTGCCACGCCTGCAAAAACCGCCTCCTCCCCACCTTCCTTCCTCGCCACACCTGTTTCTTGTTATTGTCTCAACACACCACTCCCCCCTTTCTTCATCTTCCCAAACAGCAGCTCGGGCAGCTTCGGGCGGCGGTACATCCGCAGCATAAGAGACGAGCACACCACGCTAACAGACGAAAGCGCCATCATTGCGCCGGCCAGCCAGGGCGGCAGCCGCACCATAAACACCGGATACAGCACCCCGGCCGCCAACGGAATCAGCAAAACATTATACCCCATCGCGAAAACATAATTCCATCTGATCCGCGAAAAAGTCTTCCTCGCCAGATCCAGCGCTGTAATCACATCCTCCAGATTCGACCGCATGAGGACAAAATCTGCCGCCTCAATAGCGACGTCCGTGCCGGCACCAATTGCAATACCAACATCAGCTGCAGCCAGGGCCGGCGCATCATTTATCCCATCCCCCACCATCGCCACCACTGTCTTGCTCTCACTCCCACTCAAACCCACAGCGGCAGCAGCAGAGGAGGCAGCAGCGGCACATGTGGAGCAGCAGGCAGAATCGCCCCAGCCAAGGACATGCCCCACACGAGACATCAACCAGCACCAACACCCGCACCCGCAGCAGCTTCTGTTGCTGCCGGGCGCAGGGTCGAGTGGGGGAGGCGCCATCTGCAGCGAGCGAATGGCGGCTGCTTTGTGGGCCGGCAGCACCTCTGCTATCACTTCGTGGATGCCCAGCTGGTGGGTGGGGAGGGGAGGAGGAAGGGGCAGGGGTGGAGGAGGGGGGTCGGGTTAGGACTGGGGGAGGTGCCGTCTGCAGCGAGCGGATGGCGGCTGCTTTGTGAGCCGGCAGCACCTCTGCTATCACCTCGTGGATGCCCAGCTGCAGTGGGTGGGGAGGGGTGGGGAGACGGGGGGGGAGAGGTAGGAAGCTGGGGGAAGTAAGGGAGGCCCAGCACCTCTGCAATCACCTCTTGAATGCCCAGAGAGGGGTGGGGAGCGTAGACATTGAATGAGAACACCAGAGCAGCATCTCACCTGTCATTCAAGAGCAGCATCTCACCTGTCATTCAAGAGCAGCATCTCACCTGTCATTCAAGAGCAGCATCTCACCTGTCATTCAAGAGCAGCATCTCACCTGTCATTCAAGAGCATCTCACACAGCATGGGCAGTGCGGCGGTTGCTCCCTGTCATCATCACAGCCCCCACGCCCACGCGCCTCAACCCACCATGGTCCTCCCCACCCAATTTTTGAGGCACCTCAAAACTCAACCACCATGGGCTTCCCCCCCCCACCCATCCACACCACACCTGCGCCTGTGCCTCACCTGTCTCGCCACGGCATGGGCAGTGCGGCGGTTGTCCCCTGTCATCATCACAGCGCGCACACCCATGCGCCTCAGCCCCTCCACCACCACTGCAGCCTCCCTCCTCACCGGATCACTAATCACCACGCTCCCCACCACCCTCACTCTCTCCTCCCTCACTCCTCTCCCCTCCTCCCTCCCACTCCCCTCCGCCTCGCCCCCTCCCTGCCTGCCGCCCACTGCCACGATGACACCTGTCCGCGCCTCCTCCTCCTGCGCCTGCAACAGAAGATCCACCTGAGCAGGCACCTGAACGCCCAGGTGTTCCATCAGGTGCCGGCTACCCACCAGAACCACCTGACTATCCACCCTGCATCGGATTCCCATCCCTGCTAGCACCTCACACTCTGTGGCTTCTTTCATCCAGCTCACATCCTTGGAAGGTTTGAGAGACGACGCAGCAGAAGGGGAGAGAGAGGAGCAGGTGGAGGAGGGGGAGGAGGAGAAAGGAGTGGTAGTCTCGTCCCCAGTAAAACCTTCCCCGGAAAAGACGAAATAGTGCTGCGCATAGTCCAAAATCGCCCGCCCGAGCGGGTGTTCGGAATTTGCCTCTGCTGCCGCTGCTAGGGATAGCAGCTCGGCTTGAGATATGGCCTCATTATCACACCCCTCGTTAGTAGCACAGTGCCCCTCGCTAGTAGCACACCCGAAACCACCAACATAAGGCACCACTGCTACCACACTCGGTTTCCCCACTGTCAGCGTTCCCGTCTTATCAAAAGCAACGCATGTGACTTTATGTGCTGCTTCTAGCGCCTCTCCCCCCTTTATAAGCACGCCCTGCGCCGCCCCCACGCCCGTTGCGACCATGACTGCCGTGGGGGTGGCTAATCCGAGCGCGCAGGGGCACGCTATAACGAGTACGGCGATAGCGAAGAGGAGCGGGAGGGTGAACTGCGAGTCTACCCCCGGGGGAAGCATGGCGGATGAAATGCACCCCATGCTCCCAGCCATGAACCTGGGGCGTGGGGGAAAGGGTAGAAAAAGGCGAAAGGGCAGAGAGAGGAGGTGGGAAGAGAGGAAGATGAGAATATGTGAAGAGAGCGGTGAGCGAGAGAGGAGTGGGGGGGAGAGGAGCTGAAAATCAACATCACGAGCATATGTTGAAGCGGAAATGCACAGCATGCATGCTTCCAGCAATGAACCCATTAGACATAAACCACATGAGCCGGTGACTGGTTACACCCACCAGCAAAGCCACATGAATTTCAGCCCAACAGGCACGAAGCAGCAGGGTAGACCTCAACGCACCAGCAGAGCCCGCGTGCACGCTAGACCTCAACGCACCAGCAGAGCCCACGTGCACGCTGAGAGCAACCACCACGGGTACAAACACCGTCGCCACACCCATGCATGCACACATGCGTGTCGTTGCAAGGACATACAAAGAACCTTCAACTCACCAGCAGAACCATGTGTCCTTGCAAACACGTGCATGCTGACAGCACCACCACCACGGGCACAAACACCGCTGCCACACGGTCGGCATACCAACACACCCATCCACACATCATGATAGCATCAGAGCAAGGTTAGAACCACTCACCAGCAGAACCATGTGCATGCTGACAGCACCACCACCACGGGCACAAACACCGCTGCCACGCGGTCGGCGAATTTCTGGATGGGCGCCTTGCTGAGCTGCGCTGACTCCACCAGCGCTACTATCTGCGCCAGAGCCGTCTCGCTGCCCACCTGTTGGTGCAAGCATGGGATCACAGGGGAAGGGACAAGGGGCAATGCAGGGAGACGGAGGCAGGGGGCAGGAGGCAGCAGGCAGAGGGGGTAGACTTCTGGATGGGCGCCTTGCTGAGCTGCGCCGACTCCACCAGCGCTACTATCTGCGCCAGAGCCGTCTCGCTGCCCACCTGGCATACACGGAAGAAGAGGGGGCAAGACGCACACAGAAAAAAGGGGCAAGGCACAGTGAGCGAACTGCTGAGCTGCGCTGACTCCACCAGCGCTACTATCTGCGCCAGAGCTTTCTCGCTGCCCACCTGGTGTGCAAAAGAGGGGGCAAGGAGAACACAGGGACGGAAGGAGGGAACAGGGGGCGTCCTTCTGGATGGACGCCTTGCTGAGCTACACCGATTCCACCAGTGCCACTATCTGCGCCAGAGCCGTCTCGCTGCCCACCTGTCAGTGTGCGCGTGTGGGAAGGGGGTGAGGGGGGGGTAATGGGTAAAGGAAGGGGAAAGAGAAAAGGCGGAAAGGGGGAGCGGAAAGGGGGAAGCGGAAAGGGGGAAGCGGAAAGGGGGAAGCGGAAAGGGGGAAGCGGAAAGGGGGAAGCGGAAAGGAGGAAGCGGAAAGGGGGGAAGAAGGGGGAAGGGGGACGGGGGAGAGACTGGCACATTGGCGGGACCCTCAGCCCTTGGCCAGTTACAGCCTACTGTGTATAGCCTAGCCCTCCCATGTACACCTCGAATTCACCACCCACCTGAGTGGCTCGCAGTAACACTCGTGCTGACAGGTTGACTGTGCCGCCCAGAAGGCGCGACCCCGCCCCCTTTGCCACGGGTGCTGCCTCGCCCGTGAGCATGGCCTCGTTCACATGCGTGGTGCCTGCAGGTGGGGGGGTGGACGGGACAACCAGCAGGGAGAGCAGGAGAGGAGAGAGAACAATGGAGGCATGAGAGGGACGGGCGGGTGGAATGAGCATCACTGGCATGGGTCATGGCAGCCTTAGCCACCGGTGCATTGGTGCGACTTTTGAAATTTCTCAAAAGTCGCACCAGCATGGCGCCCTGAGCCACCGGTGCTGGTTCGCCTGTGGGCATGGACTCGTTCACGTGGGTGGTGCTTGGGTGGGTGGAGTGGTGGGGCAGGTGGATGGGGGACAAGGAGAAAGGTGGGAGGGATATGAGTCAGGGGAGCACCGCAGCACGGCTCCCTTGGCCACGGTGCCGCTGACTCGCCCGTGAGCATGGACTCGTTCACGTGGGTGGTGCCTGGGGGGGGGGTGAAGGGACGGTTAGGGCAGAAGGGAAGAGAAGCGCCATGAGTGTCACTCATGGCGCTGTCCCACCCCAACCCCTTTGCCACCGGGGCTGACTCGCCCACCAATCACCCAATCACCCAACCACCCGTTAAAATCACTCCGTCTGTGCGCACTCTTGCCCCGGGCAGCACTCGCAGCACGTCAAACTGGCCCCATTCGACCTTCTATCACTCCCACCAACTACGCTCCTTACGCTCCTTCCACTCTCCAGCCAGCCACTCACCCGTTACAATCACACCGTCTGTGGGCACCCTCGCTCCCGGCAGCACTCGCAGCACATCCCCTCTCTGCAGTAGCCGTGAATCAACCTCCCTCTCTGCCACCACCTTGCCGTCTGAAGGGGTTGCGAGGGGTGGAGTGGGAAAGAGAGGGGCGAGGGTGAGACACAGGAGATGGCAGCACGCAGACAGCGCTCCCCTTCTCTGCAGCAAGCGTGAATCAACCTCCCTCTCCGCCACCACCTTGCCGTCTGAAGGGGTGAAGAGAGTGGGGTGGAGAGGGTGAAGGGATGGTGAGAGGGGAAGGGAGAGGCAAAGGCGTCAGTACTGGCAGCACATCGCCCCTCTGCAGCGCCGCGAGCCAACTTCTCTCTCTGCCACCACCTTGCCGTCTGGTGGGATGAGGAGAGGAACAGAGGGGAAAGAGAGGGGAAGAGAAGGGGAACGAAGCAGAGAGAGTCAGCACTTGAGGCACAAAACAAAGCACATCTGCAGTCACACCCACCGGCACAGCCATCAGAGGTGCCAGCTGCGGCGGCTTCTTACCAGCACTACATCTGAACCGTGCATTCAGAGCAGTCATTCCGTACCTGCATTCAGAGCAGTCATTCCGTACCTGCATTCAGAGCAGTCATTCCGTACCTGCATTCAGAGCAGTCATTCCGTACCTGCATTCAGAGCAGTCATTCCGTACCTGCATTCAGAGCAGTCATTCCGTACCTGCATTCAGAGCAGTCATTCCGTACCTGCATTCACGTCCACCAAGACGGCCGTCGCGGGCGCCAGCTGCAGCAGCTTCTGAATCGCCTCGGACGTTTTCCCCTTCGCCACGGCTTCTAAATACTTTCCCCCCAGAATAAACACTATCAGCATCACAGACGTTTCGAAGAAATCGTGCCCTAAGTACCGCCCCGAACCGATCTGCACCGCGAGGGTCAGCAGAGAGTAGCCATAGGCCGCCGAGGTCCCGAGGGCGACCAGCACGTCCATATTCGCGCTGCCGTGGCGGAGCGATCTGAACCCTGCGATGTAGAATCGACGGCCCAGATGGAACTGCACGGGCGTCGCGAGGAGGAGCTTCAGCCATTGGATGAGGGTCACGTGGAGGAAGGGGAGGGAGAGGAGCGGGGAGAGGAGGCGGGAGTGGGAGGCGAGGTTGAGGAGAAAGAGGGGGACGGCGAAGAGGAGCGAAAGGGAGAACTGGCGCGTGAGCGAGTGGAGCTCTGAGGAGCGGTCGGGACGGTACGAGCCGAGCATGCTCGGCAAGGCAACACGTAGCCCATGCGAGTGCGCATTCTTTCCTCCTCTCCCTTCTCCTCTCCTTTCCCCCCGCCTGTCTTCTCGCCTCCTGCTGACCTTCTCCGCGCCCCCATCGCTCCCCGACCCTCCCCCTCCCCCCTCCTTCCTCGCCGTCCCCGTTTTAAGGGTTCTGGACACTAGCTTCAAGACTGCATGGGCCCGTTCTGCCCACGGGCCCCGCTTCTTCCCTCGCCCGACCAGCTTCTCCCTCTCCTCGTCCTCTTCCCCACTCTCCTCCTTCACTCCCTCCTCCATAACTCCCTCTTCATCTCCCTCTCTCCCTTCCCCTTGCCTCTCCTCACTACCTTCCTCCTCTCCCTTCCCCTCCTCCTCCCCATCCTCCCCCAACCAATCATCAACCTCCTCCTCTTCCTCCTCCCCACCCATCCCTAACCCCACCAGACTAATCGCCTCTATAGCTCCCACAACGTCCCTAATCCCCGTAATTTCCGGGTCGTATTCTACCTCCACCCATCCGCTCCTAGAATCTACACTTACCTCCCTAACTCCCGCCACCGATAACACCGCTACTTCGACCGCAGCTGCCACGTCATCCCTGCCGCTCATCCCCGTTACAGTCACGCTCAGCCTGTCGCTCCCGCTATCCGTGCCGAGAATCGCGGCGTCGAACCCGGCATCTTCCACCAATCGCAACGCGTCTCTCACGCCGAGAATCGCGGAATCGAACGCGATCTCCGCGGTTTCGGTGGCGAGTGCGACGGAGACGCGTCGCACGCCTTTCGCGGATTGGACGGCGGTGGTAACCGCTGTAACGCACGCGGCGCAGGTCATGCCGGTTATGCGCACTCGCACTGTGACAACGCCCGGCGAATGCGGACCGGATAATGCTGCATCTTGCGACGGACCCGTTGCCGGTGCTGCCGCTGCCGGTGATGCTGCTGCTGCTGATGCTGATAGCGGCTGTCCGATTTGCGACCGTTGGGATGACATTTCGAACGGTTGCGAGGAGGAAAGAAGGGGATTCGCGACAGACGCGGTGACCGCACTCGAGACCAGATTCGAGACCGCAAAAGGCTCGGTTCCTGCCGTTTGCTGCGGTCGCGAGGGTTGTGAGGGTCGCGAGAGGGAGATGATTCTAGCGTCGAACCCGGCGTCTTCTACGGCGGTGACTATCTCGTTTTCATTCACTACAGCGGGGTCGAACGTGATCTGAGCTTGGTTCTGCAGCAGCGCGACGGCCGCGGCCGTGACTCCCGGCAATCTCGAGAGAGCGGTTTCCACGGCGGTCGAACACGCCGAACACGTCATGCCCTCGATTCCCACCACCACGCGCGCTGACGTGGCAGTAACGGAAGCTGCCGACGTGGAAGGTGCCGTCGCAGTTGGCACAGTTTCTGCTGCGCCATAAGCGGAGGTAGTAGCAGCAACCAGCGAAGCAGAGGGAACGGCAGGTGGATTAGCGGAAGCCGGAAACTGACGGACGGATGGTCGCGAAAGAGATATGATTTTCGCGTCAAACCCGGCGTCTTCTACGGCGGTGACTATCTCGTTTTCATTCACTATAGCGGGGTCGAACGTGATCTGAGCTTGGTTCTGCAACAGCGCGACGGCCGCTGCTGTGACTCCCGGCAATCTCGAGAGAGCGGTTTCCACGGCGGTCGAACACGCCGAACACGTCATGCCCTCGATTCCCACCACCACGCGCGCTGACGTGGCACTCGCCACTGCTGATGACGTGCCACCTGGCGATAAAGTCGCCATTGCTGGCGATAGTACCGCCTGGCTGGACAAGAACTTTATGAAAAGGCACGCGTCAACTGCAGCTCGTTAGAATATAGTTAAAATCCACGCAAACCTATCTGGCCTGCTAATGTTTTGCAACTTATGCGTGTCATGAAAGATAAACTAGCTACGGGAAGAAACCCAATGCGCAGGAGACGAAAACTCCCATCCACTGACTCCGCTCCCTGCTCGAGGACTAAGGTAGACTTCTATGCGGGTCAAAAAAAGGCAGGCACAATTACTGCTGCACTTCCAGCGATGTACGCGTTGCTTGCTTCTAAAGAGAGCTGTCGGTCAAAGTGAGTACTACGATTGGAAAGGCCATACCTTCATTGACCGGTTACCGTTCTCGCACCTCTTCGTGAAGACATCTCGCTACGTGCAAACAGTTCGCCGCCCGCTGCACATACGATGCTGTGACGAGGGGTTTGCTCGTAGGGGCCGTGAGGTGAAGCGGTCTTTCTTGGTGACGGCTGGATGGATGGATGGATGGCCGCTCTGCGACGACAGAGCCGAGGAATGCGGAGGCCACAGGGAACGAGCGACGGTGATTTTAGGACCGTGTGTGCGACTCAGTGACCACGATTGTGCTTGCTGAATGGACGACAGGCGTTTTTAATCGGGTGTGATTTTCTCGAAATACGCTGTGCGACGTGCTGTGTCGATTGGGCGATATCCTATGTCATCGTCGTGAGCTGTGTGAGTCGTACAAGGCAACGGTCAGGAAAGCACTGCGGAAACACCTCGTGTCACTGTGTACGTACTCGTTTCATCCATCTCTGATGTCACCTTATCAATGCGTTGAGGTACACGGAATAAATCAACAATGATGTAGAATTAACGCGGATAAAAAGTACTAGTGTAGCTGACAAGCCAACATCCGCTACACTTGTGCTTTTTTTCATCCATCTTTAGCCAACTGAAACCGTAAGTCAATGTTCTGATGAGCTAGTGGAGGCATTTTGTGGGAGAACTGCTTTTTCTATCAACCTCTGCCACCTCTCAAATCATGGCGTACATTAACTGTCAAAGCGCGGAGGAAGGAAAACGTTGAAAAGCACTTGTACGTCAAGCAGTCAGGACGCCTATTTTGGAGGCAAACACAACGAAGAACCAACTTTCATCGGATCAACGCATGGCCTTCCGCTGTTAGCAGAGCGGAAAGTGGAGGGACTTCTGTAATAATACAGGTAAAACAGGCGCACGCAGCTGTCGGTGGGAAGCACGCGATACGTACGCCCGGATGCGCAGCGCGGTCCTCCCGAACCTCCAATTGGGCCACTTGGCGGCGCCGGCGGCGGAATTTCTCGTCGAGGCTGGCCTTGAGGGTTCGTTTGCGAAAGCGGGGGTTTTGGCCGCATAGGGAGTTGTTTCGCAGCAGCCACAGAGGATGGACCTGCGATCATATGGAGGGGAGGGGATGATTGGAAGAGTGGCGATGGAAGGAGATTGAAGGAAAGAATGCGGTGTAGATGACTTTAAAAGTATTTCGATATTTGTTTTCCTGCTTAATTTGTGATAAGGGCCTCGGGAGCAAGAAGGAACAAGCCGTTTTGTGCTATTTAAAACGTCGAGACTCGCCCAGCAACAGCCGGGATTCGCCAGGAGGAGGCGGAATTTGTTAGCACGCTCGGAGAGGTAAAGACCATCGAGTCGACCGTGCGATTGTGGACGCACCATGAAATAAGATCAGAATTCCAAGCAGCGCCACAAGGAGCGTTCGTAACCAAGTATTCATGCCCTCTGACCTATGACTCCAAGCTAGCTAACCTGATTTGAACGAACGCGTGATCAAAGATCTGCTTGAGGTAAACGATTTTGTGTTAGCGAAATTCGAAACCTGGACTCCTAAACATGAACATATTAGCACAGACGCCATGGGAGAGGGGCGGTGCAGGCAGGTGCGTCCAAGGAATGTAGGTTGAGAACTGCAAGAGGTGAAAGGATCAACGGACAATTATTGACAATGCGTTCAGATGGAACTTGGGACCCGACGAATCGTGTTGTTGGTGATGCGGCTGTGGGGCGGAGTCAGATTTGTGGAAGAAATGACTGCGTTGCGAGCGAGTTGAAGTTATACCACTACTGTTATGGTGTGCAATGCAGATGTTTGTCAATGTTTTTGCAGGCTTACAAAACATTCAATATTCTGAACAAAACACCAAACATTACTGCTTCGACCCGGTTCATTGACGCATCTTCATTGACAAATAAATTACACGATTTGCAGTGCTGGCAAGTATGCACTCATGCTATCTGCAATATGCAATCCCACAGCAACAAGGAGGAACACGCCTATTATTAGACAGCCTGCTGCTAAAGCAGTTTATTGTGCAAGGCCCTTCTGGGATTGTGCAAGGCCCTAGCTTTATTTTGGCAAGCACAAGGTGGAGCCAACCTTGAGGGGCTCAACGCACTTGTACCCGTTAAGCTGCTCAAACAGTTGAGCCCGCTTCTTGTACAAATCTAAAATCAAGTCGGAGCATGTGTCTGTGATTCGCACCGTCCTCGACTCTCCTGCACAAGCGGCCATAGTCGGAAGAGCTGGAAAAAGGGAGCACGGAGAGCACGCATAAAAAGAAGAACGGAGACAAGAGGAGTGATTACTGATGTGCGAAACGAGAAAAGGTGATCCCCACGAGATTTTACAATAACGGGTCAGAAGCCAGTGCGAGATCGGCAGTTCGCCTAGACAAAGGATGAACTAGCATTGGCGGTTCATCTAGTCTACAAATAAATGAGCACGACCACTCACCAACAGAGACGAGGAGGACGGCTGCAATCGCTACGATCAGGAGCTTCATGCGAGTCCTCATTGTGTCAATTAATATGAACTTGTTGAAATATGAAATTGTGAAGACAGTACGTCAGCGAGGTTAAAGAGGCACAGAACGATGACTACGGCTAATAGAGGAGGAGGACGCTGCAAGTGCTATTGAAGGGAAGCTCGAGCACATCTAAATACCAGTCTCAAAGATTCCGGTTTTAGCCTCTGTCTGTGCAAATCGATCGCCAAACGCGGTGTCCGCGCCCTGCCGCAGGGAGTTTTCGAAGCGCGATGTGACGCCATCTGTGTCGTAATGAAACTGTACGTGATGACAAAGTCAGTGATGGTACCACGCAACCATGGGAGTATGCCATAAACATCCAGAAGCGACTCGGTTGCAGGAGGTACATCCGTTGTGGGAGGTGCATCCGAGGCTGTCGTGGAACTGGAGTGTGGGTTTGACAGTTGTGGCACGAGGATAACAAGCGAAGAACCTGTGGGTATTGTGGTAAGATAGGTGGCGCAAATGGTTTCCACCTGCGAGCGCAGAGTTTGTGGTGTGGTGATGTGCCGGTACAGTGGCGCTCGATACCAGTTACGACTGTGGATGTACCCACTTTATAATTGTAATACGTTCCTACAAAATAGTGGCGCTCGATAAATTGAAACATCCACAACAAAAACAGATGTCATTATGTTGGAACTGGTAAACTCGCTGGTGAATACCGTATGTGAAGCAATTTATGGTTTAAATTTTACATTATCACAGTGCATGTACAGTTGCATTTGGGTGGACCTTCACCAGGGGTTTTTTTATCAGAGTAAATTACTCTTTCTCTGAAAATCAGAGTGGTTTTTAGGGGGTCACTCTGACGTGTCTGGGTAAGTTTTTTGGAGGATAAGTTTTCTCTGATTTGTCAGGGTTCTGATTTTAGCTACTCTGAGAGACCAGTGTATATTTGTGGCGGATGTACTTTTCTCTGTACAGGGTATAGGCATTTCGACCGACCCTCCCTTCCCCCCCCGCGCCCCCCAATTGGTGGGTTAAACAGAATATATAACGTCCGTAAGCAATCTTAACGATGACCGCGTAGCACAACGCTTACCATAGTTTTTTGGTAGGAGTGCAGAAGGCCTGGGTTCAATACTTGAGAGGGCACTCAGAGTTGGAAAAATAGGTACACTGGGTGCCCAGAGTAATTTTTTCAGAAGTGAAGTTTTCTCTGACAAATCAGAGTAACGCTCATAATGAACCCTGAATTTCAGAGTTCCCTAGAAAACAGCTCTGGAAATCCGAGTAGTGAAAATCCAAAAAAAAACCCTGACCTTCACGCACGTAAACATGTTCTTCCTTGCTGATTTTCAGGAAATTTGTGAGACAGCCGCTTGGCTTGGCTACCATTGCGCCATTGCGATTACGGTAGCCTTGTAGTGAAGGACCAAATGCTTTGATGGGCGAGGGTGGAATGGTTAACTATGGAAAGAAAAAGTTGTAGGGGGTTAAAGGTAGTCCGTGAGGACCCGGAGGGGTTTGAAGTAGAGGTTGGGAATAAGAGAGAAAGGGAGGTCATGGCACTGGACGAGGAGGGGGGGGAGGGGAGTGATGGGAAGAGGAAGAGGTGAGGGGAGTGATGAGGGGGGGGGGGGGAAGGAGGGGGGGGCAGGGGGAAATGGAGGAAGAACAAGCGGAGGAAATGGAGGGAGGTGGACGAGGAGCAGAGGATGATATGGTTGACAAGTGCGGATTGTTGGGCTGAGAAAAGCCCTTGCGATCTTTCCAAGACTAAACTCTGAGTAGAAGTGTTGTAGAGCGTTTGTAACAAGTGTTGAACCACCTTGCGCTGGTATGTGAGGGCAAGATAGATTGATTATAGAAAAGTAGTACAAGCCTTTTATAAGATTACAAGGAATATGAAAGGGTGCAACCAGTAATTGTTTTACTGTTGCTGTTGCGGTTCGATACAGTGACGACTCGGGCAACTGCTCAGTATCGAGTCAGTTGTTTGTCCTTGCTGTCGCGCTGTATTTTTCAAGTCAAAGGTCGCTGACCTTTGACCAGGGCTGACGATATCAGACTATTTTAGTCTGATTGTCTGAAATTTCAGACTATTTTCCTGACATTCTTGATTTTTCAGAGTTGGCTGATTTGGAAAAATGAGTGCTTCAGACTAATGGTTTTTTCGATACTGAAAATTTCAGAGAACTTGCTTACCGGATAATGAGTTTTCATACTACAGAGTACGAACTCCCCTTCGCCATACCTAATACTTCGAAGAAAACCCATCCCTCGGAACTTGTGCAGAAGGCTCGTTAGTAGGAAAACCTGCCTTAGTCTCTGAATTATAAAAATTTCAGAGTTATACTTCTCTGGTTCCTGAGAAATCAGAGTATTCACTTTTTGGAAAATGGGCCTCAGACTAAAAAAAATTGGGGGGCAAAAAAAATCAGAGTGGTTTTATTTGAAAAGTCAGCCCTGCCTTTGACCTTCGCGTAACCTCCAGAAGTTACATTTTGTCAACCTCCTCGGTTGACTCGCCGGGTGCTTCGTTGTAGTTTGCTTCGCTTGCGGTTTAGAAGCGTTTAAGTTTGCTTGTTTCCAACACACCCCTTCGCTTCTGGAGTGTCACTGCTGGTGACGTGGCCTTGTCCAGTCAGCAGCATGCAGTACTCAAACTTCTGCTTTCCGAGCTTCTTGGTCAAGTAATCAGCTGCCATCTCGGATGTGGGACAGTAGGATAGCTCGAGTCTCCCCTTCTCGATCTCGACTTTCACAAAGAAGTGTCGTAGGGCGATATGCTTCGTTCGGTTCGCGAACCCGTTCTTGTTCACTATGCGAATTGCAGATTGGTTGTCGCAGAACAGAGTGAAGCTGGGTAACTACTTCGCTTTTTCCAGCAGTTCGCGAGGGTACAATTCTTCCTTGGTGGCTGAGCAGAGTGCAATATATTCTGCTTCAGCTGAGGAGAGAGCGATTAGTTCCTGCTTGCTCGACTGCCATGAGATGGGCCCGATAGGCTCGATTTGGTAGATGTTGTCAAGAATGAGAAGTGATTGGACTAGGAAAAGTGTGGGGTACAAGTAGGAAACCCTAAAGTTATCATACCCCATAGTATCTACCCCACTACAGCCTAAACAAATGTAGCAGATATAACATTTGACACACCCCCATAGGCAAAGTGGGGGAGAGCAAGGGGTCACAAGACCAGTCAAGAAAGGCAAAGCAAGCTCAGGGTGGATCACAACGTCACCACACTCACTGAGCACAAGCAAGAGGCCACAAGGCCAGTTCACATGCAGAGGCATATATGTAACACAAGCATCACACAGATCTCTACCTAGCAAAGCAAGCATGCAGGTATATATACATATAGATCACAGTACAGGCAAAGTCAACAACAAGTGAGGAACTAAGAGGGGGAGACTGGTTCAAGTGGGGATTTGTGGCGATGGATAGTGGCGTTTGAAGCCAGCGTCCAGAAGGATGGCTCGAACCTTTCGAGTAAAAAATCGACTAGGAACAGGGCAACCCGTGTTTGATTGCTCCAACTCGCGACTCCCGAAGAATGGATTGAAACTTTGTTGTGATTGGCCAAATCATAGCAGCCGAAAGAATGACGACCCTTGCAAAAAAACACGAGATTTTGGCTCTCACCAAGCATCGTTCACTCGCACCATGTTCACACCAGCAGTGACGACCTCTCGTCATTGTTTTGATGCATCATAATCTAGTCGTACCCTATGTCCAATTAGATTACCCCCTACGGTCACACACACGCAATAGTCGGTAGTTTGTTCGCGACCAGACTTTTAGAGCCTTCTCTGCCTTCCTTTGCTACCAGACTTAGCCTTCTCCGCCTTCCCTTCCCAGCCATCGCCCTCATCTCGCATCGCCTACTCCGTCGACCTCGCTTCCCTACCGCCGCCGTCACTCTCGTATCGTCTTACCTGTCGACCTCACTTCCCCTCCCGTCACCCTTCGCGTTGCTTGAGGACAAGCGCGAGAAGGAGATATTCCAACTGCAAAGCGCGAAGGCCCTCGCTTCCCCTACCGTCGCCTCTCGTCTCCCCTCGCTACTCAATTCCTTAGGGGGCGTTCCCATGGTTTGGACGACAAATGAGTCTGCCCACGCGGGTGGGAGAGGGGGGGGAGGAATTGGAGGAAGGGGAGAAATGGTAGGAAGGGGAGGAACAAGCGGAGGAAATTTATGGAAGAAAGAAGGACCATGAGGACGAGGAAGATGAGGAAGGTGGAAGAGGAGGATGAAGAGGAAATGGGAGAGTAAGGGGAGGAAGAAAAGGTGGAGGAACACGAGGAGCAAGAGGCGCTGGAAGTGCAGGAGAGAGGCGGAACCAAAAGACCAGGGCGTAGAGAGGAAAAAGCGGAAGCGGAAGGAGGGAGCGAAAGGCGCAGGAGAAGGGGAGAAATCACCGGGGGGATTGGCGGGATCGGCGGGGTTGGAGGGGGTTGGAGTTGCCAAGGAAGCTTCCGCGAATGACACTCCAGGGAAGGTGAAGAAATGCAAGGAGGAAAGAGAACGAAGGAGATGCGGCGGCGGAAACGGGGGATAGGAAGGGAAAGGCGGGGAAGGCGGAGGTGGGGAATGCGGGGACGGGGGAGAATGCTGCGAGGGAGGCGGGGAGAATGCTGCGAGGGAGGCATGGAGAATGCTGCGAGGGAGGCAGGGAGAATGCTGCAAGGGAGGCAGGGGGAATGCTGCGAGGGAGGCTGGGAGAATGCTGCTTTGGAGGCAAGGGGAATGCTGCAAGGGATGCAGGGAGAATGCTGCAACGGAGGCAGGGAGAATGTTGTGAGGGAGGCAGGGAGAATTTTGTGACGGAGGCGGGGAAGGCGTTCGATACGCTTCACATGTACAGCACGCACGCGTTCCCATCATCTCGCCCACCCGAGAGCTCGCCAAGCAGGTGGGCTTATGACATAGGGTCGGAGTGTGGAGGCTTCGAAGGGGTTCATGGGGGCGTGCGGGCGTGGGTGCGAGGGGGCTTGGAGTCTATGCTTTAATCTCAACCGCCAGAGACTCCCGTCAGAGAGACGCTGGTGCAACATGTGTTGTGTGAGGTGGGGGTTGAGTTGGGGGTTCAAGCGGAAGGGTGGGGCGTGGATTCTCGAGAAGTGGAGGGTTGGGTCGTTGAGGATTGGGACGTGGAGGCTCGGGTGCATTATTGTGCCCAGCAGAGACTCCTTAAGAAGAAAGTTGGCCAGCACAGATACGGTGCGGCAGCACACTTCCCTCTCCACTTGCCTCCTTCCCCCCTCATCCTCACACCCATCTCCCCCTTGCCTCCTTCCCCGCTTGCCCCTTCACACCCATCTCCCCCTTGCCTCCTTCTCCGCTTGCCCCTTCACACCCATCTCCCCCTTGCCTCCTTCCCTTACCCCTCACAGCCAGCGTAGGAGTGGCTCGGGATATGATGGTCCACCACAAGCAGCCGTTCAACATTGCGATAGGCGCCATCCTCTCCCCTCCCCCTTCCAATCCTCCGCTTTGAACCAACTCAACATGACTGCTAAGTCAGAGTCAAATGCCATCCTCTTCTCCCCCCCCCCGTCACCTCTCATCCCCCCCACTCCCGTACTTCCTTATTCTCCTTCTCAGATATTTTGGAGTGGCTCGTGTTGGGCAACGCAAAACTTCAGTAGTTCGTGTATGCTGCCACTAGCACCAACATACCACTCACCACCAAGTACAGTCCAAGAGTATTATTATTATGTGATACATATGCGTGAATACACTGCAAACTGAGCAAGGCTTGCAGGCCTTACACCGCATTGAAATCCTACCACATAACAATCATAATCCAATATATTGCCTTTTTTTTTTACCATGCAGAAAGTACAGTTTGAGCAAGGCATGATGTCGCTGTTGCTAACAGTGCAACTCGAAAACAGGGAGAACACGTGTGCCACGGAGGACCTGTCAAAGTAGGCAGTTGTGGTGAAAGGCCCAACAGACATCATCTTATCTACCCAAGTTCTAGTTCGACGGCGGCGGTGGCGGCTGCGGCGGCGGTGGCTGCAGCGGCGGTGGCTGCGGCGGCGGTGGCACACAGATCACCCTGGACCTAGGGCGTCGCACACACTTGTAGCCATTGTACTGCTTGAACAGCGAAGGGTTCGCTTCATAGTACATCTTGATTAAGAAATTACAAGATTCCCACGAGACCTCCCTTGCCGTTCCCTTCTGGCAAGCACTCCCAGCCATACTCGGAAGAGCTGGAAGGAAAACGGGGGGGCGAGTATTATTAGCGAACAAAAACAGCAGAGCAAACTAATAACAACCAAGGCGCAGAACGGTTACCCGAGAAGAGATGAACCGGACATTTGCACTACGATGGGTTTGTCGGTTTGTTAGTAGAAGAAATCAGTGCGCGTAAACTCACCAGCAGAGACGAGGAGGACGGCGAGAATCGTTGCGATCAGGAGCTTGATGTAGGTCCTCATTATGTCAATCAATTACAAATCTGAACTTGTCGGTGTAGGTAAGTCAGTGGCAGATGAAGTAGTACGGCCGAGAAGGCGATGCCAGCAAGTAATAAATCAGGCAAGCGGCTCATTAACCTCTGACTAATGCTAGTGTCCAGTATGGCTCTGCTATTATCCTTTTGCCTGTAGAGCTTACTTGAAGCTGTCAGCAAGTTTTAAACGTGGGCATTGCCCTTCTCATTCAGCTATGCATTTGCCAGCGTTCCAAGCACGGAGTCAGCACTGCCGAAGTCAGGGTCTGTAGCGCCAAAGTCAGCCCGCTAATACCCCCCAACCCTTCCCCCTCTCCTCCTCCCTGCCCCCCCTCCCCCCCCACCCCCTTCCCCCCGCCACCCTCTTTCGTCTCGAGTAAGCAAGCTAAAACAAATTGGACTTATAGTGTCCAGCACGGGTCCGCTATGAACCCTCTGCCTGAATACCTCACTTGAAGCTGTCACCTTTGGATGCATCTGCCAGCGTTCCAAGCAAGGAGTCAGACCTGAAGATACCCCCCCCCCCCCCCCCCCCTTCCTCTTTCGTGTCAAGTAGGCAAGCTAAAAATTCTCAGACTTATTGTGGCCAGCACGGCTCTGCTATTATCCTTCTGCCTCGAGAGCTAACTCGAAGCTGAAGCTGTCAGCAGGTTTCAAAGGCAGTCATTGCCCTTCAGACTCAGCTCCGGACCAGAGGATCTGCCAGCGTTCCAAGCACGGGACGGGGTCCGGGAGAAAACTCTCACATCGCGATTGTTGGCTTCGATAGAAAGTTGTTGAGGGTGTTATCAAGGGC